>JAXQQM020070666.1:0-116893 GCA_034641835.2 Pinus albicaulis | reverse complement strand
ACTTGATGTTACTCATTCATTTTTCTCTAATGCAGACAAAACTGAATATGCTAACTTATTTTTGAGCTGGAGAGTTCTGTAATTCATCGTGTCCAAAATCATTGTTTATTTTCATGACTGTTTTTTTTAATGATCAGACAACTGGCCTATATTTGATGAAAAAACATATTTTTTCAGAATATATTCCATTTTTCTAATTCAAAGCTAGATTTCCTTCCAGTTTATGGCGTTCAAACAAACTAGAATCATTTTCCTTTAACAAGTCACTGTTGTGATATAATACTAAACATATAACTACATAATGAAGTTATTAGTGGTGGAATACTAATAAATCACAAATACAGGCAAGAAATAACACCACTAAGTCCTAGACATGCCAAGTCTTTATCCTCTTGGTTGGACATATTACTTCATCAAAACAACATATTTGACAAAGAGAACTTTTCTAAAACTAACCAATGCTAGTGTGTCCAACAACATTGACATTTCTATTGGCATGCCCTCAAAATGTGCGGAAGTATCAAACAAGTGTAGTGCACTTCCCTGTAAGGTTAAAGTTTGGCAATGGAATATGTTGTCCCTTAGTCTAATCAGGTTTTAACTTGCCTTTGATAACTTAGAGAGAATGGGAATCCAATATAGAACAATGATAGAAAGCTTTTATTCATTCACACTTACCTAGATCCTAAACAAGCATTGAAGCATTATACAAATCCAAGAATGTCTCACATTCCACCAGGAAACAAAATTTCTAGATTTTGATTGTAACCCTTGAGGCTTTCTCAAATTTGTAAACAAGTAACATCATAAATATTTTTCCTTAGTTCTCAAACCTTCTTCTGTGTGGAGCTTGAGAAAATATGTGCATACACATATCACAATATAGCATGTTGTGGAGTACATTTACATGAAACCAATCATTCAAATTTTTATATTCTATCAAGATTGAGGCATGTGTTAAATGCCCAATATTTGCATTTCTGCACAATGGTGTCATTAATAATTTGAAGGTTCTTGGCTTGCTAGTATGATCTAATTATTGCTTTGTGCAAGATGTTTTTTCACTCCTATTTTTAAAATTTTAATGTTTATGAACAGTATATAGATACAATGGATGCTTTGAATAATAAAAAAGGCAATTATTTTTCCATCAATAGAATTAAAGTATTTGCATATGGTGTAAATTTAGTGGTTCTATTGGTGGTACTTAGGGTCAACCTAAATGGTTATTTTGCATGCATAAAAAGAAGTACAAAGTGATAATAGGAAGGACTCATGCGAACTTTTCTAATCGTACATGTTGAATATGAAAATGTTAATGTTATTGTGCTCAATTTCTTATTGGGGTACCTATCAACTGACAAAGTTTGTACAAATGTTTGAAATGATACTAAATAAGATGGACCTGAGGGACTAAAGAACAAAATCATAAGAAAATACTTTACTGAGATCTATAGGTGATATATATATATATAAAGTCACAGGCCCAGTTCTTACAATGACCTCTCGTAGAGTCTTACACCATAACTACTTTCCCATGTTAAACCATCGTTTTGCGTCATTAGCAAGCCTTCTTTAGACAGTCCATTAGCCTCTGACTTAAATGATCTATAAATATGATGGAATGATATATTAAAGAATTGTGCCTTGATTGTCTTCAACTACTCTAGAATGGGTTGCGAAAACAATTCTTCCATCCTAATCCTCCATTCAACCAATCGATAACTAAGGAATCCCCAAAGACCTAGAATTCAATCACCTCTCATCTACTGCTACTGTTAACAAAAAATTTAGTGCCTTTATTTCATCACAAATGTTAGAGCCTGTACCAATAAATTCTTCAATTTTTGAAGATATGGGTATAATAGAATCACTATGGTATAGGATACCTCTCGCAACATATTCTGCTTGTTGACCTTGAATGGAACTGTTGAAAATATAAATAACACCATTCCCACTCTTAACAATAGAAAGATGGATCAATGTCCTTTCTTTACCAGTGTTAGGGGCTTTTTTACTTTGAAAGCTCAGTCATGACGTGGAGACACACTGAAACGATGGCTAAACCTTACCTTGAAAGATGTTAGAGTTTCTGGCAAGCTAAATACATCAAAACACCTAAGACACAATGCCTTACAACCCTTTAAGTCTTTATTCAAAACCCAATATTTAAAAATTGAATACGATATCGCTCATAGGTCTATATCCATCTAGGCACTTAGTTTTTTGAAGATTTTTGAACTTCTAGAGCTTCTTCCACTACCAAGGTGCATGCTCTTACTTGTCATTTTCATTACCTTTGTCATTTTTTGTTTCCATTCCTTGCTATGAGATAATGGTACTATCTAGAGTAAATGAACCGTTACTTCAAAAGAAGTCAAAAAGAATTTTAATTATACCATGATCGTAGAAATAATTCACCATTGTTGTATTACATTCTTCGTTGCTGCACTAAGCAATCCTATATCATCACGATGTCAATTGTCAACTACAAAAACCTTCACAGGAGTCACATAAGATGATCACATTGCAGACACAACCTTATTCATATTGTTAAAGTCCAAGAGATCAAATGGCATCCTTTTAACTTTTTGGGGTTGAGATGTTTCTCCTACACTTACAGAGCCTCCAATGTCATCCTCTGATGCATCTGCATGTCACCCAAGCTGACCAAGACACGTCCTTGAAATCCCTTCGATACCATGGTCTGTTTTTGTCTTGTTTGTATAATAAAAATATATTAGGGTTCAATGGACCAATGAGAAGCAAGCCCATTCCTCATAGACACTGGGTTCACATGTCGAACAACCGAAACTGTGTTAGTGTCATTGCCAACTTCTGTACTTGCTACATTTGGTGCCAAATTTTCAATTGCAGGTCCTTTTCAACCTCTTTATTCCCATCTACTTTTGAATCACTAACAATAGATTTCTACCAAACTATTTCTTTGTACACCATCCCTACATGCTTCAATATATTTGCATCCCCAGAACCAATTTCAGGTATCATTGTTGTTGTGCTTTTTATTAAATGTGTTGAAAAGGATAAAATACCATCTAGAATTGAAAGTCATCTCAAAGTTCATATGCGTTGTGCTACCTCAATATTCTCCAGCTTTTTTCTAGCCAACAAATCCATTAATTCATTTGCAGGTTTCATGTGTTCACTCAAAGTAGTACAAACAACCCTTGTAAGAGGAGATGAGTGTTGCGGTGAAAATTTCTTAAATGCAACAACAATATTCTGGCCACCTTGAAATGACAATGGTAATAGATATAAATCAAATAGTTGCAGCATAGCCTCTATACCCTTTTTCTTAATAAACACCCATGTATCTATATTATGCAGAATATTCTCTAAGAGACATGTAGCATTGCTTATACAATCTAGGAGAAAGAATTCCATGTTTGAAGAAAAATTTTCAGCATAAATATCAACCCCTAACTTAGATGTCACTATCGATGACTCATCTCCATCCAGTGAACTAATTGTTTTTTGTTCTAAATCAGTCTCCATGGGAACAAGCACAAAAGAGCTGGAAATTTTTTGCAACAGGGAAGACACTCCAACACCAAATCCAAGTTTCAAAATAGTATTTAATATTTCAATCAATACATCCACCCCATGCCCCCTCAAATAAGGAGCATGTCGTATCATCTCATCCAAGGCAGATGATAAGGACCTAAGAGTGTCACTTTCCAAAGCCCATAAGTAGGCTTTTGATGTAAAAAAAATCACAAAATATCTTAGAGCACCACAATCATTAATAGCTTGAAGTCAAAGGTTATTAAGTCACAAAGCATCTAAGCATTGTGGTATACAATCTACTGCATCTGCAGAAGGGAGGATACCAACCATGATGACATCCAAAAAAGCATTAGGCAGACCAACAACATCTAGAGCATAATAGCAAGTTGGATCTTTGTAAATAAGATCACTTGTGACTATAGTTGCAAGTGAAAAGACCCCAACACCAAATTCATTTTATCTTTTGAATATAGTGCACAAGAAAAATGGCAAAGAACTCTTCAGATCTTATTGTCGGGTAGTATTTCCAAGAGAATATGTGCCAAGAGATAGAGCCCAAGGCAAAGCCTTCATAATAATTCTTCTATGATAAGGAACCAATGTGTCAGGCTGAGAAGTTTGCATTGCCTCTGACCTAGAAGAATTTTTAAGAGGAGACTTGCCCTTGGAACCTGATTGTGATTCTCCACTCTGCTTCCTTTCTCCTCAAAATGGAAGACTTCAAATGTGTTATGGTGTTGTCTAGGGCTCCAAAACCCCTAAAGGAGGTTTCAACAGGATTACTATTATCCATAAAAGGCTCAAGAACATGCACAATAGCTGTTACCAAGTGTATATGTTGTGGATCCAAATATTTGAGAAGAGGGAGAAAAATTGGCATTAAACCCACATCCCATAATGCAGTGCAGCCAAAAGAAGAAGAAACTAGAGCTGTTACAAGAGAAAGCAGTGCTTCTACTAAAGATATTGAACAATAAGATGATTCACTGGAAAATTATTTCCATTGAGCTCAGGGGGATATTGGATATTGTTGATGCAATATTGAGTATAGTTGAGAAGAGAAATATTATTACAAAGGCTTACCAAAACTCCACTCCCAATCTTTCTAAAATGGAGTTGACATTCCAATGTTTATTTTCATTAGATCTTGTTGTGGATTGACCAAATCCATAATTGAATCTTTATTAGGGCCGAGAAGGTCATTCTCTGGAGACAATAACTACTAATTCATCTAATATCAATTAGTTTCATCTCACATGTATCCCCAAAAGTTGATGCCTTTCTTGTTGAATGTGAGAGCATGAAGGTGGCGCAACTATCGAAGGCAATCAACCTGCGTCTCCAACTCCAAATGGAGTGCGTGCCAGATCCCAATTTGTCTTTCATGTTCCACCTAGCCAAGCCCAAAATTTCTTTCCATGCTAACCAATTACTCTAGGAAATTCAAATAAGTGAGCTTGAGACCTGGAATTTGGTGTGCTAAATTTTCTTAACCCTAGCAACTGGAAAATTTAGTTTCTAGTAAATTTCCTTGCTAAAAATTATTTAAATTTTCAGCTTACTAAATAAAATTCACTATTGGTATTTAACAGGTAAATAAAATAAAACCAGCGGTTGCAAATTGTACACCAATCCCACACATGCATACACAAAAAATCTGCACATCAAAATTTGGTGTTCATTAAATAATATCTTATCGTACAAGGGTATCCTTACTAGAAAAATGGTCCTTTGTGGAAAATTAAAATCTCCAACAACTATAGAAATTTTCTGGGAACCTGTGCAGGTTTTACTACCCAAATTCTCCTAAGAAACCACACGAATTTCCATATGCTCAACTTATAGTGTCGCCTTTCTGTCACCTGTGCGGTTGTTTGCACCCCTGCCCAAAGCATGTGCAATAGTTTGTTGCTTCATGTGGCATGTGTGTCTGCTCTGCTCACTTTGCACAACACATGCGGCCCTACTGCAGCACACATCATTGTTTTGAACCCTCCACACAACTCGCGTTTCTCTCTCAAGTTGAGTATGGCCGCACTGTGCCACTATTGTTGGACGATCTATAGACTTCTACTGTACAACCTTATTGGGAATGATCCTTGTTGCAGAAATCACTCTGCTGCACTGTAGATTTCAAAACATATCACTTGGATGAAATTCCCTTTTCATCCAATCACATGTCTAGAGTCTAGAAACTCAAATATGTTTGGAAGTACCTGTCCAGTGCTACTATCATAAACAGGGGGAGGATGAAGGATATGATATCACACAAAGAAACCCCCCCCCCCCCCTTTACTTTCCCCACTTGTTGACATCCTACAGGTCAAGAAAGAACTTGCCATGGAGCATCACCCTCTAGATCCCTTGACACTCATATGGTAGCCAAAATAGACACTTGAGTGGGAAGCTTGATCAAACCAAGCCCCATGACATCCTTGGGGATAGTAACACATCCCAAGGGGCTAATGGAAGACCCTTTTGTTTGATTGAGACCATGGTTACAATCTCAAAATTTGCTCTACTATTGATATCGGGCCTTTCTATGCAACCAACAAGACACATAATATATTTGCAAGTCTAGTAGGATTGTGCAACCATGGTCAACTTCCTCGTAAAGGGAACGTCTCGATGATGCTAAACATGAATTTTCCTTTGTAGTTGTTGAATTTACCAATTCTACATGGATATTGGCAAAAGATCTAGACTAAAGGGAATACACAAATATTTAACAACCATCCAGGGTGGGGTAGATTTCCAAGCTGAGGGATTCTAGTTAGGAAGACAGTCCAACCCCACCAGGAAAAAAATAGTTTTTTATTCACTAAACGCATCACTCGATGCTAGGTTGATTATGTCTAAACAAGCATGAGCATCATCAACTAAACTTATCTAAGCACTATTTGGTATATAAAAGCTAATGTATTAATGAAAAATGTGTTCCCCATAGTCACACATCTAGGTACAAACTCCACATGAGTCAACATCTGAATAATGAAACACCAATCCACTCAGTGAAAAGATTTTTCAAATGCAATTTCAAAGAAAAGGGGTTGCTGGCTAGTTTTTATGCACATTTGAAGGTTTTACATGTTGAAAACATGGTATTGAGATTACTTGTTTGTACACAAAACTTGTGTTATCTTTAGACAACCTTCCATGGAATTTCCTATATCCTTAGAGTCTATGTTTTAGACATGATCTTTTGTGCCACACTAAGCAATGTAATTGGATGCCAATCATCAATTGTGTTTGTGGTTGCTTTTTTGGGAATGTGTTTGCCGAATGACAAAAAATGTCACTAATCATGGCTCATGGCCTTGTAAAATTCACACAGAATTCCATCTAGATTCTATACCTAGATACTTTCCATTCTTCATGTAGCTAAGTACTACAAAATCCTCCTCTTTTGAGAAGTAGTCGTTCTTCAACCTGCTCTAGTCACCAAGAAAAACCTTATGAGGATTGACCCTACAATAAGCATTTCTTGCAGCCACTACATGATCCATCACGATATAAGGAGAAAATTATTTTGAAATTGCAATTTGAACATAATGTCAATTGGAGTGCTAAAAAAAGAACCATTTGCATGGATTAATCCAAGGTCCAGTTCATTTCCACTTTTATTTTCAAAAATTCAAAATAGAATTTTGATCCCTCATATCCCTTATTAATCCACTGCAGCCTGAAACAAACTCAGACACCCTTGGCAATATATTCCCCTCTGATTCACCTCCCTCTGAACCATTATGTCCTACCATGCATCCTCGCCATAGAGGGACACATTATGGAGATCCGCTTCAATAGAAACACACACCTACTAAAGTCTACCTTGCTACAACTCCTCTCTGCCTTTTGCAGTCCATCATCCTACCCCAACCTCTCATGGATTTGAAAATACAACATCTTTGGTTATAGGTTATGATCCAAGTATATTGAAATGCATTTTTTACTGTTTCTCTAATGGAAGTATGCAATGTCCCTAGTTAATTTTTGGCCTTGGGGTTTAATCCTTATCTAGGATTTTCCAATCATGAAAATAATCATAACAACCGTGCACATTTATCAACTCATATAACAATAAGTACCCTTCTATATAATTCACTAATGATATAAGAGATATTTAACAGTCATATGTTTCTTTAGCAAACCACCACAAGTTAGGGCTAACTGCCTAAGGAACAGTAAACCCATAAAACCAATAATCCACCAATATAATTCTGACCATAATGTTAATATTCAATAGATTAGTATTCCAACTGTAACCCACACTAGCACTATCCAATTTTAGTTGGTAATATATAATTAACAGCTCACTGTCTAACAGTGCTACCTCCAAACTTGTTTGTTGTTAGGAAGAGCTTGTGACAACCCTTTCTTAGTGGAGTTTCAATTTGCAGTTGGAGTAGTCTCTTAACATGGTCAAATGGCTGGTTAGATCTTATGACAGTCCCCTTTCGATCCAAATTTCAACTGTGGTTGGAGAGTTGATCCTATTGCTACATCACGTCAACAAACTATAGGTTATGGAGGCTTGCTTGGGACGTTTAGTAATTGTTGGCCTGTAATTTTTGTGGAGTGGTTTCAAAGATTCATGTGATCAGACCCCTGAAAGAGATATCTTCTATGGCCCTAAATACACTCAGGAGGAAGGCCGCTTACAGGTGATGCCCTAAATGATTCAAACTGGGCCCTAAAAACCACCTAGTAACCTACTGATCTCCTGTTTGGTTGAGAACAACCTCGCTACCTCCTGTATGGCTTTAGTGCCTCAAAAAGGACCCCTCACAGCCTTACCTTTCCTTAACCAATGGTTCTGAGCTTGGGTGTACCATAAATAGATCACAGAGAGAAGATCTTGCTTCGTAGAAAAACTAATGTTGGCTAGGCATCCCATAGAAAGATCTCTGTTGTCTTGAACATGACTTATTGACCAAGAATAACCACTAAGAATGTGTTTCCCTACTTCTAAAACGAATCATACATGCTCCAAAACATTATGTTGTAAAAGGTGTAATGAGTGGTTATTGTATGGCATGTTACAACTTTGAATCTATCTTTCAAAGCCATTAATATTAATCTCTGTTTTAATCTTTACTTTTTTTGTTTCTTGTGTTCATTGGAATAATGCTCTATTTAGGAGCAAATGGATGGTTCGAGTAGCATGTATAACTGTGGGATGTTATCTGTCTAAAAATCCCTTCCTACTTATAGAAGTGACACAGTTAGGAAACGTTTCATGAGATGAACACTTTGTTCAATTTGGAAGAAATTTATGTATTTACTATTTAGATCAAGTTTAACTATGTAATTGATGCCCAACATTGCCATTTTTAGGTAAGATGTGGGCAGTCTTTAAGTTGGGGTCAAGGAGTGTTAACTGTTATTTTTTTTGTAGGCAAGCAACTCTTATTTGAATAATTTTTGGCTCCTGGATGTAACAACTGTAATTCTTAATGAAATATCTATGCCATTTGCCCCTAAAATATTGTTTTTTAATTGCATGTCCCCTATTTACATATATTTAACAACAAATGCTGCTATACTAATTACTATGTAAGTGAAACCGTCATTCAAGGGTTTGATAAAAAAGGTATGTATTCATGATTCTTTTTCTTTTCTTCACTTCCGTGTTATATTTTATCATCATTTTAAGTGATAAACAATTTTAAACTTGCTGGAAAAAAAAAGTGCACATAAAAATAAAATTGGGTTTTGACCCCAATTGTAGAGTAATAAATTGTATTATCATTAGCTTTACTCATCTACTCTCAATGATGGGATGGTTTTTTTTATTATCTATTCATTTCCCTAACTTCTCTACCCATAGATCCAACACTTAAAAGTGCCTCTACACTTGTGGGTGGCCCCCAAGGGGTGATTTAGCTTATCATTTTCCACGTCTTACTACATTTCTCTAATCTAGAGGTGCATAACAACAAGTTACTTTATCATCTACAACCATTTACTAAAGTCTATAGCAAGTTATTCACCTCCCAATTTGTAAGGGCTCCTATCACTCAACTTGGTGTTATTCTAAGAGTTATGTCTAGTATTTTGAGTGTCTTTATGCTTGTTGACTTGCATTTTTCTATAGTAATATTTCATTTGTATATTTACTCTCATGAAGACCTTGACAAGACCACTATTTTTGGTGGTTAAACCACCAACTGATTTGGACAAGACCTACCCACTTATGATCCAATTCCAAACCAATCCATTTGAAACTAGGCAACCCATAGAGCACCAAAATGCATAAAAACCAAAAATAAAATAACATAAAAATGCACCCCTCTCTTAAAGCCTAATCCTCAAAATTATCAAGTTCAAATTGGATATGCAATCGCTAAAAAAAATACTAGAATGTATCAAACCAATGGAAGGCTTTAACTCTAGCCTTTTTCATAGTTGGACAATACCTAACATGGAAGTTGGGTTCAAGCCCATGGGTCAATTGGCACAGATGTAATAGTTGTGATTGGGGACAATGTCATCCTGCTAGAGACACTTATTGTTCAAATTCTAGAGACACGTCAATGCACACTTAATAGAAATG
The DNA here is from genome assembly GCA_034641835.2 of Pinus albicaulis. NCBI lineage: Eukaryota > Viridiplantae > Streptophyta > Pinopsida > Pinales > Pinaceae > Pinus > Pinus albicaulis. The sequence goes on along the minus strand of JAXQQM020070666.1, from coordinate 106,812 downwards.
TTGTTGTCAATTGAATGAAAATTTGGAGATAGGGATGGGTCCAAGCACAGGATTTAGGACATGAAAGAAAGCAAGGCCCACATTCGTTTAAGTGATTCCAATGATGAAATTTCTTGGTCCTATAACACCACAATTGGACATTATTTAACTAATTTTGGGTATTATCTTGCAATGCAAAACCTAGAAACGCCAACAAATAAATGGTGGTTCAAGAAGCTGTGGATGAAGGGAGTTTCGTCCTCATTTTATTTATACTAATTACTTAGCCTGAAAATATTGGGTAGACTGTAGAACAAAGAATAAACCAATTCCATATCCTCTACCCACTGTGGGAAGAAGAAATATGCTACCTATCATAGGAAGCTTTCCCATTCCAATGAGGAATGTCAAACATTTAGGCCAAAAGAGCTCCAAAAGGAAAAATAATTCCTTTATAAGAATTATTGAGAGGTTGGCGACTTAGAGGTTGATGTCAAAAATCCCAGCTACATTGACCCACACTTGATGCTAATGCACAAAGATAGCCTTGCCAACAACAAGGAAGCTCATTGTACATAGAACAAGCACAAACTAGCATATATGGTCATTGATAATGGCAACCAAAATAACATTTTCTTGCTTCAATTGGAAAAGGAACTTAAGTTACAAATCTCAACTCATCCCAACTCACATTACCTTGGATGGGTCAAAGATGCACATTATCTTGTGCTAATCTGTTGAAAAAGATCAAACCATTACTAAAATATGGCAATATTTTTCCCAATTTCTTATATGTTCTTACAAACAAAGATGAGAAGACTTATGAAAATAATATGATGATAACAAGTTTAACTAATTGCATAAGTGTAAGTAATATAAGTGGCATTTAAAAAATTAAAGAAAGAATACAAAAGAGGAATGGCACAAATGCAAATATATTGTAGTACATAAAATAAAAAATATAATGGAGTCAATTGACGGAGAAATCAATGGAATCATTGGTGGTTGTTTGTCTCATAAACACGGTAGTTACAATTAGATGTTTACAAATACACCGTGATACATTCCCACATGCCACTTGTCACCTAGAATTATTCTAACCTCTTCCTCCTTGCTTACAAGGAATTGTTCCCTAAATTAGCAAAATGGAAACCAGTATGTCTTCCCTCACAAGGAAGTCACGTGTTTTCCATTGAAATGTGTGGCTGTGATATTTCATTGGGTGATGAATGGGGAAGAACACTAGGACCTATCACCATGAATTTCTTGGAATTCTACATGAGTTTTCAATAGAATGGAAATTCCTACATGCTCAAAGGTTCCTAAGGAACCATTAGAGAAATAATCAACTACCGTTGTATGGAAAAGCTTATGGAAAAGGGCCATTGTTTGAAAATGGAGGATATGTGAAATGTGAGGGAAGACATATTGGTTTCCATTTTTATAATTGACTAGGTGAAAGACTCAACTATTTTCTATACTTCCTCATGGTTGACATGCTATGGGTGTTTTCCATGGGACCATTGGGTCCATCAAAGAGGTTAGCCAAATTTTAGCCAAACATAATCAATGTACCAAAATAATTTTTTTAAGAGGGGCCACAAGTAATGGTATGAGCTGGTCCACAAGAAAGGAAAAATTAATTATTGTAAAGTGACACCACAAAAATCAATGCTGCACAAGGATTTTGTTGAGCTAGGTCTCCTATAGCAGTATTGGCAAACCTAGTTCCATTTGAAATATGGGCTATTGAAACCTCACCAAGACCCTTTAAACATCATTATGTCCAAAGGATTGTTGGAACTCGACATAGCAGAGGAATGGGGTTATCCGAAAGAAGACATCCCAGATTCACAAGGAGATCAACTATTAGCTTCTAACCCCAGCATTATTGTGGATAGTGAGAAATCCAGCACTACAACAATATGGATCTCTGTCAATGAAGAGGCATCTATTTCAGATTTCAGAGAAAATTCAAGTAAAAAATGATTGCTATAAATAACACTGTATAGATTTAGAAGCCTTTGATGATGAAGGCCATGCTTTCCATTTTTTCACCAATGTATAGACCACCTGCAGTGCTCAGACTATGATGATAGGCATGAGAAACATTTTTCTCACTTTTTACTAGACAAACAATCATGCAGCAGATATGATGAAGCCCTAAACACATCCAATAATAATCTATTTGGAGATGCTTTGAAACTTGAACACACTTCTCAGGTCAGAGAAGTGTATTTTGATCAGCAGAAAGTGAGATAAGATACAATAAGATAATTTTATATATCCAACGAATGACAATAAATAGGTCAACTGGATCGAAAGGTACAACTAGTACAAGTATAATGTGGGAGTCCAAACACAACTCCTAGAAAATGCCAAAGCTAAATCTAGGGTAAAATGAAGCAAAGAAGAATACAATAATAGGACATCCTTGTAAACGTGTATATAAATATATCATGTAGAAGGCTAAGTGAGGGTAATACAGCTATTGGCATTTCTGGAAACACATTTGGCAGCTCAAAATTGCATTTCGAGTTTGATCAAAACATAAATATAACACCTACACCGCATTTTGATGATGATGATGAGTGTGGTAGAGATACAGAGAGGTCTATTCCTAAGACAGATTGTGAAGTGAAAAAAATGGGATGCTTCATTCTAGCCAGTACTCATTTTGAGGAAGTTTTAATGACCACCCTATTGAAGAAGACGAAGAATAGTTTCCTACAAGTTTTTCGGCCTGCTCAGCTGGCTTTCTACACTTGGATATTTCTCTTCATTTGATTCATCCTTGAAAACAATCCATATTTCCAAATGATTGATAGTGTGAGAAAAGGTCCTGAATGTAGCGAAGGAATATCAGAAGGAGGGTAGGAAACAACTTTCTACCAATCTTGCAATCACCCGAGAAGACTTAGCATGTGATGACAGGGGTATCATGCCATGCCTTTTTTATACACTAGAAAAATGAAATTCAACCAACATATGACAAAATATTGAGCGCAGATGGAGATAATGGAAGAAAATATAGTTCTAGTTTCTCTGAGAATGAGAGTAATAATAAACTCATTAATGAAGGGAAACCTTGAAGATCCCCTAAGGTTCAAAAGACCAACAATCCTATATGTGATTTTGAATATGGTAGAAACTTTGGCACCCATAATTATGTGCATCTCCAATCAAAATTACCTATTAAGTTCGAATAGAACAATGTAAGATCCTATATTTTTTGCTTTGACATCCATCCTACATATGACATGGATTCTAATGAAGAAGAAAAGAACGTTGATCATATCATCAAGTTGTTTTGTGAACCATATGAGACAAAGGCAGAAAGGTCAATTCCATTTGTTGAAGGCATCCTTATTGAAGATGAATAGTCTTGTCATATTGGAAGAACTAACCAATATCCAGGAATACAAGAGGACGTCCGAAAACCCATAATTGATTTACATAGTGAGCATAATAATTTCCAGGTTTTTATCTTATTGTTCATAGTTATGATAATTGATCTTCAAAGGAGGTTGTTCTCCTAACTACAAATTATATTCGGGTAGCTTTAATTTCCCATACAAAACAACCCCTTGTCGGCAACACTGATGTTCATAGCCAAGATAAAAATGTTCCTCTGTTTGATCCAGAAACGTTGGAACTAAAGTCTCAATATTTCCTTCGAGCATAATGACCCAAGGAGACCAGATATTTAAAATAATGGAGAGCTAGATATGGATCTCTCTCCCAACTCAAGGTACAGTCTCAAAGGGCAAACAATATACCCTCTACACCAAATTATTTTGTGGGTTGTTTCCTAGTATTGGAAATAAGTTAGAGTTTCTTCTATTTCCTCCTCAGGGTATTTTACGCAAATTGGTTCCAAGATTGAAGCCAAGTTACATAAGACCATTCAATTAATTTAGATGAAGGGAATTTAGTCCTCATTTTCTCTCTAATAATTACTTAGCCCAACAATATTGGGTAGAACAAAGGAGAAACCAATTCCATATCCTCTACCCACTGTGGGAAGAAGAAATATGGCACCTATCATAGGAAGCTTGCCCATTCCAATGAGGAATGTCAAACATTTAGGCCAAAAGAGCTCCAAAAGGAAAAATACTTCCTTTATAAGAATTATTGAGAGGTTGGAGTCTTAGAGGTTGATGTCAAAAATCCCAGCTACATTGACCCACACTTGATACTAATGCCCCAAGATAGCCTTGCCAACAACAAGAAATATCTTTGTACATAAGACTGTCAAATCAAGCACAAACTAGCATATATGGTCATTGATAATGGCAGCCAAAATAACATTTTCTTGCTTCAACTGGAAAAGGAACTTAAGTTACCAACCTCAACTCATCCCAACTCACATTACCTTGGATGGGTCAAAGATTTAGATTATCTTGTGCTAATCAGTTGAGAATAGATCAAACTGTTACTAAAAGATGGCAAGATTTTGCCCAATATCTTATATGTTCTTACAAAAAAAGATGAGAAGACTTATGAAAATAAGATGACGATAACAAGTGTAACTAATTTCATAAGTGTAAGTAATATAAGTGGCATTTAAAAAATAAAAGGAAGACTACAAAAGAGGAATGCTACAAATGCAGATATATTGTAGTACATAAAATCCAAAATATAATGAAGTCAATTGTTGGAGAAATCAATGGGGTCATTGGTAGTTGTTTGTCTCCTAAACATGAGAGTTGCAATTATATGTTTACAAATACATCGTGATACATTCCCACTTGCCACTTGTCACCTAGTATTATTCTCACCTCTTCCTCCTTGCTTGCAAGGAATTGTTCCCTAAAGTGGCAAAATGGAAGCCACATGTTTGACATTGAAATGGTTGGCTATGATATATCTTTGGGTGATGAATGTGTAAGAACACTAGGACCTATCACCATGGATTTCTTGGAATTCTACATGAGTTTTCAAGAGAATGGGAATTCCTACATGCTCAAAGGTTCCAAATCAACTATTAGAGAAATAATCAACTACTATTGTATGGAAAAGCTTTTGAAAAAGGGCCATTGTTTGAAAATGGGGGATATGTGAAATGTGAAGGAAGACATATTTGTTTCCATTTTTATAATTGACTAGGTGAAATACTTAACTATTTTCTGTACTTCCTCATGGCTAACATGCTACAGGTGTTTTTAATGGGATCATTGGGTCCGTCAAAGAGGTTAGCCAAATTTTAGCCCAACATAATCAGCGTACCAAAATAAAGTTGTTAAGAGGGGCCACAAGTAATGGTATGAGTTGGTCCACAAAAATAGAAAAATTAGTTACTATAAAGTGACACCACAACAATCAATGTTGCACAAGGATTTTAGTCATTGATATCTCTATACTACATTAGAATAGGATTGAGTGCCCCTTCTGTGTTTCAGATTACACATTTGAAATGAAAGTGCTTTGGATGCCTTTCAGGTAGTTTGTGGGAAACGATCTAGCTTAGTAGTCAAGCAGGTAGGTAGAGCCCTCTTCCACGGCCTCAAAAGGGAAGGAGCAGTTTCCATAATCATGTTCACACCGAACAAAAATATTTGGCAAGTAATGAGCAATTCAAATCCTAGCAAAAAGTAGCCATCCAGTAAGAACGAAGCAAGTAACGATGTCGTAATGAAAAGCCAGCAATCAATAATTGCATAATATTAGCTTATCCCCCCAGCAGTGTTCAAATGCCATTCTTCTAGAAGATAATTTTACTTTCAAATATAAGTTGGGGATTCAAAGTTGTGTTAGCCTTTATGTTGTCTCACTTTTAGGCGATCATTCAAAGAATCAATACGATAAGCATTCAACTCCTCAATCTATCAAGCAATTATCAGCTCTTGTGAGATTATATTTTTAGATGGATTACCGGGAAATGAAGTGGGAAAGAGTCTTTGCAATAGTCAATTCATTCTTCTTCCCATGATGTTCCTACTATTACTTAAAGAGGAAAGTAAGGTCCTTGAATCGAGCAATAAACCTATCCCTATTATGAGGTCGAGTAGTGCTCTCTCCCCGAGGGATATCCTAGAGGTCATTGTAGCACTCGACCTATTGATGGGTGTAGGGAGGTGCAGTATTGCAGCAGTGCAACAAGGTGAAACAACAGTGCTTGGAGATGTATATTGGGTCAATTTGATGATAGGATTGGATCAGGATTGGAGTAGCTTTTTGATGCCAAGTAGATGATTTCTATGGTGGTGAAGTGTCCTCTTAGGAGAAGATTCAACAATGATTGGATTGGGTGCCATAGGTCTATTGGAGGGTAGGGTGTTGGCTACCCAAACAAGCCCTAGATGAGATATCTTGAAGAACGAAGATCAGTTGAAGGTCGGGTGAATATAGGTGTCGAAGTGCAAGACTTTGATGGACGAAATTTGTTTCTAGCTAGGCAATTTGGAGCTTGGGAATTAGCCGACCTAGAGAGATGATTAGATTAGCCCATGTACAATCTATAGATGGACGTGTAGTAGTGTTAGGTGGCAGCCCTCCTAGAGTCTCGATGTGTAGATTCCTTGATGGACTAAGGCACTATTAGTGAGCAGTACGAAAGCGAAGGAACGACATGACACGATATGACATCGAGTTTGTCATTGTATCTTGTATACCATAGCCTATTGTATTATTCAGATTTGGCTTCATGTAATGAAGATTGGTGATTGTACAATATTGTACAATTTTTTTCAAAACTGTGTATATTGTGCATATGTGATTTACTGCTTCATATTATCGTTGTGAAAAGTAGCTTAGTGGTTGAGATTCTTGGTTTATTAGCTTCAGTGATTTAAGACCCTAACCTAGACCCAAGGTCGTGGAAATTCAAGAATCACTAGGGGAAATCACTAGCTGAGCAATAGGTACAAAATCTAATAGTCTAGCTATAGATTCATATTGTCTTGTTAGTGACAACACTGGTATTGATCCAACATTTTTGTGGTTAAGCACCATCTTATGGTTCAATATTTATTTGTAGAATCTTGTCTTGCATTAGATTGCACTAAACCTTAACTCTTCGTGGTTCTGATTGTTTTCCTTAGTCAGGAAGCCATACAAAAAAAATAAATAAAAAAATAAAAAAATAAAAATTGATATAGGCATATTTTCAAATTAAATTGTGCGAGATCGACAAGCTATTAAAGGAGCACAAAGTGAATGGTCACAAGACAAACAAAGAGATAATGGCAGTTGCAATTTTCAATTCATACATTCTTGAAATTTTTAGTGCTTTGGAATGTAAAATACAGTTCTCTTCTACGTCACGAATGGTCAAATGTGTACAACCAAATCATGTTGTTCAAGAAAATGACCCAATTAATGTGTTGAAACACTGCCAAATGGTTGTATTTTACAGAGAACAAGACAAGAAGGTTAATGGGAAATTGAAAATATTAGAGGCCCCTTTGTCATTATAGACATTTTTTTTTCGCAATACTCTGGGAAATTATATATGTAATAAGATAGTTGAAGCTGCTATGGAAATTCCACATGTATCAAATCTTTTTTGAAGGTCAAACTTAAAAGCCTAAAGGTGTGCATGCATGTAGTGAGTATCATGATGTGATGCAAATGGGATCTAGAGTTGTGTGACAGAGTCTTATAATTTTTTATTGTGATTAATATTTATTATTAATGGCAAAGCAATTTTTTTCCATTGCAAATAAATCCAAGCAATTCATTTCGAATGTCCAATATAGAGCAGAAGAGGAAGATGACATGGATGGAGCTTCTTATTCTGGGATCAGAATGCATGCAAAATTGGCAATCAACCAAAGCCACGAATGAAGCAAAAATTCTTCCTTGGGAACTTTCCTTGGTAATATGAAGGCTGTGTTTGACAATGAATAGGAAGAAATATTTATAGATGCCATGGTTGATGGTTCTTAAAAAGTCATTACCAACCTATAAAAGGATGCATTAGATGTCAACCCTCTGCTTACTTGGTAATTCTGAGCACCTTGTCAAAACTCTGCTAGAAGAAAACACAGATTCATGCATTGATACATGACCATTATGAGATGCGTACAAGAAGAGACAAGGATGAAGGAATATGAAAATGAAGGAAATGTTGCCTTCATTGCTCGTGCTAAGAAGAAGAACTTTGGTGGTCTGAGGAACAAAGGAAGAGCAGGGGCCCAAGGGAAGAAAGGAAAATGTTACACATGTCACAAGACCGGCCACTATGCTAGAGAATTCCCTTTCAATAAGGATTCTCTCGATGATGATGATGACAACAACAACAATCAGAGGAATGGCAATCAAAGGAACAACATGTTCAAAGGAAAGAGGAAGGATCCCTTTGGTGGAAATGAGCAACCTTACAAAAGGTCGAGAAATTCCAGGTATGAGGAATCAAATGTTGTTGATGATAAAAGAAATGAATCCATTCTTGTATCTTCCCACTCTGATGCATCTCCACCCGACACTATGGAAGTCTAGTTAATAGAAAGTGGTGCCTCAAGGCTCATCACTGGCTTCAAGGAAGCACTTTTCGATATGGTTGAGAAGGATGTTAATATGAAAATTATCCTTGGAGATAATGCCACATATCCCGTGAAAGGGACAGGGACTGTGACCCTCCACTTGTCTCAAGGTCAAGTCCTCCGCCTGCAAGATGTGCTATATGTACCTGATTTGAAGAAGAACCTTGCGTCTATTTCGGCCATGAAAAACAAAGGTTTTAATGTGGCATTCATTGATGGGAAGGTGCGCATCTGGAAGAAAAGTTTCAAGGAAGCTATCACGATTGGGTTTAGAGTTGATACATATGGAAGAAGTCCACTGGGAGTGATGACATGTGATATTATCTGACAGACTGAACTATGGCACCGGAGGTTTGGACACCCTCACTACAGCCCTTCTCGAAGCAAGGAAGGTGGTGATGGGGATACACGACTTTACAAATGATCATGAAGGTGTATGTCAGGGATGTTCCAAAGGAAAGCATACAAGGGGACCTTTCCCCTCAAGTGTCACAAAGACATTTGATGTCTTGCAATTGGTACATTCTGATTTGTTTGGTATGCTTTCTGTGACATCCTTGGGATCATGTTCTTATTATATGACATTCATAGATGACTTCTTTCGCAAAACCTAGATATACTTCTTGAAGAAGAAGGATGAGGCTTTCATGTGGTGACGTATCTTCAAATCCTTGGTGAAAAATATAACAAGGAAGAAGATCAAGATATTGAGGACCGATAATGGCACCGAATATGAGATGAACAAGTTCAAGAAATTTGTGGCAGAGAAGCTGACATCAAGAGGGAGACCACAACTGTCTATACTCCTGAGCAGAATGGCGTTGTTGAAAGAAAGAACAAGACCATTATGGAAGCTGCTTGTGCCATGCTATGTGACCAAGGTCTTCCGAAGTTTTTGTGGGGAGAAGCTGCGAACACTGTTGTGTACATACAAACCGATGCTCACATTCCGCTTTGGACTCCAAAACTCTCAAAGAGGTTTTATCTTGTAAGAAACCTGACATCTCACATTTTAGAGTTTTTGGATGTCCTGCTTATTTTCATGTACCAGAGGAGAAGAGGAGCAAGCTGGATGCTTCTAGAAATAAGGGAATGTTTGTGGGCTATAGTGAAACTTCGAAGGCCTATAGAGTCTATGTGGCTGGTCAAAGGGAAGTGGAGATATGCCATGATGTTACCTTTTACGAAGATGCTTCCCTAAGAAAATTAATCAATCTTACAAGATCTGAGGAAGATCATGAAGCAAGGCAGGTGATGACCCTCTCATTCATCAATGTAAGAGGGAGCTCATTGCTGAGTTCGAGATGAAGTACCTAGGACTGATGCATTACTTCCTAGGCCTGGAGGTCTGGTAGAGACCTGGCGAGTTTTTCCTTTCTCAAGGAAAATATATTGTGAATCTTCTAGAAAGATTGGAATGGTGGACTGTAAGTCCATGTCGACACCGATGGGGCTCCACTTTAAGAAGTTGAGTGCCAGTTTTGCTGGGCCCATGCTAGCAAATCATACTGAGTATCGTTAACTCGTAGGGGCCCTGATGTTCTTAGTGAACACCCATCCGGACATATGTTTTGTAGTGAACATTTTGAGTCAACATATGGTTGAACCTCATCACATTCATTGGGTTGGTGCCAAGAATCTGTTGAGATATCTTCAGGGCATGATAAACCATGGGTTGAGATATGATGATGAGAGCATGACACTCCATAGATATATTGATGTCGACTGGGCTGGCAGCGTGGTGGATCGTAAGAGCACATTGAGATGCTACTTCACTCTTGGGTCTGCTTCAATATCATGGATGAGCAAGAAGCATAATTTAGTGCCTTTGAGCACCGCGGAGGCCGAATACATTGCAACGAGTATGGCCTGTTGTGAAGCAGTTTGGTTGCGAAAGCTCTTCAGTGAGTTGTTTGAGCTTGTGCTCATCTGCTAACGATCTTGTGTGATAGCAGTGGGATTCGGTTGTCGAGAATATCTGCAAGTGTTCCACGATCGATCCAAGCATGTTAGCCTCCTGCACTTTGTATTTGGATATGGTACAGCAAGGCACCATAAAGCTCGATCATATAAGGCAAGGGAGTGAGTGTGAGACATTCTTCCAAAGCCCCTAAGGAGAGTCGGAGTTGCAACTTAGTGAGAATCTTGGAATCAGTGGGCAGAAGCCCATATCTTTGAGGTCCTGGATGGTAAATCTTGGAGCTCTCGGGGGCTTTGGGGATAGCTTCTCGGAGCTATAAGCACACACGGGGCTAGGCTTGACGAACCTTGTGGTTTTTTTGCCCCATTGTTATGATGTTGAGTTGGTTCACCTCTCATGATATGTGCCCTGTATGCATCCTACCCATGGAGTCCCAGACTCATGGGAAGTACCTCTCATTTGGCTAGTGAGGTGGGAAAAGCTGAAGGCTAGTAGAAAATACCGATAGATGCATAAGATATTTCCATACTCTTTGTGTCTAGGATGGGTTGTGTCCAACAACTTGATCTGGGATCAAAGTCTAGTGAGGTTGGGCCTCAAGCGGCTTCGGTTCAGTAAACCAACTTCGGGTTGGTATGAGACTCTTTGAGTCCTACGAGGTTTGGGACCTGCAGGTTCTGAATCTTGTCGGCGGGGATGATTTCTTTGTGACTGGCCCACCTTTGTTCTGAAATAAAGAAGCCAGCAAAGCAAGTTACAGTGGGATGACACACGATGTTTGGATTGCACAGGTGGATGGAGTTCTCCCTAGTTGAGAGGGTGTTAATTTTGGACAACTAGGTCCAAACTCCATGTTGTGATGCTCAGATGAAGATGCCAATATTTTTATTGGACTCCTCTTTCGGAGAGGTGCAAGATCGATCTAAATATCATCTTGATCCGATGAGCAGAACATTTATTTTGAATTTATTCAAAATATGTGCAGGTCAGCCTGAAATGAAATGTAGGCTTGAAGCCCCAGCAATTGTGTCACACACCCTCATTGATGGATATAAATAGGTCAACGTTGGAGGTCATTGTCACTCATCCATCACATCACATTCTCTCTCCTCATCTGATTGGTTCGATCATCTATTGGACTCTCTTCTTCTCACACGTGGGAAAACGCAATAAGAAGATTTCTGTTTTTTTCGACCTAGGGTTTTTTAGCGCAGAGTTGACCATGATTGACTTTGGTCAACGGTTGGTCAAACTGACCCAAATATTGGTCAAAATTTTGATTTCTGCAGTTCGCATTTTCAGGCACAGAAATCGAGGTTGACCGAGATGCGTTGACTTTTTGTTGTTGTTGTTTTGCATTGACCATTGACTGGGACAATGTTGAATTTGGGTTGACTGATATTGTTGTTTGAGAGGGTTGTGTGACACTTTTGTTTGGCTGACCGTATTGAGACTTTTCTAGTAGAAGCATCTTGTTGACCGCCGTAACGCACCAACACACATATATATTTTTGGCTTGTCTTCTATTGATCTACTGGTATGTTCTATTAGCATTTTACTTTCTTGTTTATGTGATTGCTGGTTGATATTAGGGATAAAAAGTAAAGTTGCATCAAACATAGAACATCTACAAAAATTTACAAATATACCAATAAATTAGTTGGCCATTGTGACCATAGCATAGGAGAGGAAAACACAAACTATCATTTGCATCCAAAGCATGTATTGAAAGAATTATCTAGATATCAAAACTGCCTTCCGCGCACCCTAAACCGATGGATGATCTAATGGTGTATTGGAAAATGCATTGTTAATGAATGATATGAAGAAGTAAAAATAAGTGCTAATAATAATATTTTCCAAACCCAAAAAGTTATTTTCCAATAAGTGGCTAATTATATATATTAAAAATAAATAGTTTCATGTTCCGGCAATATCGCTAGGACAAAATGACAGACCAAAAAATCAAAACACTGACTTTCCTTGCCTACGGCTTAAACACAGTCCCAAAAACCATACTTCGTAGTTCAACATAGTGCTCCTTGAGGCCCTCGTTGATTAATAAATAATAAGAACGTTGTAAGTTAACAGTGTTGTTAGCATTAAGGTAATAAGTGCGATTGGCTTTGAATTTGGAGTTGAACGCGCTTTTTCCTTCTCCAAGATTGTCGCTTCAAGCACAAAAGTTTTAAATTCTTTACTGATTATATTTCAAACGTTGGGTTTTGGGGCCTTTGTTTGGAACCCTCATAGATCATTGAGTGTGTTGTACTCTCTTTTTCTCTGTGAAATTCGAAAATTTGGACACAGTGGGCCCTAGAAATTCCAACTCCCATTCTATTCGCAATTTAAGCTGCATGTGGCGTCACAGTTTTTAACTTTCAGGTCAATTAAAAAAATTGATGATCATACTTTTTATATCATCAACTGAGGCCCCAATTTGGTTGTTTTTATTTGTGGTTGACGCATATTCACATAATCTTCCATAAAATAAAAAAAATAACAGCGGATAAAGGAACCTCAAACCATTATAAACAAAATATTATGAACGAAGAACACAATACCCAATTTCTCAGTTGAAGCCCTCATTTTGTGTTTCATAAGGTCTATTGTTTCTTAATAGAGTGCATTTCAAGCCCTTTAAAGGAGAACCCTTCAAAGGGAGTTTAATCCGTCTCTAGCATTATCCCGAAATGTCCATTGCGTACCTGAACCTTTATTATCTTCTAAAATTATCGTTATAGCTTGTTACTATCCATAAATGTTTTGATACCATGTTCGTTCCAGAAAATCTGCATGGAAGGTAATAACACAACACTGTTAATTGCAACTACGATTCTGTAGCTTGCAACTGAAAAATGCTCCGAGCCATTCTCAACCATGATGAGAACCATGAGAAACCCTGCCAATCCCAAAACTACGTAGAGAAAATGGTAGAATCGCTTCAGCTCATTTTTTTCTGTGGTCTCCTTTGTGGGACAAACTATAAACATAACAACCAGAGAAACTGCAATGGGCAGCAATCCTAGCAACAAAATCACACTAGCAGATCCACTAGCACGATTTCCATAAAATGCATGCTATATCTGACTAAACATTGCTCCACTCAGACCCACATATCATTTCTTTGTGAAATAAATATTCCTTGAAGATGGCGGTTTGTGAATAACCTTATGAATCTGGTTCTGTGACTTTTTTTGTTTGAGACTGGAGGCCTTGTCTCAGAAGAAATCATGTCTTTTCCACCATTCAATCCATTTTTGACGATTCTATAAAGGCGAAGGGGGTGAATATTGGGCACATTGTGTTTCTTACAAGTCTGAATTTGTCGGGCAAATTGATTTTTTCTCAAAATATGTTTGGACGAGACTCTCAGGCCGTTGAATAATTCAAAGAAACAGTCACCAAATTGATGGTAATTGGGGGAAAGCGGAACCTGGTTGACTACTTTACTTTTCTGCGAATTTTGGACCATCAGGGTGTGAGCCGCGATACAACCAATAATATGGGTATTATATCTGGGCTGCTGGATCGATTTGTAGAGGCTCACATCCAAAGTAGAAGACAGGGCATAATTCATGACAACGGTGGCAAGGCAAAAGACTTTCTAGACATTTTACTTGAAATTAATAGATATGAGAGGGCATAACTGATGACAACAGTGGCAAGGCAAAAGAATTTCTGGACATTTTACTTGAAATTAATAGATATTAAGCACCCCAGAATGGGGCAGCTAACAGAAACATAAGGTAAGACTTTCAAATTTCCTCCCCTTATGATGAGTGTGTATTTTCCAAAATCAAAGTGGTATTGAGTTGGCAATTGGTATCCAAGGAACCAATTCCTTTCAGTTCCTCTTCACATGAGACTGCATGGATTTCTGAATAGTTATCATTAGTGTCACTCTGTGCATCCGTGATGTGCAACATTCTCAGAAACCATCCTGGTTCAAACCGGGCACCGATATACGCCACCTAGGTTAAAAGCTTTAACAACGGGATTTCTTGAATCTAATGTGAAATTAATACCAAGGATGTAAATGAAGAGAATCCTCCGAAGCAAATAAAACCGGTAAATTTCCATAGTGTCGATGCGGGGGCTTCATAAACCATGGGAGAAGGGGAAGCTAGATACGGTAGAGGTTGCTGAATAATTTGATGGACTCATATAATCGATGAATGTATGACCGTCTATGTAACAATCCCATGCATCCTCTCATTACATTATCTGGAATTATGTATTCAATATAGTTTCAACTTGCAGTATGCAACGTGAAACATCCTCTCATAACATTGTTTGGAATGTGGTATACTGTATAGTTACAATCATTCTCCAGTGAGAGCCTAGAATGCATAATCATCTATATAGCAGTTGCAGGGCAGTTAAATGCACTTTTTAGCATAGGTGATCTTCTACATAGCAGGTCAATGAAGTCTGAAGCGACACCTTGAAATGTATACACTAATTAGAATGCACAATGTATAATGGTAGCTCAATGCTATCATTTGTTAAAGTCTAGAATGAGTAAGCATTGATCAACTATTATGACCCTCTAGCCAATGTAAAGGATCATTTGTGGAAGTAAATGGTACATCAGCCCGGAACTGAGCCTACACAAGGACTGATTGTGATATTAGTATATATAGCATATACTCTCTTTTTTCTTAAAATTTTCAGTGCGATGCATCGTCATTATTCTAGTTCCCTGTCAGCAGGTACCCAGTTCAAATATCTGTTCTAGATGCACTAATCTACACTCTACACTAGCAGGTTTACTAGAGATGTCATGCATCCCTTGGGTTACCTCACAGGTTTTTCTTTGGGAAAAAAGCACATTATCATCATTCTGCTTGGAATTCCCGATCCCCATTTATTTTTAGCATATTCAGAATAAAATATGCTATTTAGGGCTTATGAAACATTGCAAATGGTATCAGAGAATTGGGGATTTATTACATCTACTCTATAGCAGACTTTCCACCAATGTTCTTTGACATATGTTTTATACTTGACTTTCGGTTTAATTGAGGTAAATCGAGAGAAATATGACCAATAAAAAGGTTTAAATTGGTACAGTGGAGTTTGAGATTTAAATGAGAAAGTGTTTAAACCTCCATACAAACGAAAGTGTACAACAGTAAACAAAGAGAGAACTACTTACCCAGTCCAGGGGTTTCCCTTAGCTCGTATTTCATATGTGACTTCTTGGCTAGCATAGCATCATCATCATCTTGCGACTGCGACATGACATCAATATTTGTTTCTCTCTGCACTTTAGGAACCTCATGAAGTCGAGAGGTTGTCGTAGGCTTCACAACATCTGGATCAGCTCCTTTCTTAACTTTGGGTATTGAACCAGGGGAGAATGGAACAACTGGGCTAGCATTAGTAGCACTCTCATTCTCTACCACTGGCGGGGAAACTCTCGCCTTCTCAATTACCTGCATACCACCATTAGCATTCACAACTCCTGTTTCCAGATCCACCACTCGACGGGCCGAAGGCGTAGGAGGAGGAGGTGGTGGCTTGGGCATAGTGCCGCTGGTCCCTGCATCCACATTAGTTATATCGAAATCGCCAGATGTGTTAACAGTCACGCCAGAGAGATTAATTCTAAATCCGGTCCTCTTAGCCCAAGTCTTCCAACACTTTAGGGTTGTGATTTGTATCATGGGGTAAGGGTTCCATTATCGATGGCCACGGCCACGGCCTGTTCTTGCCCTATAAATTATCTGATCCATTCTCAGTTCCTCTAGTCCGCACTGACGCCATTTCCCTCACTATGCCACAAACTCCAAATGCAGCTTCACTTAATTACATGAAAACCCTAAAAATGTGTTTAATCACACCATTATCATTATTTAGCTAGAGTTTTCATATCATTCCCCGTTTGTAACTATAATTGCGGTTGGACGTCACTATCTAGAGGATGATTAGCCAAAAATTTAGAACTAACTCCATGTCGTAACTCACACAAATTGTTTATAAAAAAAATGGAAAAATACAAAGCATATCCAGAGCTATATTCCTACATTTCTGTATATCTTCCCCTGTTGCATATTTCTAAATACTCTGGCCCTGCGGAGAAACTGAAGAGAGACTTTGGTGAGACATTGTCCCTTCCTTCGGCGTAAATATATGAAGAAATGTAAAAATGCATAAATAGAAAATATATAAACCCAAGTTACCACATCAATAATTCGACTCAAATCTCTTATAACTAACCAAAACTCTCCCGCCAAAGAAAAAAGGGTTGGCAGTCACTTTCATGGTAACTCATAGCGCCAAAGAGTCAATTTAGTGGTAACTCAAAGTAAGAATAACCAATTTTTTCATGGACAGTTCAAAAATAGGTTCTATAGAGTTTCTAGTGTAAGTCCTAAAATAAATCGACAATGGATGGATACGATGAATTTTTTTTATCATGGCTTAGTTGCAATGGCCATTTTAGTGAAGAGAAAACATGGGAAGGGGGGTTAATATGGGGAGGGGATATTTTTTGAGTTCATGTGGTTTACATATAAGTTTGAGTTCTTATCTTAATGATGACCTCTTTTCTACTTGTGTTAAATATTATTGGATGGGAGTCCTAACTAGAATAAATTGATGGCCCATGGATGTGGCCATAATATTTCTAACACCAAATAATTATGGCTTTAGTCGTAGTAATCATTTCAATGTCTAAAAAACATGGGGGGAGGGGATGGGAGGGGGGAGGGGATTTTAACTTTACACATCTCCCATGCAATAGTAATGACATTACCAATTGGTTATATAATAATCTTCCCTAATTTTGGTGAGCCTTATAAGGATAACATGTGTAGGACTTAATCCATATTTCTATGTGCAGTCAATGTGATGTGTGCCTCACACACTATTAGGGTACCCATGGCTAGCTTAAGGTACTGCGTGAATATGTCATTTGGCAGATGTTGAGGAGACCATGGGTAAACATTGGTCCAATATATATATGTGGGAAAGGGTTTGGCAAATGTTGTAGGAGACCATGGGTCATTATTTATTTTGTCACTTATTATCTAGTCATATATTTTAATCCTAGACTAAATTAGTCATTTAAGTTAGTCACTTTTAGTTTAGTCACTTATTATCTAGTTATATATTTTATCCGTAGACTAAATTAGTCATTTAAGCTAGTCGTTTTTAGTTTAGTCACTTATTATCTAGTCATATATTTTATCCATAGACTAAATTAGTCATTTTTAGTTCGGTCACTTAAAATTGCTCAAATTTAGTAGTAATTCACTTGAAATAATTGTGGTAACTAATTTTTTTAGTCACCTAGTCATTAATTTCATCATTTTTTTACTAGTGTTTGCACAATATATCTTTAAGTTCGAATGGTGAAAATACATATAAATCAAGCAGCCTTTTGAGAGCTTTAAATGTATGGTCAAAAGCAACATCTCCAGAATCTGTGCAAATGCTTCTAAACTCTATTTGAAAAGAGTAAATTAATTTGATCATTGAAGGAAACTTGTTTGGACCAGAGATTGGTGAGTTTATAAGCAGCTCAGAAAATCGGGCAGATATTATTATGTGGTGTATTTCGAAGGGCTCAAAGAGTCATTACCTTCTAGATGGCTATATATTTTGGGAGATGGGTTTGAAAATACAGGTAAGAAGAATCAACAACATCTGAACAGACAGGGATGGATTTGAGAAAAGACACCAAAGATCTGCCAATTTTTTTGAATGGCTCTGAGCAACGTGGTTTATTGCTTGTTGTTAAATCCTCCTCAGTCATGGATTACAGGCCTGCACAAAATAAGAATATTCTTATGATTGGTCTATGTTATGAAGTGAATAATTTCAAGCAATATACTCATAACCTAGCACAAAATATAGATTTAGCAGAAGTAAATATGGAAAACAAGAATAGTGGAAATGATGATTTTGAATTTCAAACTAAAGGAGCAGATAAGGGCGAGTATGAAGTGATTTTGAACTTTCAGTGGGTAGAGGAGACAGAAAGGATGGGTTGTAGCAAGTTTTTGGAGTCTCGGGATAGAAGAGAAGGGAAAAGAGGAAAGCTTCAAGTTCAAAGCACAGAGTAATGCCCCCTGCAAGGAGAGATTCTAATTCTCTTGTTCAATCCCAGCAAGAAGTAATCAATGCCTTTGGTAAATCTGACATTAAATTGTCGGATTCTCTATGGGATGAAGGTGATGACGTTAGCCAAGAGAAGCAACTGGAAAAAGTTTCACATGAAGATATCCTTTCTTCAGAAATGCAATGATTATCGGAATTATGTTCAAATGAAAGAGATCAGAATAGTGTGCAAGAGGCTTTATAATTTTGGATATGTAAAGAATAGAAAATTCAAAATAGTACATCATATGAGGAGGAAGGAAAAATAAATGTATAGGCAACAAGAACTAGATGGAGGCAGGGAATGAACAAGGAGAATATTCATCTCCATTTATAAGGATTGAAAAAAGTTTGGACAATGCCACCCTGGATGTATCTTCTCATCCGGTGAGAATTGATTTTAAACAGACACAGATTCAAGGAATGTTGGGTTCTTTATTAGATGAAAATAAGAAAGAAAATGTGGAGGAACAATTCATTGAGTCTAATGGGGATTGTGTTATCGTGAAGGAATTAAGTGGAGTCTTAGTAAAATGTGCCAAGTGGCAAGGAGGCTATTGCAAGAGTGACAATGAAAGGGATACTAGAATCTTTGTTAGATGAGAGAAATTAGACATGTTCAAATGTTCCACTAGAAGATGCTCTTCTGGAAGACATCGAGGAAATGCCTGATTTGATATTTGATGTAAGCAAGGAAGATCAAAAAGCAATGCATGCAAAGGAGCCTTCTCAGCTGGATCATTTACCCGCCAAATTGGAAGGAGTGCCAGACCAAGAAGTGGATAGAATTGCACCTTTGTAGGTTGTGTTAATAATCTAGATACAAGTGATAATGCAGAAGGTGAAATGTGTGAGTTTTCAAGAAAGAGGGATAGATCAATTGAGGAGGCATGAGATATTAACACTGTGAATGGATTATCTTACGAAGTGATGGATGATTTGGGATAGAGAGAAAGCCATTGGATATCAGGCTCTGTAGCGAAGCAACTCAAAGAGGAGTCCCTCAAGAATGTTCAAACAATAAATGACAAGAGATTTAAATTCCTTTGTAGATCAAAGAAGTGACTGTGCTAGGGTAACTACACATGAAGATATTGCATTTGTAAATGGTGCATGGTAGGTTGGATTTGGTGATTGATGTAAATGATGAAACTGATGTAGAGATGCATGCGACATAGGTTGACTATAAGAATGCAGTAACTGAGGAAAATTGTTCAATTTATGATGTTTTTGGATGTGCAAAAATCCATTGGACATTAAAGTCATTAGTTGGAGCAATTCACATAGATAATGCAGGGAAGCATAACACAGGGCCGTAGAGAAGAGGAGCCATTGGAATTTGAACATAGTTTTAGAATAGTTAGAGCCAACATGATTGGAAAGCTTGTCGTATCAACTTGGAATCTGAAATCGGTGTTAATGAAAGCGGCAGAGCATTTGAAACAACACCACAAGATGGAAGGCAGGCGAAGTCGTGTACTGAGCAATGCATCGTGACTTCAGATTCAGGTAATTGTAAAATTGGTTCTCATTGTGACTGAAAGTTGCATAGTTAACATGCATTAGAGTTCATGTCTGATATGCTCCAATGTTTATATTTAATAATATGTTATCATGGACGGAACGAAAAGTTCTATAGCTGATGGTTTGTCTATCCCACCTAGACTTGTGGCTCGACATGCAAGATAACATGATGGTTTGTGTATCCCACCTGGACCTGTTGCTCGGCGTGCAAGATAATGTGATGGTTTGTCTATCCCACCTGGAATTGCGGCTCGGTGTGCAAGATAACGCAATGAATTTTGACTTGATAACACAATGCAGTTTGAATTAACAGAGTGTTCAGCGTAGAAAGAGCTAAAACGTGTGAGATTTTAATTTGTTGGAATGACGATAAGGAAGGATTCTTATTAGCTGGGGTGAACAGTGTTTTCTCACCCCGAGCCTGCAAAAAAAACGTCTCCAGTGTAATTATGTGTAATTTCATGAACCTTGAAAATATAGGTTTTCTTATATTTAATTGACTCTTTGTGATCTCTCGAGTTTTTTTTAAGTCCATCGATGCTACATCCATCCACCGTAGAGGTGGATAAAAATGATATTATTATGAAATTCAAATTGTTGTAAAGTATATCAATAGAACCCTAGATCCAAGACATAGGATTGAAAAAAGGTGGCTAAAAATTATTTTATTATGAAATTCAAATTGGTGTAAAATATCCTGATAGAACCCTAGATCCAAGACATAGGATTTAAAATAAGATCAATGCATTTGAAATTCAATAAAACTAGCGAACCATATCCTAGAGGTTAGAGAGAGAATAATACTAAGTGATGGGAACTTATTGTTAGTAAAAACCTAGAGATAACTAGAAAGATGAATAGCAAAAATGAACTAACGGAGAAATCACTAATGGATAATAGAATAAAAAATTGAGAGAGACTAGTACACACTGAGTTGGAACTGAAGTACAATAATAAATTCTTAGAATGAAAGCACAAATGGATTCCAAGAATAAAATAAATAATGACTATCCATTAAAAACACACCCTGATATTGAAGCCTTTACACTAAAAGTCGAATATACCAATTAGAGAGCAAGAGAAACTCATATAATAAACTCCAAGCTAACTCGCACTACTCCAAAAGTTGTGGTAGTTTTCTTCCTTAAGGTAATTCATTGTCCCATCTTACTAATGAAAAACCTTGAAGAAGGATCAAGAGAGGTACCCTCATTGGCTAAGTTAATGTTGATTTTTGAGTAGTTTGGGAGGTACTCCAAGCCGTAGGGTTTGTGGTTTGGAGGGAAAAGTGCCACAAGGGTCACTTGTGGGCTTGGAACCCAAGTATGAGGTTTTGCACCAAATCATTTTTTGGGCATTACCTTGGGCACATTTCTACATGTGATGGCATGAGACGATAAAGGGCAGAATGGAGAATCCAACGCTTCAAGAATTGTCGAATTCTGAGTTGTAGAAGTGGAGATATGAATTTTTGAAGTTATATGATGGGTTTGCACATGTGTGTCAAGGTCGGCCTAAGGTGTTTTAGGCATGTGACAAGTTGTGGAAGCCCCTAATCATAATGTTGGAGGAGCCCTTGCATTATATATAAATACAAGGTGAGTAAGAGGCTTATAAGCATCCATTGTGCAACACATACACAAGAAGAGGGTTCATATTTCTCTGTCCTAACCAGAACAAGAAAAGGGATAGGAGAATGAGGATTGGAAGGTTGTTTTGAGGAGGCCTAGGAGTTGTCTTAAGGTCAGCGGCCCTAATCTTGAAGGCCGAAGGTGAGGGGAATGTTTTAGGGCCTTGCCCAAGGGTGGACAGTCAGAGGCTACCACAGGCCTAATGATGGACCTGTAGGATGCCACAACCATTTTGGGAGAGACATTTTTATGTTTGGGCTTGTAACTTCGCTAAATGAGCAACATGGAGGGCAACATACTATTGGAGGACAACAACAACAAGGGGAAGAAATTATGGGTTTGTTTTAGGGTTGTTAGGGATTGTGATTAGGTGCGCTAACTAGTCTAGAATTGTAGCAATAGAGGTGCCCTAAAACAATGAGCTAGTGCACACATTTTGGAGTGAATCTTGTGTGTGTTGGGTCAAGGAAGTGACCAGTTTTGAATCAATATACATTCTAGCTTGTACGTGCCATTTGGTGGAACTTCCGTGGTGGTAAAGAGTCCATCCTAGGAGAAAAATCTACAGTGAAGTATTGGGCTTCATTGGTCTAGTGGAGGGAAACGTGTTGATAGCCCAAAGTAGCCCTAGACGAGCTATCTTGAAGTGACGAGGAGGAGCTGAAGGTTGGGTGAATATTGGTGTCGAAGTGCAACACCTTGATGGACAAAGGTGGTTGCTAGCCTGACAGTTTGGAGTTTGAAAATTAGGCCTACTCAGAGAGCAGATTGGATCAACCCGTGTACACTCTACAAAAGTGACTTGTAATGCAATGTTAGGTAGCAACCCTCCTGGAGTCTCAATGTGTTGTCCTTTGAAGGACTAAGGGGAAACTAGTGAGTAGTACAGAAATGAAGGACCAACAGGACAAGATACAACATCGAGAAGCTGCAACGAAATTTGTCATCATATCTTGTATACCATAGATTGTTGTATTATTCATATTTGGTTTAATATAACGAAGATTGGAGAAAAGGTATGACTCACAAAGGTAGTATGTTAGGTAGCAACCCTCCTGGAGTCTCAATGTGTTGTCCTTTGAAGGACTAAGGGGAAACTAGTGAGTAGTACAGAAATGAAGGACCAACAGGACAAGATACAACATCGAGAAGCTGCAACGAAATTTGTCATCATATCTTGTATACCATAGATTGTTGTATTATTCATATTTGGTTTAATATAACGAAGATTGGAGTTGTACATTATTGTACAATTTTGTTAGAAAATGTGTATATTTGTGCATGAGTGATTTACTGCTTTATATTTTCCACTGTGAAAAATAGTTATGGTTGGGATTCTTGGTTTGGTAGCGTCAATTCTTTTAAGACTCTAACCTAGACCCAAGGTCATAGAAATTCAACATGGTATCGGAGCATGTCTGAGCTACTTTGGAAGTTAGTGAATCGGAGTTATACGTAGCGAAGTACAACGTGAGAGGGAGTTGGGCACATTGTATGTGAAAATGTCGAAGCTACAGGCAGGTCTCCTATATGAGGATAGGTTGGAGGGGTTGTCCAACTATAGTCTTTGGAAGGAAAGGATCAGGTTGGTCTTGCAGGTCAACAAGATCTGGGATTTTTCCGAGAAAGTCATTAAGAAGCTAATCGACCCTAAGGAAATGGAAATATGGGAAGATTTGGATACGAAGGCGAGATTGATCATCCTAGATGGTGTGAAGGATGCCCTAATATCTAATTTGTTCGAGAAGAACACCACACATGAGATGTGGATGGATCTACAAATTTTTTTCCAGAATAAGAACAAGAAATGTGCATTGGTATTGGAGGACAAGTTGAAGTCCACCAAGATGATAAAGGGTGAAGGAGTGACTTCGTATCTGATGATGTTATCTCAGGTCAGAGATGAGCTTGCTATTATCGGTGTGAAAATTTTAGATGGAGATATGGTAAGGATTTCCTCTAAAGGGTTCACTGAGGAATGGAAGCCCTTCATCAAAGGAATCGTTACCAGAGACAATTTCCAGATTGAAATCGACTGTGGGATGATTTAATTCAGGAAGAGTAATGAGACGAGGATCTTCATCCAATAAAGAGGGCATATGAGGACGTGGCACTTGCAACATGAATGAAGGGTAAGACAAATAAGGACTTGAGTGAAGTCACGTGTTTCAACAATGGTGATATGGGTCATTTTTCGTCAAGATGTCTGATGAAGAAGGGAGATGATGAGAAGAGGAAAAGAAAGCAGGTTGTTGGTGTTGCCACTTCAGTTGAGATAGCTGATCTCACTAGGAGATTGGGAGAGGAGTACTTTGCTATGATATTTCATTTCTCGCAAGGTACTATCAAAGATGATGTATAATACATGGAAAATGGTGCAATGAAGCATATGACAGAGTCACAAAAGGTTTTTGTGACTCTAGCTGAATGGGACTCAAAGTTGCACATGGTGTTGGGTGAAAACAGTCAGTTGGATATCCGAGGATTGGTTGTTGTGCCATTCAAGATGGAGACAGGATGAATGATGTAGGTCTAGGATGTACTATTTGTACTAGGACTCATATACAACATTATTTATGTATTGATGATCGAGAAGAAGGGTTTTGAGGTCTTGTTCCAGGATGGGAAGGAAAGATTCAGGCCTAGAGGCTCTAGCTCCACTGGTATCGTGCTTGGAGTTAGAGAGCATGGTCTATATAGGTTGGAGGGAAATCCTATAGATCATGAGAAGCAAGTGGAGTAGGTGCAGGTTCCAGAGAAACAAATGCAAGTGCAGGCGTCAGAGAAGTAGGTACAGGTTCTCGAGAAGAAGGTCCAGGTTCCAGAGGCTTAGAGGGAGTCGAGTTCTAGCGGGAGCTTGCAAGTTCAGAGGGATATTTTGTAGCCCAAGAAGAGTGTGTGGTCAGTGGGGAGAAAGGTTGCTTCCACATATACTAATAAGGAATCATGGAGGGACTAGAAAGTGATACATGAGAAGAAGCATAATTCTTCCAGTGATAGCAACACTTTCGAGAAGGGCATAGTTCATAGAACCGGGATTGTCGCGAATGTGAGCACTGGGATTTGGCCAAGTGTTGCGAGAAGTGATGATGATGATGAGTTACTTCCTAGTCTTGGAAGTATCTCCCTCGCTAAGAGGGAGTGTTGATTTTTGAGTAGCTTGGGAGGTACTCCAAGCCTTAGGGTTCGGGGTTTGGAGGGAAAAGTGCCACAAGGGTCACTTGTGGGCTTGGAACCCAAGTATGGGGTTTTGCACCAAATCATGTTTTGGGAATTTCCATGGGCACATTTCTAAATATGATTACATGAGACAATAAAGGGCGGAAAGGAGAATCCAATGGTTCGAGAATCATCAAATTTCGAGTTGTAGAAGTGGAGATATGCATTTTTGAAGTTATATGATGGGTTTGCACATGTGTGTCAACGTCGGCCTAAGGTGTTTTAGGCATGTGACAAGTTGTGGAAGCCCCTAATCATAATGTTGGAGGAGCCCTTGTATTAGATATAAATACAAGGTGAGTAATAGGCTTATAAGAATCCATTGTGCAACACAAATACACAAGAAGAGGGTTCATATTTCTCTGCCCTAACCACAACAAGAAAAGGGACAAGACAACGAGCATTGGAAGGTTGTTTTGAGGAGGCCGAGGAGTTGTCTTGAGGGCCAAAAACCTGATCTTGAAGGCCGAGGGTGAGGGGAATGTTTTAGGGCCTTACTGGATGGTGGAAATCCTCCTAAGAGGCTGTTGCAGGCCTAATGATGGACTTGTAGGATGCCACAACCATTTTGGAAGGGACATGTTTGTGTTTTTGTCTTGTAACTATCCTAAAAGAGCAGCGTGGATGGTAGCATACTATTGTAGGACATATATAGTAAGGGGAATCAATTATGGGTTTGTTTGAGGGTTGTTAGGAACTGTGATTAGGTGCCCTAACGAGTCCAAAATTGGGGCATTAGAGGTGCCCTAAAACAGTGAGCTAGTGCACACATTTTTGAGTGCATCTTGTGTGTGTTGGGTAAGTGATTGGTTTTGGATCAGTATACATTGCAACCTGTAGGTGCCATTTGGAGGACCTTCCGTGCTGGTGAAGAGTCCATCCTAGGAGCAGAATCTATAATGAAGTATTGGGCATCATTGGTCTAGTGAAGGGCAATGTTCTGATAGACCAAAGTAGCCGCAGGCGAGCTATCTTGAAGTGACGAAGATGAGCAGAAGGTTGGGTGAAGATTGGTACCGAAGTGCAGCTCCTTGATGGACAAAGGTGACTGCAAGCCGGTAAGTTTAGAGCTCGGGAATTAGGCCTACCTAGAGAGCAAATTGGATCAGCCTGTGTACACTCTACAAAAGTGACTTGTAGCAATGTTAGGTGGCAACCCTCCTAGAGTCTCGATGTGTTGTCCTTTAAAGGGCTAAGGGACAGCTAGTGAGCAGTACGGAAGTGAAGGACCGACATGACAAGATACAACATCGAGAAGTTGCAGCGAAGTTTGTCATTGTATCTTTGTATACCATAGATTGTTGTATTATTTAGATTTTGTTTAATATAATGAAGATTGGGCTTGTACACTATTATATAATTTTGTTAAAAACTGTGTATATTTGTGCATGTGTGATTTACTGCTTTACATTTTTCCCTGTGCAAAGTAGTTCTGGTTGAGATTCTTGGTTTGATAGCGTCAGTTATTTGAAGACTCTAATCTAGATCTAAGGTCATGAAAATTCAATAGGGTATTAGCTTGAAAATTAAGTTCTCTCGGGACTTGGAAGTTGAGTTCTCTCTAGACTTCGAAGTATGAGAGCTTGGGAATCAACTTGTAATATAAGAACTTGGGAATTAATTTGGAATTATAAGACATTGTGTAGGTTATTGACATCATTATTTATTTGGGTGATGATTGTAGCAAGCTTGATATCAATCAAGATTGGTTTCAAGACCATTCATTTCATAATTATGTCTGAATCTCCTATGGCAGTGAGATATTTTATACAAGATTTCTTTGCTAGTAGAAAACCCTAATAAAGAGCACAAACCTCGATTTGGTTGTTTGTGGACTTTCCTAGTTTGTAAGTAAATATTATTTTGAGTTTTTCTTTGGAATCTAATATAATCCCGCACCTACCATTCCCAAATATTAGTGAATTTTTTTCCAAAAAATATGTTTAAATTTTTCTTTACCTATGAGATATAGTCTAGTTGGTTTTTGTGGGGTTTAGTCTCCCTGAGCTCTTAGTTTCAAATCTCATGGGGAAGGGTTGAGGTTGAAGGAACATGTGGGGGATAAAGATTGTCTACACACACATGAGGTGTAAACCACTTGGTTTGTATAGGGTTTAGTTCCCATCAAACACTAGGTCAAATATCATGAGGAGGAGTTGAGGGTTCAAGCCACCTATGTGTGATAAAAGTTGTCTCACGGGGCGTCCACAATCAACATTAAATCTCACATAATCCGGGTAACAATATCCCACATATGAGTAATTAAAATAGCATAATCTTGATGACAACATTCCTCAAATAAATATATCATTCTTTCATTCAACATTTAAAATTACATAAAATAATCCAAGTAACAATATCCCACATATAAGTAATTAAAGTAGCATAATCTTAATGACAACATTCCTAAAAAAAAATATATATATATCATTCTTTCCTTCAACATTAAAACTTACATAAAATATTAATAAAATGTCATCTACCACAAACGAAAATACATTTTTATCCTCCACCTAAATATTAATTAGGTATAATCAATCATTTATAATGCATTTATATTAATTTCAATAAAAATGTTTTGGAAAGATAAATTGTCTCGTTAAACGATTTGGTTTAACGATTTGGTATGGCCACTCAAAATGGGACAACTCTTTGATGCATTCATAAAGGCTTTGAAGAGACTTGGAGTGGGGTAACTCTTTAACAACGGGTAAGAGTTGTTCAAAATAAACAAAGTTGTGTCACAATTAGTGCATCGTTTATATATTGTTTTCAATGGGGGCGATAGATCATTACAAGTGAAAAGGCTCCGTGTTCACACTCTTTTTATAATGTATTAAAGCTTTATAATTAAAAAGGTTATGCACTTGGGATTGAAGGTTAAGTGCTAATGTAGAATGAAATTTTAATATAGATTATAAAATAGTTTATTGATAATGTTGATATTTGTAAAGAAGGTTTATTAGTGAAGAGCATGTGTTTATTCTTAAGAGGTTATAGGTTCAAAACTACAGGGGTAGAGTATTTATGCTTTCGTAGATTTAGGAGTCAAATCGCTGCACGGAGTTGGGTCCCTTGTCCCAAAAACAAAAGGGTCTCATACACCAATTTGGTGTTTGGCTTAGCCGTGACCTTGAAATTGGATTATGATTTATTATTATTATTATTATAATTATATTAATTAAAAATTTCATCATAAATTTAATATTCATATTAATAAAAAAATGGGTACAAGTTATCTTATAATTTTAATTTAAGTGTGTGTCCAATTTTATTTAGTATCCTATATCCAACATTAAAAACAATTTTAAAATTTGTTCACTTTTCCATATATCTCAACATAGTCTTGACATTAGTATGACATAAATAATTTTTATTCAAAATTTGTTATTTTTTGTAAATTGTATTTGTATTGAAATGGAAAATATTTCTTTTAGTAAATTATTGTTTTTGGCTTGCCATCTTGGAAACTATATTAGAGGCAATAAAGTAGAGAGACAAGAACTTGCAAAATAAGAGGAGAGCCCATGAAAAATAGAGACCAAAACCGTGTGAAATTTCCACAATTGTAATTATTGAATATTATTCTCCTAATTTGTGCAATTTATTTGTCTTCTGTAAATCAATATCACGACAAACAACAAATAATTCACAATTGCAACCTTCACAAATAAAACGTTATAGACTATAAAATATGGAACTGAGAAAATATGCACACACATAAAAATATGACACTGTTATTTTTGGACAATTGTTCGTGGAAAAACCCTGAAGGGGAAACCAATGCAACAAATGAGGTTTTTATTGTTATCTTCAACAATTTGAGAGAAAATACAACTAGTTTCCTTCCACTTGCAAACCTCCAGCAAATACGGATCTCTTCTGGAAATATAATCTGGAGACCAACTGTCTCTCTCTGCTACTCAATCTGGCCCTCTCTTGACAACTCACACTTCCTGGCTATTTGCACTTCCTGGCTAGAAATGTGCAGTGATGCTCTCCAGGAATTTGTACAACCCCGAAATCACCTCCTAGCAAGTTTTCCTTTCTCCCTCTGCCTCTGGAATCCACTCACTCTACCTTCAAAAAATAGATATAGCATATAACAACTAAAACATAGTCTCCTCTAGTAACTCACATTAGCAAATCTGGCTACTCGCACTAGTTATAGTGGGCTCTTATGTAGATGAATTCAACCTCATCTTCCTGTCTCCCATACAGTGGAAAATACTGAGGAAATTTCCTTCGAAATCCTGCTCCCAAATCTCTATTGATCCCCTGTCTTTGATGCTTCCCTAACTTCAACTGTGCCCTTGCTGAATACTTGCAACTGGGTAGTCGAACTACTCAACTCACAACTGATTCAATGCCCTTCTCCAAGCCCTTCGACCTACTCTTATAATATCTCACTGGAATTTCAATGACCACAATCACATCTCAATCGATGGCTAAGATCATCTTGACTTCATCAATAAAAGTCTCTAGAGAAAAATAAAATTTCCTCAATATGATTCAATTTAATTAACCAATTTTCCTAAGTTAGACATAGGAAATATTTTAATTATGGCTAATTAATTTAATTTAGACGTCTCCAAGTCTCTTCTCGCGAAATATTTCTGGGTTTTGGAGATCTCTTGTTCCTTAGATTCTTGGACATCATAGAGACTAGAGCACATGTCCACTGCTACCATAATATAACAGACCATTTGTTGCCCCACTCGAGGGGAGACCAATATGAAGAGACAAAATTTGATCATTGATTTGTTATCGGGAGGATATGACATAGAGATAATGGTTATATTTCCTCAGGCATTTCCATTTATGGAAGATCTGCAATAGTGATTGCTTCCTTATCATTATTTGAGTGATCTGATTCGTGAAGGCGCTTGTGTTAGCTTATGGATGAAGCCAAGATCATGGTTGTATCTCTCTCTTCTCCATCTAGGGATTCAGATGAGAGTGGGGAGATGATGAAGGAGGAGGAGGGATCGCATAATCAGTGGATGAGTTGGCGCTATGGGGGGTTGAGCCGAGGCCGAAGGACTTTATTTGGCTGCAATTTATTTTTGTTGGTGCATCTTATCTTTCTCGTGAGCAGAAAAATTCTTATATCCTTTTGGGTATTGCAATCCTTGATTCTTTTTCTTGGTATCAAGGGGATGAGAATTCCCTTGAGAAGAAGGGATAACATTATGGAGATGACTTGGTTGTTGACATGACCTATAGCAAAAAGTTGTGTTTTCATAATCCACCAATTGAGAAAAGTTTATGTCATTCCAATTTATAAGGATCTTATCAGGCAACCCTTTGCTCAAATCTATTTCGACTCATCTGCGTGGAAAGGTTATAATACCCCTATCAATCATGTTTGTATCTATCTTAATAAAATTATCTATAGATTTTCCTATAGAAGCTAAGACATTTGGAGTTAACAAATGAACGAGCATATCGGGAAGTCTCACCTGAATTGGCGTGGCCAAAGCTACATGGATAAAGTGTTGAATTTTGGAAACCATTGCTGAAATGAGAGCCCAAAGGGGCCCCAAAACTAGGGTCCTTAATAAAAAAACTCTTTGATGGTCCTTTATATTTTTGAAAACACCACAAAGAAGCCCTTTGAATAGAAATATAGATTTGTATTCGGGGACTAGGTTTGATGCACCCATTGCCATAACGTTGATACTAATAGTCATATCCCATTAAAATGAAAAAATATGGCATTCCACTCATAGGATAAGTTAAAAATTTCAGATTGGGGTCTACCACCTCTAGTTCTAGAATATCTTCTACTTTTTCTATAATGAAGCTTGACCCTAAGATATATATGGGTGTCAATTGTGAGAGCCATAGCTTTAGAGCATCCTTAAAGGATTGCCACTGAGAGTAACATGGCACACCCCAACCTTTGGTTCCGTTGTTCAGTCTTGAGACTAAGAGGATTTATGCGTCCTTGGCTATACCATAATCTTTGAGCAAAAGTGCTTCTTGTAGCTTCCTAACCACATGTAGGAGTTGCATTGAGATGGAAGGGATTCTTGTTCAATATTGCATTCTAACTGCAAGTGTAGAGACAAAGTTAGTGGATCCCACATGCAGATAGAGGGTACCCCTTGAGAGTGGTGGCCTCATGAAGACTGAAAATTTTGAGTGATTTGAACCAATGCCATCACCTTGAAGGAGGGAAGAACCCTGCTGCAAAAAGAAATCCCTCATAGTTTAACAAATCTGCAATGATTGTGACATAATGATGGAGCTCCAAATGAAGGGAAGAATATCTAAGCTAAAAATGCCCTAGAGACAAGGAAATAACCAAAAGCTTTACGATTTCCATCATGATCCTTGAAAACCCTCACATTATTTTAGATATAGAGCCAAATTTCTTTATCCCATGCACGACCTCCATGCCCTCTATAACTTGCCCAAATACCATGTGATTTCCATCTAGCTGTGATATTTGTGCAGTGCAAATGAAGAAATGAGAGCCATTAATGGTAGGGATGGAATTCAACATGGAGAGGATGTCGTCCAATATGCTTCTTTACAAATTTCTCATTGTTGGTGTCGACGCCTTGGATGGACTCATTGCTGGTGCCGATGCCCTGGGTGAAGTCAGCGCCTTGGCACATGAACCTTTGGATCATGTAGTTGAATGTTGAACCGTTGAAGGGCATGGGCTTGTAGGAGCAGCCAATGCCTCTCTCGTTGATACACAATGCACATAGGTTCTTGGTCGTCTTGGACACTACATTGATGTAGATCTCCATCATGATCTAAATGTTAGTTTTACATTTTGAAACTAGCTTCATCAAAAAAATAAATTTTATATATTGTAGGTTTTAACTCTGCACATAAATGATTTGCAAACGAATTCTTAAAACAGAAAAATATACAATGGCGAGAACATAAAAAAATACACAGAGATTTTCCCCTGGATCTCAAAACTGGGACTACCAGATTGATTTTTCATTATATTCCTTTCAATGTTACATTACATATATATACATGTTGAAGCATTCATAAACCCCAATCCATTAATCCTGGATTAAAACATAATTGTAGTTCCCTTGATCGGATCTACCAAATACCATGGGCATAAAACCATCATGCCTAAAACCATGTGCAAAACCCATGCACAAAACCATGGGTAGGTCCACCCACCATCGTTGGGTCTGCCCCTCATCCTTGGGTTCACATTAAAAAAGAAGAATTTCCTGGGGCACTCCCTTGGACCCCGTACAAGGGGGCTACCACCCCCCTAAAAAGAATATAACACATACCCAACATATACAAAAAAAAAATATTGTTATTAAAAATTAACATATTAATTAAGCTTCTTAAAATCTACACTCCTCTCAACACCCATGATTCACCTCTGAAACTTTCTTTTTAAATTGTTTCACCATTATTTAAATAACAATAAGAATTTTTGGGCTTTTGTTTATATTAATTTGATATTTTATTTCTTTTTCAACGTAATGTTTATATTAATGTGATATTTTATTTCTTTTTCAACGTAATATTTAATCAAAATAATATATTTTATGATGATGATGATGATGATGGTTAACGTCCACTGAGACCAATATTTGGTCTATCGGACCTAAAGAAAAGAGTTATTTAATTTGATTTAAGATTTTATTCCTATGCTAGAAAAGCTTGGAGAGAAGCCTCGTGAGCTCACTATAATTTTGACATCTTAAAAGGCTAGGAAGGTCAGTATTGCAACAAATATTATGAAATTGAGCTCTAATGTGGTTGTAAGCGGGGCACTCTAAGAGGAAGTGATTTTCATCCTCAATGTTCATATTCTCACAGAGATGGCAAATCCTTTCCATCCATGGTGTTTTAGGAACTGCCCAACGACCTGTTTCACTATCGAGCTCATGAGAGTTCGTTATAATCTTGGCAATATTAATTTTCTTCTTTGAGCTAGTTAAAACAGAGAGATACTTTTGATCTTTTAGAGTGGGGTTGATGACCTCCTTATAATATCTTAATTTTCTTTTAGCTGCTAGATCTTTCTCACACCATATTTTTTCTTTGAACTATATATATAATAATAATAATAACAAAATAAAAAATATTTTTATATTTATTTTAAATATTTTTTTCAATTTTCAAATTATTATGTAAAATTAAAAATAAATAGTAAAATTTAAACTTAAAAAAAATAAAAATTAAGAATTTTTTTAATTATTATTTTAAGTTTAAATTTTACTAATTATTTTTAATTTTACATAATAATTTGAAAATTATGTAGTTTTTAAATTGAAAAAAAAATTAAAATAATATAAATATATTTTTAGTTTTTTTTTTTTTTGACAGAATCGGTTGCTAATTGTATTTCAAAAAAAGGGGGTGAGCTGGGGCTCCATGATCACAAGAAGTGCTGCTTGATATGCAGTAAAGAGTGTAGCCACAGTTGTGGATTACATGCCTTTTGATTCTAGTATTCGGGAGATACAAAAAAACTAAGAAGTTGTAGATACGGATAAACTGGGAGAGAAGAAGAGCGTATTTAAAAGACATGATGAGAGAAGAGGAGAGTTAATCTATATTTATGTGGCTGATTTGCCTTGTTGTAGAATTCTCTGGATTCTCTTCATTCCCCGCATTCCTTATGTTGTTGGAGCTGGTGCTTGGGGCAGTGCATTTTTCAATCATATATTTCAGGATTTGGATCGACTCTTAGGCATGGGCGCACTTGTTCGAAACATTATCAAACTGGGCCTGGAGAGAAGAGACCTTTGAGAGGAAGAAAGTAACATCAGTCTGATGTCTGTCCTCCAAGGCTTTAACATCGTTCTTCAACTTGGCATCAATGGTCTTCTGATGGGCACGAATTTGATCCAGCTCTGCTTGCAAGTCCGCATAATGAAAGCAATTTTCGCTTCTGGCCATTTTAGTCAGAGCAAACGAAAAAATTGAGGCTGTGCCAAAATCTGCAAATTGCAAACAGAAACAAAGGCTGGGACAAAAAGGATGTGAGCACAGGTTGGGGAGGGCGTTGGGATGTCTCGACAGAGGGATAGGGAGGAGGAGGCAAGGGCGCAGAGGAAGAGAGCGAGGGCTCAGCAAACTAACGAGGAGCCCAAGAGCTAAGAACAGGAGGGGTGCTAAGAAGCTCAGCTGAGGTGCAGAGCAAGTGTGGAGCGAAAAGCAGAGGGGAGAAGAATAAATAGAACCAAGCAGGAGGGAGGGCATCGAGCTTGGAGAGGCCCAAGGCAAATGAGTCACGGGGATGGAGAGGTAAGGGTGACTGAGGGCACAAGCGAAGTCAAAATAAGCAGAGAGAAATATCTCATAAAATCTGAAGGCGGCGGAGATCATGATTAGGGGGGAGGGGCGAGGTACAAGGCATCATTGCACAAAAGATGTCCCGAAGATCGAGCACAGGCGCTAGTAGCCAGGAGATCTGCTTCTCTGTTGAGGGATCTAAGTATGTGAAAAAACATGATTCCTTTCAAATCATTCAGGATGATATGACATCTGCGGAAGATTTTATCAAGGGCTACATTTGCTGCTTGTCGCTTGTAAATCGTGCACTGAATAACAACAACAGAGTTGCCCAGAATGATGGCGTTGTCAATTTTGAGTTTTTTTAGTTGAGTTAAGCCTTGATAGAGCGCAAGGGCTTCGGCTCTATTGTTGGATAGAGAGCCTAGGATCCATTCATAGAATAAGAGCCTCTCTCCAGTTATGCTTCGAATGCTGCCCCCTGCTCCAACGATTCCGGGATTAGATTTTGAAGCCCCGTTGAAAAATAGAGTGGGTCTGCCATTGTCTTTGATCCATTCCTTGAAAGCACTCTTGAGTTTTTTGTGAGATGGCTCTTTGTCTCTGGAAATTTTGTTATTTCGGGTGAGCCATATGTTCCAAAGAGCAGCATACGGAAGGGTGTTCCATACCCTCTTTGGAAGTTTATTCCTCTTGTTTTTCCAAGGCATACTGTTTTTCCATTGAAGAAGGAGCTCTGCTAGTAAGCTCAGATGATTTCTATCGGGCTTAAAGTGAGCTGTGAGGTTTTTCCAGCAATGGGTGGCAAAGGAGCACCAAATAAAGAGATGAGGTATTGTCTCTTCTGCGTTTTGACAGTTGGGACAGATAGAAGGGCCTATAACTCCTCTTTTCTTGAGATTGTCAGAAGTGAGGATTTTGCCTTTCAATAAGGTCCAAAGGAAGAATTTAATCTTTGGAATGGCTTCTGATTGCCAGGCTATCTTCCATATTGGCGAGATTGGTGCTGGATACTGCTCCTTACAAAGCTACTGATATGCAGATTTGATGGTGAAGGCTTTGCTTGTAGGGTCCCAGCGAAATCCATCTGTGACATTTTGCTTGATAGGAGCTAGACCATGAAGATGAGTTTGCAGATTTCTGAGTTATTCTTCTAGGGGAGGAGGAATAGTAGGAAATTTCCATCTGATCCACATTTGATTCTGCATGTCCCATTTCGAAAACTGACTCAGGAATTTAAGACCCATGTTGTCCATGTGGTGGAGGATGTTTTGAGTGCCTGGCCTTTCTATGATAGGATTTCCCCCCATAATTCGATCCAAACCAATGTTTATAGACTTACCTCCTTTAGGAACTTTTGAGAGATTTTATACAAGAAGGGGGATAGCTTTTTTTCATGAGGACCAGATTTTGGTGCACGGCCTATTGGGAATTTCATGTTGCAGAAGGTGCTGTCTAGGAAAGTTTAAATATTTGGTTTCCAACACTTTTTTCCACCAAGTTTGGTTCCCATTGAATAATCTCCAGACTATCTTCCCCCCGAAGGTTTTATTCATGAGTTTGGGAGAGCGCACTCCTATGCCTCTGTGCTCCTAATCTTGAATAACATGGTTCTAATTGACCAAATTGTATTTTTTTTTGTCTTGCTTTCCTCCTTGCCATAGGAAATGTCTAATGATTGCCTCCATTTTAAGATGCACGCTGGCCGGGGCTTGCAGAAGAGTAAATTGATATAGAGGGAGGGAGGATAATCCAGATTTGAGGAGGGTGAGTCTACCTGCGTGGTTGAGCCAAGAGGAGCCCCATTGATTCAATTTTCTCTTCATTTTGTCGATAGTCATGTTCCAGATCTCCACCTTCAGAAAATTAGCACTAACAGGCATGCCCAAGTAGCTAAAGTGATCCCAGTTTAGCTTGTAGGGAACCCAAAAAATACTGGCAATGCTGTGTAATGTTTGTCTAGAGACATTCCAGCCATAGACACAGCTTTTCTTGTAATTGATCAGGCCTCCAGAGAAGAGCATAAATCTGTCCAAAACATTTTTGAAGCGTTGGGCAATAATTTTGGACGCTCCTCCCATTAATAGTGTATCATCAGAAAATTGGGAGTGGTTCATGTTTCTAACTCCATTGCCATATTTTATCCCTGTTATGAGACCCACCTATCTCATATGATCAAGAGATCTACCGAAAGAATCAGCCATAAGAATGAACATATAGGGGGAGAGGGGGCAGCCTTGTCGGAGACCTCTTGAGGATTGGAAAAAGGGAGCTGGTCCTCTTTTGATAAGGGGAGATATCCAAGGCCCGAAGATGTAGGACTTGATTGTATTGAGTAAGATTTGGTTGAAACCCAATTTTTCCAAGACAACTAGGAGAAAAGAGTGCCTTACCCTATCGAAGGCGTTGGCGAGATCAAGCTTGAGGATGAAGCCTTTTTCATTGCGAGATATACTGGAGTGGATGGCTTCTTGGACGAGGAGGATAGAGTCAGTAATCTGTCTTTGAGATATGAATCCACCTTGATTCTCCGAGATGAGATTGTTTATGTGGGGTTTGAGGCGAGTGGCCAAAATTTTAGTGATGATCTTGTATGAGGCATTGCAGAGGGAGATGGGTCTGAATCTAGAGAAAGAAGATGGTCGATTTTCTTTTGGAATGAGGGTGAGGAAGGTGGAGTTTGTATATCCCCCAATTTTTTATATTTTTTATTAATTTATTTATTTATTTTCGATGTGCCCATTGAATCATTTTCATGAGATATTTTTTGATGAGGCTCCAATAGGCTCTATAAAAAGATATAGGGAATCCGTCAGGTCCCGGGGCTTTATCCTGATGCATGGTCCAGATTGCTTTTTCAATCTCTTCTTCAGTTATGTCTTGATTGATAGAGTTGTTGATCTCTTCAGTGATGAGGGTAGGGAGGTATTGGAGCAGATCCGAATAATCCTCAGCCAAACTGTTCTCTGTAAGGAGCTCTTTAAAATGCAAGGTTGCGGCTTGCTTGATTGCTTCTGGATCAGTTTGTATGGTGCTTATTTCATCTTTGATGGAAGTGATGTTGTTTTTGGCTTTGCGCACAACATTTTGCTTATGGAAGAAGGCAGTGTTCTTGTCTCCTGCTTGGAGCCATAAGTTTCTAGATTTGAGATGCCATTTGTCCTCCTCTTTCTTGTTTATGTTGTGAAGCTGCCAGTAGAGGTCCTTTTCCCAAGTTAGAATGTCATGAGTGGTGCCTTGAAGGTCGATAATGTTGTGGACGTTCTTCAGCTTGGATTTGATTTCCATTTTGATCTTATCAGGTTCTTGATAATGCATTTTCGCCCACTCTTTGAGAGCTTGCTTGGTCCTTTTTAATTTCTACTCCCATATGTAGATTGGAGACCCTTCAACATGAAGGAGCCAAACCTTTCTAACAAGCTGATTGACATCCTGGATGTCGTTCCACAAGGGGCTGTAATGAAAAGGAATGGGCCCAAGGGGGCATTTCACAGCCAAAGATAGCATGATGGGATAATGGTCTGATGCAGAGAATGATAGGACATTTGTTGTGGCAGAGGAGAAATGTGAAAGGAGGTAGATAGCTATTAGAATCCTGTCCAGCCTCTCCATAATATTGTCTTTTCCTATTCTCCTGTTGGTCCAGGTGTATCTGCGGTTATTTTGGGTGATATCCACTAGTTCCTGTTCATGGATTATATCTTCAAGCTGCCTTCTAAATGGGTCATCCCCAAAGTAGCCTCCTCTTTTCTCGTTAGCATGGAGAATTAGATTTAAGTCTCCTCCCATTATGATATTGTTGTTTTCTTCGTTATTCATATCGTCCTTTAGAGAATTCCAGCATACCTCTTTTTCTCTGTAGTGATTTGGACCATAGACATTGTAGACAATGATTCTCTGCTTGGTTGTGATGTTCTCTAGATCTATTTTAATCCAATTTTGATTAGCTGTGGTGGCTTTATGTTGCCAAGTATTGTTTGACCATAGAGTGGCAAGTCCTCCAAAGGCACCTCTAGATTCAGACATGGCACCCTCATATTGCTTCTCCCTGTCGATGATTTTCCTCATATCATCTCCCTGTTTGGTTTCTTGAAGGAGTATTACTTCTGGATTTTCTTGATTTATAAGGTCCCTGAGAGCTTTAGATTTGGAGGGGTGCCCTAAATCCCTGCTATTCCATGATAGGACTTTCATCATTGCATGAATTCAATTTGAGGAGGTGCTCATCCTCCCTGTTTCTTTTGTGTTGTGTTTGTTGGGGTTCCCATGTTTTGGCAAGGTTGGAAATAACAAAATATGAGACAACATCAAACCACTTTCAGACCTCAGGATCTAGCCCTCCTGGGTCCAGAGAGGGATCTCTCTATATAAGTAAAATTTTTATGTCTTTGAAAGCTCAGTGTTAAAATATTAGGCTAGTTATAAGGCTCAATGTTTGTTTGTTTGGTTGCTGGTTATTAGGAAAGAAGGATTCAATGTAAGACCAGGATGAGAAAAGGGGAATTAGGCAGAGGTGAAGTATTCCAGGGAGCATTCAAAACCATTGGGCAATGGAGTCAGGAAATGATTTTCTTGCTAATCAATAGGCAGGATTTCAATTGGGCTAGTCATCTAAAACGTTGGATCTTAAAGATGATAGTGTGATATGGAATGGTAGGAGAAGGGGATGCAACACAGATTTAGGGCACAAGATTAAAGACCAGCTGGTCGCACAAGGATCCTAGTGGACAGGGTTAACTCTAATCCCCAGTGTTCCCAAATCTTCTAGTCAAATCCTTAACAAGAAATATCTAAGAACAGATTCATTTAATTCATACATCAGAGAGCAGGAAATAACATCCACTACATTGGTTAAATTATCTGAACTCGATTCTTAGATAATACATTCAGAAGAAAAACATTAATGGCAAGGAGGGCAGAAACATAGGGTACCTAACAAGGGTAAATCCTATGCCAATTTTCTGATCCGAGCCAGCAGAAACGAAATGAAATGAATTAAACACAGAGATAGGAAAACATCACCGCTACTTTAGATCAGGATCCAAAGAAATGTGCTTGTCATATTAAAAAGCAATACCAATCAAGTACAACATTGCCAATAGCTGAATACTCAGTCTGAAATCATATTCCTCAGCCTATATTACAACTTTACACAGAGACTATGTCTCAAAAGAAACTACTTGTAATTCTCTAATAACTGATCAACAACCTTTACAATGAGTTTCTTCATGAATTTATAGCTCCAGTGGAGCAGAGAAGGCAGGTGAAAAACTAAATGCAGTATTAAAAACTCAGAAGAAGAAGCAAGCCGAAGCACACTCTGCATAATTTTTGTGTATTAATTTCTGTCACTCTTTCGGGTGAAAGAGTGGTCTTCTCCAGGTTTCCATTAACTCTAGGTACGTCTCTGATGTACTTTGGATGTAGTGCTCTGTAGTACTTCTGGTGATCTGAACAAAAATAAATCAATGATTCAATTCTGCCATGCTATGTAACTAATGCTACTAATATCGTAGGACTGTTGTCAGGGTGGGAAATCCTTTAGGAACACGATATAGAATAAAAGTTGTATGGGCATTCTGTCCTTTATGGGGAAAACATTTTGCTGGTGTACAAACCCTGATATACATGAATTTCTGTATGTTGTACCTTCTGCGTGATCCATGGGTCTTCAATTTGATTCTTTACCTTTAAATCTCTGAACATAAGGCTTATATATCTTCATTTGTGTGCCTTAAGCTCTCTGCTGCTTAATTTAAATCTATGACTGTGAAATTTGTGTGTTAATGGCGCCGAGACATTTCACAGAGTAATACCCTGGTCTTTTAATGCAAGTCCTGTCGTAGGACCTCCTCGGGTTTTCTTCATGATTTCTGCCTCTGCACACGGTCTTTTCCTGTGTTTTCTGTCACTGTGACAGTGGTGCAAATCATGGCGGCTTTCACCACCTCAAAACCCTGCAAAACAGAAAACTTGTTATGAAATCCATGAATGGGGGTAATGGATGAAGTGCAGATGATGAAAATGGTCGTGCGGCTATGAAATGGCGGAACAATGCAGAGGAATGATGGAGGGAAGCCTTGGTGAAGGTTGGCGGAGCAAAGAGGAAATTTAAATGAAAACCTTAACAAACCCGACCTTTGAACAGATATATGCAATGGGATGGGTGGATGTACGGTGGATACACGTGGGGGTGACGTGGCGGGACAATTAAATCTAGACCGTCCAATCTTGGCGGGGATCGACGGTGGAAAGCACGTCGGAGGGCGATGGACTGTGGGCCAGGGGTACGACTACCATGGGTTAACTCGTGCGTAGCTCTGTGGAACGACCACCGTTGGATGGGCGATTACAGATCGGACGGCTAACATCGATATCGCTCTGTGTCCTGTACCGAACGATAACGTGCGATGAGATAGCAGTTTTGAAACAGTGCGCCTGACACACATCGTTTGATCAATGGAATCGCTGGGAAATGGGAAAAAACCACCTTCCTCTAAAAGGTGGTGCGATAGTAACCGGGTGGTTTATGTACAGTGTTTGCGGCGGGGACCACCGAGACGGATGTACTGCGGACCATTGATCTGCGGTTATATGAACGACTGAAAGGCGATCGGAGGGGAATGACGGGGTAGACCACGGGCGCTGCAGAGTTAACATGGACCGTCTGATCTGCGCCGATCGATGGTTGATATTGCCTCTGATACCAATTGAGATGAGCGCTTTTTTGGTTAGCGCCTGTTTTCGGCACCCAGGTCACAAGGTGGAAGAAAAGCCGAGGGGCTGGCCGAAAGGTGATAGCCCTATTATAATGTTAAAAGTGGGTTTTTAACCCATTTCGGTGCATTTTAAAGCCAAAGGAGGGTAGCGATATGGAACAAAGGTGAGAATTTGGCTAGACAGAGGGTAAAGGTGGGTTTTCAAGGGGATTTGGGGAGATCAAGGGGACCATAAAGGGGGAATTTTTGGAGAGGTTTAGAAGGATTAGGGGGGTGATTTTGGGGTAAAGAAAAGGGGTTTTGAAAAATGAGGAAGAGGTGAAAAGGGACATTCTGTAGGGATATAAGGGTTAATGTAGGCCTTTTGGAGAAGAATTTATGTAATCAATGAGACCTTATAAAGGGAGTCAGCAGAGGGAAATTGATCAAAGGCAAAGGCATAGGAGACTTCAAGGATGATGTGTCTTCAGGGGAGATGCATTCCTTGAAGGCTCAAAAACAATTTAGCCCCCTACTTTGCTTTGTAAAAAATTTATAGGGGGCTAACAGTGTCTCTGTTGTTCTGACTCAAAATGTAGTTCTCAATAGGATTCTGGGTTCCTAGAGTGATGTCTTTCTGAGCATTTTCATTCCGTTGCTGCTTTGTTGAATTTCTGCCGGGACCTTGCTTCTTATGAGTTTCCAATGAGGCTCCATGCTCCTTGGACGAGTTCTTGGAGATCCGGATGGAGGCCGAGCCAAGGGTTGGTGTGATGAGAGCTTGAGAGGGAGATGAGGTGGGGGGAGGGTCTAGAGAAGGGGGAGGAATGGAAGAAGGGGGATCGTTGTCAGGGGGAGAGATGATTGAGAAAGGGTTGGATTGTAGGTTTGATGAGGTGGAGGGGAGATTGGAAGGATCTTTTCCGGAGGAGGGGGGGGGGTGAGGAATGGGCTGAGAAGCATCCCGAGGATTAGGTTTTGAAGTAGGATTAGATTTCTTTTTTTTAACGGTCTCCCAGGGTTGATTCGATTCTTGACTATCAATATCAATATTTTTTGAACAAAGATTAGCAAAGTGGCCATATTCGTGACATACCTTACACTTGAACGAGATTTGCTCGTAGTCGATCTACTGGATGTGCATCCAATCGTCCACTTTGAGTTTGATGGCTTCTGGGAGGCCTTTTCCCATATCAACTTCAACACAAATTCTGGCACAAGCGAGCCTATTCTCTTTAGGTTCGCTCCTGTCAATAAAAGTGCCGATCGCGTTCCCAATAGCCCTGACCGAATCATCCCCCCAACAATGCAAGGGGAGATGAGGGAGGTGCACCCAAACAGGGACAACATTCGGGACGTCGAGCTCGGGATCGAAGTCAGGAGTCCATTTGTTGAGATAAAGACCCCTTGAGTCCATGAAATAGGGCCCGTTTCTGAAAATCAGGTATGTGTCTTCCTTAGATTCAAAGTGGAAGGTAAAATACCCCTTTCTGCATAACCTAATGGCAATTTTCCCAGTGATCTTATCAAACCAGTTTCGTTCGATCCATCTCTGAACCGTCTTCGGAGATGGCCAGAGCCTAGTGAACTGGCCAATCAATCCTTTCTTAGCCAAGGAAAGGGCTGCCATGTGTGGAAGTAAGGGAGGAAGGACAACTTATTGCAGGCCATCCAGTTTCTTTACGAATCTAGAGACGGCGGGTCGAGGCTTGGGAGGCCCCAGAGAGCTGATAAGGTCAGCAAAGGCTCGAGCCTGAAGCGAGGCTGCAGACACCTTAGGGAGAGCCTTCGAGGAGCCCATTATGAGTCCAGGCCAGTATCGAGGAGCAGACACAACAGAAGAGTTGGGGGATGATAGGGCAGTGGTGCAGGGATGGGGGTGCAGGGTAGGAGGCCCAGCGAAGAGGTGCAGAGGCAGCGCGCAGAGGATCCTAGGTCATCATGCCAAGGTCGAGCTCCAACGCACGCATATGTGCCAAAATCATTTGGGTCAATTAGCTTCTTGATTATTTTTAATTTTATTATTATTATTATTATAATATATATAGAATCATTTCACTTAAATAAAATTATAAAGTATATTATTTTGATTAAATATTATGTTTGAAAAAAAAATCTCACATTGATATAAACAGAAGTCGAATGTGTAAAATTATAAGA
This sequence comes from Pinus albicaulis, assembly GCA_034641835.2. Classification (NCBI taxonomy): domain Eukaryota; kingdom Viridiplantae; phylum Streptophyta; class Pinopsida; order Pinales; family Pinaceae; genus Pinus; species Pinus albicaulis. The sequence goes on along the minus strand of JAXQQM020070666.1, from coordinate 63,848 downwards.
ATTTGTGGACTTTTGTATATATCAATGTGATATATTTTTTTTCAAACATCTTATTTAATCAAAATATATTTTATAATTTTATTTAATTGAAATGATTCTTAACATATAATAATAATAACAAATTTTAAAATAATTTTATATTTATTTTAAATATTTCTTTCAATTTAAAAACTATATAATTTTCAAATTATTATATAAAATTAAAAATAAATAGTAAAATTTAAACTTAAAATAATAAATTTTTTTTCTTTAATTCCTAGATTAAAATTAGAAAAAGTATCAAATATATGGTATCCAATGCATTTGATTAATGATTTTTGGTTTGTTGGTAATGTTTCACAAGCTTCTCCAGGTCATGGTATCCAATGCATTTGATGAATAGTTGGTTTGTTGGTGATGTTTCTCAAGCTTATCCATATCATTGTATCCCATGCATTTGACGAATATTTTTTTGGCTTAATATTATAATATTCAATGCATTTGATGAATATTTTTTTGGCTTATTGGTAATGCTTTTTAAACTTATCAATATTATAATATTCAATGCATTTGATGAATAGTTGTTCGTTTGTCCATATCACAATCTCCCGTGCTTTCTACCAATAATTTTTCGTTTATTGATAAAGTTTTTCAAACTTATCTATAATGTAGTCGAGGAATTTTTTTTGGTTGGTTGGTCGGTAAGGTTTTAAAGTTAGTTATATATTAATGTACATGTATTTATATATTAATTTAGATTTATTAAGTAGGAGAGGAATTGAATTTTTTGTATTTTAAAAAGTTTCTAAGTTTTTTTTTAAATAGATTATATTTTATATAAATATTATGGGCAATATCATGGTCTTATAAATCTGGAGCTCAAAAACGAAGCAGCCTAACTTATAGACGAAATAGTCTTTTTCATTGGAATTCATCAAATTGAGGTGATACAATTTCAAGATATTTGTTGTTTAAATACATTTTTGAATGCATAAATGGATTCAACACTCTTGAAAACCACTGGAGCACTCAAATTATGTATATTAAAATATATGGTAGATTTTGATTAAAATTAGCTAGAAAATGATCCTGAAAAAAGTCATTTAGTCTATAAGTTAGACTGCGCCCTCAAAAACCACAGGTAACTTGACCAAATCAAGTTTACCTTAACTACCTAACAAAAATTAATAAAAAGATAATAACAATTTTTTTTGTTTTAACATAGAGTTATTTTTATTTTTATTTCAAGCTTTACATTAATTACCCAATAAAAAATTGATAAAAATAAAAATAACTTATCATTTTTATTTTAACATAAAGTTATTTTATATTTTATTTTATTTTGACCAAATCAAAATTTTACAAAACAAAACATTACATTTGTTGTATTCTAGGTTGGAAAGTCTTCTTGGCCCAATAAATATTATGTTTATTTTTAATAATAGGTAAATGTATTTTATACCAAAGTAATAATTATTTATAAAAAATATTTTTAAAAAAAATTATAAAATAAAAATAATATTATAAATATCTATCATCTCACCCCTTAAAAAAATAACTTCTAAAACTACCAAGCTTTTTATGTTATAAAAAGAAAATTAAACTTACAAAAATAGTATGTTATATTATCAGTATTGGAAGAAAATGATGCCTTGAGAAAGAGATTCTCACAACGTAGAAAGGAACTCTCTCATTGAAAAAGGGTCATCACAATAGCATAGAAGTCAACTCAAGTTTATTACAGTAATACCTCTTCAACAATTCTCGAAGGCTGAACGTCAATTTATAGGAAACGAAGAAATTTTGGAGCAGGTCAACAACTAGGTTCAGATATAGACAGTGGCTTTGGTTTCATGACATTCACTTCATTGCATCAGATCAACGGAAGAAAGACACGTTGCATGCTGCATATATAATGATGACACCTCTTAAGTTTGTATGAACCCCTTATTGATAATTTAAGTCGATAACATTGGGAGTTGCAACATTATGGTTGCAATATTGAGGCTTATCACTTTTTGGCGTTGTTGCCGGGGAGGTGTCAAAGTATGCATTGTTTTCTTTCTTAGTTGATCCATTTATTCAAAAACAAAAAATTGCATTAGCATTCGCATTCAATATTTTTTATAAAAAAACATAAAAAAAATTCTCCAACACCAAGCCCCCCATTTGATCACGTGGTGCAGTAAGAACCACATCACCATCCACTTTTACGGGTAGAAGAAGTAGAGGTGGTAGAGAAGGTAGAAGAAATGGATGGAGACGATGATAATGAAGAAGATCCTCTTGTATTTACCTTTCAAGATATTGATATGAGTGTTCATATGAAGAACATACCTCCATCTTTCCTACCCAAATTCCATGATATGAGGTTAGAGGATTAAAAAGCCTTTCTCTTTGAATTTGAAATCCTTTGTAGATCTTATGGTTAATTACTAAACATTCAAAAATTGAGATTGTTTCCGAAAACATTGAAGGATAGAGCTCTTAAATGGTTCATGATTTTAGGGACTAATTCAATAAGATCATGGAATGATACTCAAAAGATATTTCTAGAAAAATATAAAGATTATGATCTTAAAGAATAAATATTTAGAATGACTCAAAAATAAGATGCGAGCCTTGAGCATCTAATAGAGAGATTCATGTATAATGTTAAGAGGGAAAAATGACATCATTCAAGATTTGAAACACTAAAAACCCTCTTACTTAACACAATTAGGGATGAGTGGTTTGATCTCCTTGATCTCATGAGTAGAGGTGATGTATACCAATTATCATTTGAAGAAATTTGTGAAATTTGCAAGCGTATATCAAGAGGAAGGACAAGGGTAAGTAAATCAACATCAAGATCGGTAAGTCAAGCTGAACTTGGAAATTTGCTTGATAACTTAAAAAAAAAGTTCTTACCAATCTAAATGAACAAGTAGAAATGTTAAGAATTCAAAATGAGCAAAAATAAGATGTTGATATCTGTGTTATCCATGAAGAGCCACATGCTACTAAATATTTCCCATAATTACCAAGGTTGAAGTGATTTTACCAAGAAGATAATGGAGAAAGTCAATCGCCAAATCAACTCTATTATGTAGCTCCAAGAGGACCATGTCAGCCTAGTCAACCTGGTATGATGCAAGAACCTAATTCAAAATTTCAAGGTCATGCACATCCATTTCAAAGTAATTGGAACACACCCTTCCTTGGAAACCTTGGCTATCTCAACCCCAAAACCAATCTTGGAAAAAACATTGGAAAGGACCTTATCGGAGAAATCCACAATATCCTCAATATTTTCCTCAATATCCTCCATACCCAACTCCATGCTATCCCTACTATCCACCTCCACCAGAACCACAACCTCAATCACATCCATCTCAAATACCCACTCCCACTCAACTACCTATACAACCATTTCCAAACCCAAACAATCTAGTAACTCAACCCACTTACAATGTTGAGGTACAATACTTCCAAACAAATCCTCTTGATGTGAATGGTATTCACCTTAGATAAGGAAGTATATTGAAACAAAGATATTCCCTTGATGCCATTGAAGAACAACATCAAGAAGAAGAATATCCATAGAAGACCAAGGAATCATGGATTAAATTTATTGGAGAGTAGCCATGGGAGCCTGAGAATGAAGAATTTGTGTTATGCTTATCATCAGTTTCTTTATGTATTCAAAAAACTAATCAATAACATGAAGAATATTTGAATTTCATGGTAGAAGAGGACATAGAAAGTGATCCAAATGTGCAAGTGAACCAAGGTCATCACAACTATATCGAAATCTGGTTCCAGACAATCACTAAGTTGCAACAACACACTCTTCGTCCACAATTCTTGACATCATCAAAGTAGTTGGTCTCTCACATTCAGGTACATGTAAAAGCATATATTTGGAGCCTACACATGAGTTTATATGTCATATTTATATGCACATGGATCCATTGGATGTTTTCCTATACTTGAAAGAGGTTTTTTTTTTTTTTTTTCAAATAGAGCACGATAAAAAAAAAGAAATAAAAAATAAGAGGAAAAGAATAAAATTTTAGGTGAAAACCTCTTTTGAGGCACCTGATATTGACTCACTGATTGAAAACATACTTTAGGCAGTCAATGGTTTGGAAAGAAAAAATAAAAAAAGGAAAAGGTCCTAGGTGAAAACATTCTTTGAGGCGCCTGGCAAACCTACTAGTTGAAAATATCATTAAGGAAACTAGTAGGCCTAAGGAAAAAAAGAAAAAAAAAGAAAAAACTATTTGCTCCATGTATCTCTCTATGCAGGTGCTCTTCAATTTTTGCAAGGAACAAGAACAATTTAGCGCCAAAACAAGAAAAGTTAATAAAAAATCTAGTCAAAGGAAGTCAAACTTGGGCTAGGCTCCCCCTTTGCCCAATTTCTCCAATGTGACCAAGGTCATTTCAATTCATCACCCACATCCATTTCCATGACATTTCCCATCATTCCCAAGCCTTTTCCACTCATTTTCCTCGTTGTCCTGAAATATTACAGGAAAGTTATGTTTTGATACATGACTATTAAAATACACAAGGCATAAATTGTTTTCATCATATCTTGAAAATTATGCATCCATTAGCCAATATGTTTAATGGGGAGATGTATAATGATGATGGTAACATGCTCAAGAAATTTCACCAAATTCCAGTGTACAAATTTCTAGAAATTAGCCACCATTACCTAAATCCATTTTTAATTTTTATTGATATTCATGCATCCATTGATCAATATTTTATATGGGGAAATGTATAAGGATGATGGAAAAATTCTAAAAAAATTTCAGATCAATCCAATATATCGATTGAGAGATATGAATTAAACAAGTTTGCTACAAGACTGTCCATAATTGCTACAACATTGTGATCGACATAAAGAGAGGGGTCAAATCCTATTTTTTCCTTGGGGGAATGAAACATAAGTCTACAACACCTCCATCATCCATCCTCCACACCATTTAGTCACTTTTCCATCCAAAAATTCATTTATGTTCATGAAAAAAACCCATTTTCACCCCTTCTTCACAAGCTTTCACCACCATTAGAGCTCATGTTCATGTCCCTACATTCACCATGATTCATCCAAGTCACTTAATTCCTTTCATGAAGCAACATAAGGTTTTAATAAGGTTTTGAAGGGAATTGTGTGATTGCTACAGGAGAGAGATCAATCATGTAGCATCTTGCACAAATGCAACAGAACCAAGAGAAAAGGACTGTTGCAGCTTCATAGTGAATACTCAACCATCCCTAAGCATTAACAAGTCCATCCTTGAGTTTTTATTAAGTAACACCATCCTTGAAGCGGCAACCAATTCACTCCAATAGAGGATGATCGAGAATTGGAGGGACCTGCATGAAAAAGGAAATCGTATCAGTCAAATACCTATCAGAGAGCATCATCAAGTTTTGTAAAATAAAGACTTGTGCATGAGAAAAGAATGAGGGAGAGCACCTTCATGGAATATTTGGTCGACCACTAGTTCAATAGCAGCATGCATGCATCTTCAACAACTCGACATCAAGTAGGCACATGTATGCATTGTTCTTCACCTCTCCTTTTGATCATATTATGGTTAAAATAAATTGTTTTTAATGCGCACAAGAGAAGGTTTTATAGGCTGAAGGTGACCAATAAAATTTGCCACCCTCGACTAGTAAGACTGCAGTTCACTCGAACACACATGCAACATTGAATATTCAAAGTGGGGAAAGTTATAATTACGAGGAATGAGGACCAGATCACCAAGCGCATTGATCCTACTACCACAAAAAGAAATAAAAGAACAATTCCCAACTTCAGTTCTATCTATGTTAATTCCAAAAATAGTTAGAAGGCTCACTTAAACGTTGATATTCAAGCTAGAAATGACTAGGTGTCCCTTTGGCTGCTACAAAAGAGATACATACTTAGTTTGTAGGTGCTACAGGACTAGACACCGCTACTACAAGAATACTTGAATTGATACAAGAACGCAGAGGAGGTGCTATATGATTGAAATAAGAGGAGAAAAGGAGTCCAAACCACCAATAATTTTCCTCAAACTCCCATGAACATAAATAATTAATCCTTACAAGGGTAAGTGGCATTATTCATCCTCAATTTCCATACAATTATATAGAGAATTCTGCTTGCTACAAACATCCTACAACAAACCCCTGTAAAAGTAAATACATTTGAAATTTTTATTTTATCACATAAGAAAGGTAAGGCAAGAGCAAAGGAATTTTTTCACTAAGGTAGGGGGTACCATTCATCTCGATCTTTGACCAAAAACCATCAATCACCCTATGCACCCTAGACTACTCAAAGAAAAATGTTGGAAATTCCCTTCAGATAATTTAAGGAAGGAGAAGTAGGAGCACTGTGTATGCCTATCAATTTAGGCTTCTCTATCAGTTAAGGTTCCAGATAGAGTTACCACTTCCAAGAAGGATAATTTTTCCACATTTCCTATTTCATTCCATCATTGAAATGAGGCAGAGAGTGAGGGAAGGGAAGCACCAACACATTTCCCATCACAGCCTCACCAAGCTCATTGTCATGAATACCTTAAGCCATCTAATAAGTCTTGTGTTGTGGGTTGAATTTATGGACATGGAAAGGGAGGCCTTCATTAAGACACAATCCCTCACCTCAACATAACAAGAAGAGACACCAACATCTAGTGTTGGAGGTAAAAAAGAAATAAAAGACAGAAGACGAGAAAAAGGAAGGAGAAAAGATAGAGGAAGAAGAAGGAGGAGAACATAAAGCAAAAGAACAGATCCTCTAGAAACCCTCTAAGACAGGAAAAAAGGGGAAACAAATAAGCCTCTCACTAGGGAATACAAAGCAAGAGGTGGTTGCTACCTTGGTCGCACTTAGTACACCAGTCACTTTAAGTGGAGAAATATCACTAGGATCAAGCAAGGGAAGCCTTCAACTCCTTCAACAATCCCAATCAAAATTGAAGAATCAGCTAGTCACCAGGGAATGGATTTGGGACAGGGTGAAAGGAAAATTGAGGAGGTCACCTCCCTTAAAGACAAGGGGAAGCAAATTTTGACACCGATGAGAAGGCCCACCATTAGAGAAGTCACAGTCAAGAAGCTCAATGCAACAATTTCCCCGCTACAGGAGAAAAAAAAGCTGCAATAGGAGAAACAAAGACACTACAGGAAAGGAGAAGGATGCTATATGAAGACATAACATTGCTATAAGAAAGTGTTAGACAACTACAAGATAGATCAGGGAGGCCACCAGGGGCATGAATGAGGCACAATTAGGTCACTAAGTTGCTCAAAGGATGAGCAACACTTTCAGTAGAGGGTTATGATGGGCCTCCGAATTAGACATAAATTAAGGCCCACCTGACAGTCCTTCAACACATTAAACCTATATTTTTGCATTAGATGAAATATTTTTAGCTTTAATATGTTCATTAGGAAGGTTTAGAGATAATTTCATATTTGTGCCTAATATTATTTATTTTTGTTGAATATTGTGAGAATATTGGGCAAACTATGAAGATTTGGAGGTTGAGATAATCTAGGGCCTTTCTCCCTACTATAGGATGAGACAAGATTGGATAATAAATGAAATGAATATCATCAAATTATTGAAAAATTCTAGAGCTCCACTAATTGAGAAAATCTAGGAATGCTTTCCATGTCATTTAATGAAGATTCCTAGTGTTGGGAACCATATCCACTTTTTGAAGGATTTTGGAGAGGAAAGTAGTCCGTTTTCAAGGAGAATGCTTCCTCATCACTTTGTATAAGTACCAATTTGAATTTTCCTCTAGGGACATATATTTATTAGTCTTATAATGGATAAAAATTGTTATTTGGAAGCTCCACTTTCATTTCTAGCATAGATGTACTTGCATAGATTCAAATAATGAAGTTTGGTGCCATTTTTAGCTTCTAAAACTTGGTTTCCTTCATAGGACTCTAAGTATCCTTGGGCTTGGTAATTGTTGGGTCACTCAAATACCATATTTTTACCAACATTTCACTTCACTTTAAATTCAATTTTAAACCATATTTCTCTTTCTGATACCTTTACATTAAACTATTATCATGATTACATCGGGTTTAGACTTATTTATTTTCAATGCCTCTGTTTTAGTGTTTTTGAGTGAATTTATGATTAAATATTGGAAAAATAACATTTTTTCACTTAAATATGAAAGTGGGAAGAGTTTCATGATGTTTGTAGGTGTATTTGAAGACTCCAACAAAGTCATATTTGACCACCAAGCCTCAAATTCGAATTTATTCTTCAACCCCTTGTATATTTGGGAGATTCCTTCAAGCATACTTCATGGAGAAGAATTGTGGGGAAACTTGATGTTACTCATTCATTTTTCTCTAATGTAGACAAAACTGAATATGCTAACGTATTTTTGAGCTGGAGAGTTTTGTAATTCATTGTGTCCAAAATAATTGTTTATTTTCATGACTGTTTTTTTTAATGATCAGGCAACTGACCTATATTTGATGAAAAAACATATTTTTTTCAGAATATATTCCATTTTTCTAATTCAAAGCTAGATTTCCTTCCAGTTTATGGCGTTCAAACAAAATAGAATCATTTTCCTTTAACAAGTCACCGTTGTGATATAATACTAAACAGATAACTACATAATGAAGTTATTAGTGGTGGAATACTAATAAATCACAAATACAGGCAAGAAATAACACCACTAAGTCCTAGACATGCCAAGTCTTTATCCTCTTGGTTGGACATATTACTTCATCAAAACAACACATTTGACAAAGAGAACTTTTCTAAAACTAACCAACGCTAGTGTGTCCAACAACATTGACATTTCTATTGGCATGCCCTCAAAATGTGCGGAAGTATCAAACAAGTGTAGTGCACTTCCCTGTAAGGTTAAAGTTTGGCAATGGAATATGTTGTCGGTTAGTCTAATCAGGTTTTAACTTGCCTTTGATAACTTAGAGAGAATGGGAATCCAATATAGAACAATGACAGAAAGATTTTATTCATTCACACTTGCCTAGATCCTAAACAAGCATTGAAGCGTTATACAAATCCAAGAATGTCTCACATTCCACCAGGAAACAAAATTTCTTGATTTTGATTGTAACCCTTGAGGCTTTATCAAATTTGTAAACAAGTAACATAATAAATATTTTTCCTTAGTTCTCAAACCTTCTTTTGTGTGGAGCTTTAGAAAATATGTGCATACACATATCACAATATAGCATGTTGTGGAGTACATTCAATCATTCAAAATTTTATATTCTATCAAGATTGAGGCATGTGTTAAATGCCCATTATTTGAATCTCTGCGCAATGGTGTCATTAATAATTTGAAGGTTCTTGGCTTGCTAGTATGATCTAATTATTGCTTTGTGCAAGATGTTTTTTCACTCCTATTTTTAAAATTTTAATGTTTATGAACAGTATATAGATACAATGGATGCTTTGAATAATAAAAAAGGCAATTATTTTTCCATCAATAGAATTAAAGTATTTGCATATGGTGTAAATTTAGTGGTTCTATTGGTGGTACTTAGGGTCAACCTAAATGGTTATTTTGCATGCATAAAAAGAAGTACAAAGTGATAATAGGAAGGACTCATGCGAACTTTTCTAATCGTACATGTTGAATATGAAAATGTTAATGTTATTGTGCTCAATTTCTTATTGGGGTACCTATCAACTGACAAAGTTTGTACAAATGTTTGAAATGATACTAAATAAGATGGACCTGAGGGACTAAAGAACAAAATCATAAGAAAATACTTTACTGAGATCTATAGGTGATATATATATATATAAAGTCATAGGCCCAGTTCTTACAATGACCTCTCCTAGAGTCTTACACCATAACTACTTTCCCATGTTAAACCATCGTTTTGCGTCATTAGCAAGCCTTCTTTAGACAGTCCATTAGCCTCTGACTTAAATGATCTATAAATATGATGGAATGATATATTAAAGAATTGTGCCTTGATTGTCTTCAACTACTCTAGAATGGGTTGCGAAAACAATTCTTCCATCCTAAACCTCCATTCAACCAATCGATAACTAAGGAATCCCCAAAGACCTAGAATTCAATCACCTCTCATCTACTGCTACTGTTAACAAAAAATTTAGTGCCTTTATTTCATCACAAATGTTAGAGCCTGTACCAATAAATTCTTCAATTTTTGAAGATATGGGTATAATAGAATCACTATGGTATAGGATACCTCTCGCAACATATTCTGCTTGTTGACCTTGAATGGAACTGTTGAAAATTGAAATAACACCTTTCCCACTCTTAACAATAGAAAGATGGATCAATGTCCTTTCTTTACCAGTGTTAGGGGCTTTTTTACTTTGAAAGCTCAGTCATGACTTGGAGACACACTGAAACGATGGCTAAACCCTACCTTGAAAGATGTCAAAGTTTATGGCAAGCTAAATACATCAAAACACCATAAGACACAATGCCTTACAACCCTTTAAGTATTTATTCAAAACCCAGTATTTAAAAATTGAATACGATATCGCTCATAGGTCTATATGCATCTAGTGACTTAGTTTTTTGAAGATTTTTGAACTTCTAGAGCTTCTTCCACTACCAAGGTGCATGCTCTTGCTTGTCATTTTCATTATCTTTGTCATTTTTTGTTTCCATTCCTTGCTATGAGATAATGGTACTATCTAGAGTAAATGAACCGTTGCTTCAAAAGAAGTCAAAAAGAATTTTAATTATACCGTGATCATAGAAATAGTTCACCATTGTTGTATTACATTCTTCGTTGTTGCACTAAGCAATCCTATATCATCACGATGTCGATTGTTAACTACAAAAACCTTCACAGGAGTCACATAAGATGATCACATTGCAGACACAACCTTATTCATATTGTTAAATTCCAAGAGATCAAATGGCATCCTTTTAACTTTTTGGGGTTGAGATGTTTCTCCTACACTTACAGAGCCTCCAATGTCATCCTCTGATGCATCTGCATGTCACCCAAGCTGACCAAGACACGTCCTTGAAATCCCTTCGATACCATGGTATGTTTTTGTCTTGTTTGTATAATAAAAATATATTAGGGTTCAATGGACCAATGAGAATCAAGCCCATTCCTCATAGACACTGGGTTCACATGTTGAACAACTGAAACTGTGTTAGTGTCATTGCCAACTTTTGTACTTGCTACATTTGGTGCCAAATTTTCAATTTCAGGTCCTTTTCAACCTCTTTATTCGCATCTACTTTTGAATCACTAACAATAGATTTCTACCAAACTATTTCTTTGTACACCATCCCTACATGCTTCAATATGTCTGCATCCCCAGAACCAATTTCAGGCATCATTGTTGTTGTGCTTTTTATTAAATGTGTTGAAAAGGATAAAATACCATCAAGAATTGAAAGTCATCTCAAAGTTCATATGCGTTGTGCTACCTCAATATCTGCCAGCTTTGTTCTAGCCAACAAATCCATTAATTCATTTGCAGGTTTCATGTGTTCACTCAAAGTAGTACAAACAACCCTTGTAAGAGGAGATGAGTGTTGCGGTGAAAATTTCTTAAATGCAACAACAATATTCTGGCCACCTTGAAATGACAATGGTAATAGGCATAAATCAAATAGTTGCAGCATAGCCTCTATACCCTTTTTCTCAATAAACACCCATGTATCTATATTATGCAGAATATTCTCTAAGAGACATGTAGCATTGCTTATACAATCTAAAAGAAAGAATTCCATGTTTGAAGAAAAAATTTCAGCATAAATATCAACCCCTAACTCAGATGTCACTATCGATGACTCATCTCCATCCACTGAACTAATTGTTTTTTGTTCTAAATTAGTCTCCATGGGAACAAGCACAGAAGAGCTGGAAATTTTTTGCAACAGGGAAGACACTCCAACACCAAATCCAAGTTTCGCAATAGTATTTAATATTTCAATCAATACATCCACCCCATGCCCCCTCAAATAAGGAGCATGTCGTATCATCTCATCCAAGGCAGATGATAAGGACCTAAGAGTGTCACTTTCCAAAGCCCGTAAGTACGCTTTTGATGTAAAAAAATTCACAAAATATCTTAGAGCACCACAATCATTAATAGCTTGAATTCAAAGGTTATTAAGTCACAAAGCATCTAAGCATTGTGGTATACAATCTACTGCATCTGCAGAAGGGAGGATACCAACCATGATGACATCCAAAAAATCATTAGGAAGACCAGCAACATCTAGAGCATAATAGCAAGTTGGATCTTTGTAAATAAGATCACTTGTGACTATAGTTGCAAGTGAAAAGACCCCAACACCAAATTCCTTTGATCTTTTGAATATAGTACACAAGAAAAATGGCAAAGAACTCTTCAGATCTTATTGTCGGGTAGTATTTCCAAGAGCATATGTGCCAAGAGATAGAGCCCAAGGCAAAGCCTTCATAATAATTCTTCTATGATAAGGAACCAATGTGTCGGGCTGAGAAGTTTGCATTGCCTCTGACCTAGAAGAATTTTTAAGAGGATACTTGCCCTTGGAACCTGATTGTGATTCTCCACTCTACTTCCTTTCTCCTCAAAATGGCAGACTTCAAATGTGTTATGGTGTTGTCCAAGGCTCCAAAACCCCTAAAGGAGGTTTCAACAGGATTAATATTATCCATAAAAGGCTCAAGAACATGCACAATAGCTGTTACCAAGTGTATATGTTGTGGATCCAAATATTTGAGAAGAGGGAGAAAAGTTGGCATTAAACCCACATCCCATAATGCAGTGTAGCCAAAAGAAGAAGAAACTAGAGCTATTACAAGAGAAAGCAGTGCTTCTACTAAAGATATTGAACAATAGGATGATTCACTGGAAACTTATTTCCATTGAGCTCAGGGGGATATTGGATATTGTTGATGCAATATTGAGTATAGTTGAGAAGAGAAATATTATTACAAAGGCTTACCAAAACTCCACTCCCAATCCTTCTAAAATGGAGTTGACATTCCAATGTTTATTTTCATTAGATCTTGTTGTGGATTGACCAACTCCATAATTTAATCTTTATTAGGGCCGAGAAGGTCATTCTCTTGAGACAAGAACTACCAATTCATCTAATATCAATTAGTTTCATCTCACATGTATCCCCAAAAGATGATGCCTTTCTTGTTGAATGTGAGAGCATGAAGGTGGCGCAACTATCGAAGGCAATCAACCTGCATCTCCAACTCCAAATGGAGTGCGTGCCAGATCCCAATTTATCTTTCATGTTCCACCTAGCCAAGCCCAAAATTTCTTTCCATTCTAACCAATTACTCTAGGAAATTCAAATAAGTGAGCTTGAGACCTGGAATTTGGTGTGCTAAATTTTCTTAACCCTAGCAACTGGAAAATTTAGTTTCTAGTAAATTTCCTTGCTAAAAATTATTTAAATTTTCAGCTTACTAAATAAAAATCACTATTGGTATTTAACAGGTAAATAAAATAAAACCAGCGGTTGCAAATTGTACACCAATCCCACACATGCATACACAAAAAATCTGCACATCAAAATTTTGTGTCGATTAAATGATATCTTATCGTACAAGGGTTTCCTTACTAGAAAAATGGTCCTTTGTGGAAAATTACAATCTCCAACAACTATAGAAATTTTCTGGGAACTTGTGCAGGTGTACTACCCAAATTCTCCTAAGAAACCACACGAATTTCCATACGCTCAACCTATAGTGTAGCCTTTCTATCACCTGTGCGGTTGTTTGCACCCCTGCCCAAAGCATGTGCAATAGTTTGCTGCTTCATGTGGCATGTGTGTCTGCTCTGCTCACTTTGCACAACACATGCGGCCCTACTGCAACACACATCACTGTTTTGAACCCTACACATAACTCGCGTTTCTCTCTCAAGATGAGTATGGCCGCACTGTGCCACTATTGTTGGATGATCTATAGAATTCTACTGTACAACCTTATTGGGAATGATCCTTGTTGCAAAAATCACTCTGCTGCACTGCAGATTTCAGAACATATCACTTGGATGAAATTCCCTTTTCATCCAATCACATGTCTAGAGTCTAGACACTCAAATATGTTTGGAAGTACCTGTCCAGTGCTACTGTCATAAACAGGGGGAGGATGAAGGATATGATATCACACAAAGAAACCCCCCCCCCCCCCTTTACTTTCCCCACTTGTTGACATCCTACAGGTCAAGAAAGAACTTGCCATGGAGCATCACCCTCTAGATCCCTTGACACTCATATGGTAGCCAAAATAGACACTTGAGTGGGAAGCTTGATCAAACCAAGCCCCATGACATCCTTGGGGATAGTAACACATCCCAAGGGGCCAATGGAAGACCCTTTTGTTTGATTGAGACCATGGTTACAATCTCAAAATTTGCTCTACTATTGATATCGGGCCTTGCTATGCAACCAACAAGACACATAATATATTTGCAAGTCTAGTAGGATTGTGCAACCATGGTCAACTTCCTCGTAAAGGGAACGTCTCGATGATGCTAAACATGAATTTTCCTTTGTAGTTGTTGAAGTTACCAATTCTACATGGATATTGGAAAAAGATCTAGACTAAAGGGAATACACAAATATTTAATAACCATACAGGGTGGGGTAAATTTCCAAGCTGAGGGATTCTAGTTAGGAAGACAGTCCAACCCCACCAGGAAAAAAATATTTTTTTATTCACTAAACGCATCACTCGATGCTAGGTTGATTATGTCTAAACAAGCATCAACATCATCAACTAAACTTATCTAAGCACTATTTGGTATATAAAAGCTAATGTATTAATGAAAAATGTGTTCCCCATAGTCACACATCTAGGTACAAACTCCACATGAGTCAACATCTGAATAATGAAACACCAATCCACTCAGTCAAAATATTTTTCAAATGCAATTTCAAAGAAAAGGGGTTGCTGGCTAGTTTTTGTGCACATTTGAAGGTTTTACATGTTGAAAACATGGTATTGAGATTATTTGTTTGTACACAAAACTTGTGTTATCATTAGACAACCTTCCATGGAATTTCCTAGATCCTTAGAGTCTCTGTTTTAGACATGATCTTTTGTGCCACACTAAGCAATGTAATTGGATTCCAATCATCAATTGTGTTTGTAGTTGCTTTTTTAGGAATGTGTTTGCCAAATGACAAAAAATGTCACTAATCATGGCTCATGGCCTTGTAAAATTCACACAAAATTCCATCTAGATTCTATACCTAGAGACTTTCCATTCTTCATGTAGCTAAGTACTACAAAATCCTCCTCTTTTGAGAAGTCGTCGTTCTTCAACCTACTCTAGTCACCAATAAAAACCTTATGAGGATTGACCCTACAATAAGCATTTCTTGCAGCCACTACATTATCCATCATGATATAAGGAGAAAATTATTTTGAAATTGCAATTTGAACATAATGTCAATTGGAGTGCCAAAAAAAGAACCATTTGCATGGATTAATCCAAGGTCTTGTTCATTGCCACTTTTATTTTCAAAAATTCAAAATAGAATTTTGAGCCCTCATATCCCTTATTAATCCACTGCAACCTGAAACAAACTCAGACACCCTTGGCAATATATTCCCCTCTGCTTCACCTCCCTCTGAACCATTATTTCCTACCATGCATCCTCGCCATAGAGGGACACATTATGGAGATCCGCTTCAATAGAAACACACACCTACTAAAGTCTACCTTGTTACAACTCCTCTCTGCCTTTTGCAGTTCATCATGCTACCCCAACCTCTCATGGATTTGAAAATACAACATCTTTGGTTATAGGTTATGATCCAAGTATATTGAAATGCATTTTTTACTGTTTCTCTAATGGAAGTATGCAATGTCCCTAGGTAATTTTTGGCCTTGGGGTTTAATCCTTATCTAGGATTTTCCAATCATGAAAATAATCATAACAATAGTGCACATTTATCAACTCATATAGAAATAAGTACCCTTCTATATAATTCACTAATGATATAAGAGATATTTAACAGTCATATGTTTCTTTAGCAAACCACCACAAGTTAGGGCTAACTACCTAAGGAACAGTAGACCCATAAAACCAATAATCCACCAATATAATTATGACCATAATGTTAATATTCAATAGATCAGTATTCCAACTGTAACCCACACTAGCACTATCCAATTTTAGCTGGTAATATATAATTAACAACTCACTGTCTAATAGTGCTACCTCCAAACTTGTTTGTTGTTAGGAAGAGCTTGTGACAACCCTTTCTTAGTGGAGTTTTAATTTGCAGTTGGAGTAGTCTCTTAACATGGTCAAATGGCTGGTTAGATCTTATGACAGTCCCTTCGATCCAAATTTCAACTGCGGTTGGAGAGTTGATCCTATTGCTACATCACGTCAACAAACTATAGGTTATGGAGGCTTGCTTGGGATGTTTAGTAATTGTTGGCCTGTAATTGTTGGGGAGTGGTTTCAAAGATTCATGTGATCAGACCCCTGAAAGAGATATCTTCTATGTCCCTAAATACACTCAGGAGGAAGGCCGCTTACAGGTGATGCCCTAAATGATTCAAATTGGGCCCTAAAAACCACCTAGTAACCTACTGATCTCCTGTTTGGTTGAGAACAACCTCGCTACCTCCTGTTTGGCTTTAGTGCCTCAAAAAGGACCCCTCGCAGCCTTACCTTTCCTTAACCAATGGTTCTGAGATTGGGTGTACCATAGACAGATCACAGAGAGAAGATCTTGTTGCCCAGAAAAACTAACGTTGGCCAGGCATCCCACAGAAAGATCTCTGTTGTCTTGAACATGATTTATTGACCAAGAATAACCACTAAGAATGTGTTTCCCTGCTTCTAAAATGAATCATACATGCTCTAAAATATTGTGTTGTAAAAGGTGTAATGAGTGGTTATTGTATGGCATGTTACAACTTTGAATCTATCTTTCAAAACCATTAATATTAATCTCTGTTTTAATCTTTACTTTTTGTGTTTCTTATGTTCATTGGAATAATGCTCTATTTGGGAGAAAATGGATGGTTCGAGAAGCATGTAGAACTGTGGGATGTTATTCGTCTAAAAATCCCTTCCTACTTATAGAAGTGACACAGTTAGGAAACGTTTCATGAGATGAACACTTTGTTCAATTTGGAAGAAATTTATGTATTTACTATTTAGATCAAGTTTAACTATGTAATTGATGCCCAACATTTCCATTTTTAGGTAAGATGTGGGTAGTCTTTAAGTTTGGGTCAAGGAGTGTTAACTGTTATTTGTTTTGTAAGCAAGCAACTCTTATTTGAATAATTTTTGGCTCCTGGATGTAACAACTGTAATTCTTAATGAAATATCTGTGCCATTTGCCCCTAAAATATTGTTTTTTAATTGCATGTCCCCTATTTACATCTATTTAACAACAAATGCTGCTATACTAATTACTATGTAAGTGAGACCCTCATTCAAGGGTTTGATAAAAAAGGTATTTATTCATGATTCTTTTTCTTTTCTTCACTTCCGCGTTATATTTTATCATCATTTGAAGTGATAAACAATTTTAAACTTGCTGGAAAAAAAATTGTACATAAAAATAAAATTGGGTTTTGACCCTATGGGATTTGACCCCAATTGTAGAGTAATCAATTGTATTATCATTAGCTTTACTCATCTACTCTCAATGATGGGATGGTTTTTTTTATTATCTATTCATTTCCCTAACTTCTCTACCCATAGATCCAACACTTAAAAGTGCCTCTACACTTGTGGGTGGCCCCCAAGGGGTGGTTTAGCTTATTATTTTCCACATCTTACTGCATTTCTCAGATCTAGAGGTGCATAACAGTAAGTTACTTTATCATCTACAACCATTTACTAAAGTCTATAGCAAGTTATTCACCTCCCAATTTGTAAGGGCTCCTATCACTCAACTTGGTGTTATTCTAAGAGTTATGTCTAGTATTTTGAGTGTTTTTATGCTTGCTGACTTGCATTTTTCTGTAGTCATATTTCATTTTTATATTTACTCTCATGAATACCTTGACAAAACCACTATTTTTGGTGGTTAAACCACCAACTGATTTGGACAAGACCTACCCACTTATGATCCAATTCCAAACCAATCCATTTGAAACTAGGCAACCCATAGAGCACCAAAATGCATAAAAACCAAAAATAAAATAACATAAAAATGCACCCCTCTCTTAAAGCCTAATCCTCAAAATTCTCAAGTTCAAATTGGATCTGCAATCGCTAAAAAAAATACTAGAATGTATCAAACCAATGGAAGGCTTTAACTCTAGCCTTTCTCATAGTTGGGCAATACCTAACATGGAAGTTGGGTTCAAGCCCATGGGTCAATTGGCACAGATGTAATAGTTGTGATTGGGGATAATGTCATCCTGCTAGAGACACTTATTGTTCAAATTCTAGAGACACGTCAATGAACACTTAATAGAAATGTTGTTGTCAATTGAATGAAAATTTGGAGATAGGGATGGGTCCAAGCACATGATTTAGGACATGAAAGAAAGCAAGGTCCACATTCATTTAAGTGATTCCAATGATGAAATTGCTTGGTCCTATAACACCACAATTGGACATTATTTAACTAATTTGGGGTATTATCTTGCAATGCAAAACCTAGAAACGTCAACAAATAAATGGTGGTTCAAGAAGCTGTGGATGAAGGGAATTTCGTCCTCGTTTTATTTATACTAATTACTTAGCCCGAAAATATTGGATAGATTGTAGAAAAAAGAATAAACCAATTCCATATCCTCTACCCACTGTGGGAAGAAGAAATATGGCACCTATCATAGGAAGCTTTCCCATTCCAATGAGGAATGTCAAACATTTAGGCCAAAAGAGCTCCAAAAGGAAAAATACTTCCTTTATAAGAATTATTGAGAGGTTGGCGACTTAGAGGTTGATGTCAAAAATCCCAGCTACATTGACCCACACTTGATGCTAATGCACAAAGATAGCCTTGCCAACAACAAGGAAGCTCATTGTACATAGAACAAGCACAAACTAGCATATATGGTCATTGATAATGGCAACCAAAATAACATTTTCTTGCTTCAATTGGAAAAGGAACTTAAGTTACAAACCTCAACTCATCCCAACTCAAATTACCTTGGATGGGTCAAAGATGCACATTATCTTGTGCTAATCCGTTGAAAAAGATCAAACTATTACTAAAATATGGCAATATTTTTCCCAATATCTTATATGTTCTTACAAACAAAGATGAGAAGACTTATGAAAATAAGATGATGATAACAAGTTTAACTAATTGCATAAGTGTAAGTAATATAAGTGGCATTTAAAAAATTAAAGAAAGAATACAAAAGAGGAATGGCACAAATGCAAATATATTATAGTACATAAAATAAAAAATATAATGGAGTCAATTGACGGAGAAATCACTGGAATCATTGGTGGTTGTTTGTCTCCTAAACACGGTAGTTACAATTAGATGTTTACAAATACACCGTGATACATTCCCACATGCCACTTGTCACCTAGAATTATTCTCACCTCTTCCTCCTTGCTTACAAGGAATTGTTCCCTAAATTAGCAAAATGGAAACCAGTATGTCTTCCCTCACAAGGAAGTCACGTGTTTCCATTGAAATGTGTGGCTGTGATATTTCATTGGGTGATGAATGGGGAAGAACACTAGGACCTATCACCATGGATTTCTTGGAATTCTACATTAGTTTTCAATAGAATGGAAATTCCTACATGCTCAAAGGTTCCTAAGGAACCATTAGAGAAATAATCAACTACCGTTGTATGGAAAAGCTTCTGGAAAAGGGCCATTGTTTGAAAATGGGGGATATGTGAAATGTGAGGGAAGACATATTGGTTTCCATTTTTATAATTGACTAGGTGAAAAACTCAACTTTTCTATACTTCCTCATGGTTGACATGCTATGGGTGTTTTCCATGGGACCATTAGGTCCATCAAAGAGGTTAGCCAAATTTTAGCCAAACATAATCAATGTACCAAAATAATTTTTTTAAGAGGGGCCACAAGTAATGGTATGAGCTGGTCCACAAGAAAGGAAAAATTAATTACTGTAAAGTGACACCACAACAATCAATGCTGCACAAGGATTTTGTTGAGCTAGGTCTCTTATAGTGGTATTGGCAAACATAGTTCCATTTGAAATATGGGCTATTGAAACCTCACCAAGACCCTTTAAACATCATTATGTCCAAAGGATTGTTGGAACTAGACATAGCAGAGGAATGGGGTTATTCGAAAGAAGACATCCCAGATTCACAAGGAGATCAACTATTAGCTTCTAACCCCAGCATTACTGTGGATAGTGAGAAATCCAGCACTACAAAAATATGGATCTCTGTCAATGAAGAGGCATCTATTTCAGATTTTAGAGAAAATTCAAGTAAAAAATGATTGCTATAAATAACACTGCATAGATTTAGAAGCCTTTGATGATGAAGGCCATGCTTTCCATTTTTTCACCAGTGTATAGACCACCTGTAGTGCTCAGACTATGATGATAGGCATGAGCAACATTTTTCTCACTTTTTACTAGACAAACAATCATGCAACAGATATGATGAAGCCCTAAACACATCCAATAATAATCTATTTGGAGATTCTTTGAAACTTGAACACGCTTCTCAGGTCAGAGAAAAGTATTTTTATCAGCAGAAAGTGAGATAAGATACAATAATATAATTTTATATATCCAACGAATGACAATAAATAGGTCAAATGGACCGAAAGGTACAACTAGTACAAGTATAATGTGAGAGTCCAAACACAACTCCTAGAAAATGCCAAAGCTAAATCTAGGGTAAAATGAAGCAAAGAAGAATACAATAATAGGACATCCTTGTAAACGTGTATATAAATATATCATGTAGAAGGCTACGTGAGGGTAATACAGCTATGGGCATTCCTGGAAACACATTTGGCAGGTCAAAATTTCATTCCGAGTTTGATCAAAACATAAATATAACACCTACACTGCATTTTGATGATGATGATGAGTGTGGTAGAGATATAGAGAGGTCTATTCCTAAGACAGATTGTGAAGTGCAAACAATGGGATGCTTCATTCTAGCCAGTACTCATTTTGAGGCAGTTTTAATGACCACCCTATTGAAGAAGACGAAGAACAATTTCCTACAAATTTTTCGGCCTGCTCAGCTAGCTTTCTACACTTGGACATTTCTCTTCATTTGATTCACCCTTGAAAACAATCCATATTTCCAAATGATTGATAGTGTGAGAAAAGGTCCTGAATGTAGCGAAGGAATATCAGAAGGAGGGTAGGAAACAACTTTCTACCAATCTTGCAATCACCCGAGAAGACTTAGCATGTGATGACAGGGGTATCATGCCATGCCTTTTTTATACACTGGAAAATGAAATTCAACCAACATATGACAAAATCTTGAGCGCAGATGGAGATAATGGACGAAAATATAGTTCTAGTTTCTCTGAGAATGAGAGTAATAATAAACTCATTAATGAAGGGAAACCTTGAAGATCCCCTAAGGTTCAAGAGACCAACAATCCTATATGTGATTTTGAATATGGTAGAAACTTTGGCACCCATAATGATGTGCATCTCCAATCAAAATTACCTATTAAGTTCGAATAGAATAGTGTAAGATCCTATATTTTTTGCTTTGACATCCATCCTACATATGACATGGATTCTAATGAGGAAGAAAAGAACGCTGATCATATCATCAAGTTGTTTTGTGAACCATATGAGACAAAGGCAGAAAGGTCAAATCCATTTGTTGAAGGCATCCTTATTGAAGATGAATAGTCTTGTCATATTGGAAGAACTAACCAATATCCAGGAATACAAGAGGACATCCGAAAACCCATAATTGATTTACATAGTGAGCAGAATCATTTCCAGGTTTTTATCTTATTGTTCATAGTTATGATAATTGATCTTCAAAGGAGGTTGTTCTCCTAACTACAAATTATATTCGGGTAGCTTTAATTTCCCATACAAAACAACCCCTTGTCAGCAACATTGATGTTCATGGCCAAGATAAAAATGTTCCTCTGTTTGATCCAGAAACGTTGGAACTAAAGTCTCAATATTTCCTTCGACCATAATGACCCAAAGAGACCAGATATTTAAAATAATGGAGAGCTAGATATGGATCTCTCTCTCAACTCAAGGTACAGTCTCAAAGGGCAAAAAATATACCCTCTACACCAAATTATTTTGTGGGTTGTTCCCTAGTATTAGAAATAAGTTAGAGTTTCTTCTATTTCCTCCTCAGGGTATTTTACGCAAATTGGTTCCAAGATTGAAGCCAAGTTACATAAGACCATTCAATTAATTTAAATGAAGGGAATTTCGTCCTCATTTTCTCTCTAATAATTACTTAGCCCAAAAATATTGGGTAGAACAAAGGAGAAACCAATTCCATATCCTCTACCCACTGTGGGAAGAAGAAATATGGCACCTATCATAGGAAGCTTTCCCATTCCAATGAGGAATGTCAAACATTTAGGCCAAAAGAGCTCTAAAAGGAAAAATACTTCCTTTATAAGAATTATTGAGAGGTTGGAGTCTTAGAGGTTGATGTCAAAAATCCCAGCTACATTGACCCACACTTGATACTAATGCCCCAAGATAGCCTTGCCAGCAACAAGAAATCTCTTTGTACATAAAACTGTCAAATCAAGCACAAACTAGCATATATGGTCATTGATAATGGTAGCCAAAATAACATTTTCTTGCTTCAACTGGAAAAGGAACTTAAGTTACCAACCTCAACTCATCCCAACTCACATTACCTTGGATGGGTCAAAGATTTAGATTATCTTGTGCTAATCAGTTGAGAATAGATCAAACTGTTACTAAAAGATGGCAAGATTTTGCCCAATATCTTATATGTTCTTACAAACAAAGATGAGAAGACTTATGAAAATAAGATGACGATAACAAGTGTAACTAATTTCGTAAGTGTAAGTAATATAAGTGGCATTTAAAAAATAAAAGGAAGACTACAAAAGAGGAATGCTACAAATGCAGATATATTGTAGTACATAAAATCCAAAATATAATGAAGTCAATTGTTGGAGAAATCAATGGGGTCATTGGTAGTTGTTTGTCTCCTAAACATGAGAGTTGCAATTATATGTTTACAAATACATCGTGATACATTCCCACTTGCCACTTGTCACCTAGTATTATTCTCACCTCTTCCTCCTTGCTTGCAAGGAATTGTTCCCTAAAGTGGCAAAATGGAAGCCACATGTTTGACATTGAAATGGCTGGCTATGATATATCTTTGGGTGATGAATGTGTAAGAACACTAGGACCTATCACCATGGATTTATTGGAATTCTACATGAGTTTTCAAGAGAATGGGAATTCCTACATGCTCAAAGGTTCCAAATCAACCATTAGAGAAATAATCAACTACCATTGTATGGAAAAGATTTTGAAAAAGGGCCATTGTTTGAAAATGGGGGATATGTGAAATGTGAGGGAAGACATATTTGTTTCCATTTTTATAATTGACTAGGTGAAAGACTTAACTATTTTCTGTACTTCCTCATGGCTAACATGCTACAGGTGTTTTTAATGGGATCATTGGGTCCGTCAAAGAGGTTAACCAAATTTTAGCCCAACATAATCAGCGTACCAAAATAAAGTTGTTAAGAGGGGCCACAAGTAATGGTATGAGTTGGTCCACAAAAATAGAAAAACTAGTTACTATAAAGTGACACCACAACAATCAATGTTGCACAAGGATTTTAGTCATTGATATCTCTATACTACATTAGAATAGGATTGAGTGCCCCTTCTGTGTTTCAGATTACACATTTGAAATGAAAGTGCTTTGGATGCCTTTCAGGTAGTTTGTGGGAAACGATCTAGCTTAGTAGTCAAGCAGGTAGGTAGAGCCCTCTTCCACGGCCTCAAAAGGGAAGGAGCAGTTTCCATAATCATGTTCACACCGAACAAAAATATTTGGCAAGTAATGAGCAATTCAAATCCTAGCAAAAAGTAGCCATCCAGTAAGAACGAAGCAAGTAACGATGTCGTAATGAAAAGCCAGCAATCAATAATTGCATAATATTAGCTTATCCCCCCAGCAGTGTTCAAATGCCATTCTTCTAGAAGATAATTTTACTTTCAAATATAAGTTGGGGATTCAAAGTTGTGTTAGCCTTTATGTTGTCTCACTTTTAGGCGATCATTCAAAGAATCAATACGATAAGCATTCAACTCCTCAATCTATCAAGCAATTATCAGCTCTTGTGAGATTATATTTTTAGATGGATTACCGGGAAATGAAGTGGGAAAGAGTCTTTGCAATAGTCAATTCATTCTTCTTCCCATGATGTTCCTACTATTACTTAAAGAGGAAAGTAAGGTCCTTGAATCGAGCAATAAACCTATCCCTATTATGAGGTCGAGTAGTGCTCTCTCCCCGAGGGATATCCTAGAGGTCATTGTAGCACTCGACCTATTGATGGGTGTAGGGAGGTGCAGTATTGCAGCAGTGCAACAAGGTGAAACAACAGTGCTTGGAGATGTATATTGGGTCAATTTGATGAAAGGATTGGATCAGGATTGGAGCAGCTTTTTTATGCCAAGTAGATGACATTCTGTGGTGGTGAAGTGTCCTTTTAGGAGAAGATTCAACAATGATTGGATTGGGTGCCATAGGTCTTTTGGAGGGTAGGGTGTTGGCTACCCAAACAAGCCCTAGATGAGATATCTTAAAGAACGAAGAGCAGTTGAAGGTCGGGTGAATATAGGTGTCAAAGTGCAAGACTTTGATGGATGAAAGTTGTTTCTAGCTAGGCAATTTGGAGCATGGGAATTGGCTGACCTAGAGAGCTGATTAGATTAGCCCATGTACAATCTACAGATGGACGTGTAGCAGTGTTAGGTGGCAGCCCTCCTAGAGTCTCGATGTGTAGATTCCTTGATGGACTAAGGCACTATTAGTGAGCAGTACGAAAGCGAAGGAACGACAGGACAAGATTTGACATCGAGTTTGTCATTGTATCTTGTATACCATAGCCTATTGTATTATTCAAATTTGGCTTCATGTAATGAAGATTGGTGATTGTACAATATTGTACATTTTTTTTCAAAACTGTGTATATTGTGCATATGTGATTTACTACTTTATATTATCGTTGTGAAAAGTAGCTTAGTGGTTGAGATTCTTGGTTTATTAGCTTCAGTGATTTAAGACCCTAACCTAGACCCAAGGTCGTGGAAATTCAAGAATCACTAGGGGAAATCACTAGCTGAGCAATAGGTACAAAATCTAATAGTCTAGCTATAGATTCATATTGTCTTGTTAGTGACAACACTGGTATTGATCCAACCTTTTTGTGGTTAAGCACCATCTTATGGTTAAGTATTTATTTGTAGAATCTTGTCTTGCATTAGATTGCACTAAACCTTAACTCTTCGTGGTTCTGATTGTTTTCCTTAGTCAAGAAGCCATAAAAAAATAAAAAATAAAAAAATAAAAAAATAAAAATTGATATAGGCATATTTTAAAATTAAATTGTGCGAGATCGACAAGCTATTAAAGGAGCATAGAGTGAATGATCACAAGACAAACAAAGAGATAATGGTAGTTGCAATTTTCAATTCATACATTCTTGAAATTTTTAGTGCTTTGGAATGTAAAATACAGTTCTCTTCTACGTCACGAATGGTCAAATGTGTACAACCAAATCATGTTGTTCAAGAAAATGACCCAATTAATGTGTTGAAACACTGCCAAATGGTTGTATTTTACAGAGAACAAGACAAGAAGGTTAATGGGAAATTGAAAATATTAGAGGCCCCTTTGTCATTATAGACATTTTTTTTTCGCAATACTCCGGGAAATTATATATGTAAGAAGATAGTTGAAGCTGCTATGGAAATTCCACATGTATCAAATCTTTTTTGAAGGTCAAACTTAAAAGCCTAAAGGTGTGCATGCATGTAGTGAGTATCATGATGTGATGCAAATGGGATCTAGAGTTGTGTGACAGAGTCTTATAAATTTTTATTGTGATTAATATTTATTATTAATGGCAAAGAAATTTTTTTCCATTGCAAATAAATCCAAGAAATTCATTTCGAATGTCCAATATAGAGCAGAAGAGGAAGATGACATGGATGGAGCTTCTTATTCTGGGATCAGAATGCATGCAAAATTGGCAATCAACCAAAGCCACGAATGAAGCAAAAATTCTTCCTTGGGAACTTTCCTTGGTAATATGAAGGCTGTGTTTGACAATGAATAGGAAGAAATATTTATAGATGCCATGGTTGATGGTTCTTAAAAAGTCATTACCAACCTATAAAAGGATGCATTAGATGTCAACCCTCTGCTTACTTGGTAATTCTGAGCACCTTGTCAAAACTCTGCTAGAAGAAAACACAGATTCATGCATTGATACATGGTTCAAATTCTCTCCCTCCATGATAAAATGGATTTTGGTGTTCATATCTTGTTAATTTTGGAAAACTAGGTCCAAAATCCATGTTGTGATGCTCAGATGAAGATGCCAATATTTTTATTGGATTCCTCTTTCAGAGAGGTGCAAGATTGATCTAAAGATCATCTTGATCCGATGAGTAGAACATTTATTTTGAATTTATTCAAAATACGTGCATGTCAGCCTGAAATGAAATGTAGGCTTGAAGCCCTAGCAATTGTGTCACACACCCTCATTGATGGATATAAATAGGTCAACGTTGGAAGTCATTTTCACTCATCCATCACATCACATTCTCTCTCCTCACCTGATTGGTTCGATCATCTATGGACTCTCTTCTTCTCACACATGGGAAAAAACAGCAAGAAGATTTCTGTAATTTTCGACCTAGGGTTTTTCAACGCAGAGTTGACCAGCGTTGACTTTGGTCAACGGTTGGTCAAACTGACCCAAATATTGGTCAAATTTTAGATTTATGTAGTCCGTATTTTATGGCACAGAAATCGAGGTTGACCATTGACTTTGATCGGGATGCGTTGACTTTTTGCTGCTGCTATTTTGCATTGACCATTGACTAGAACAACGTTGAATTTCATTGACTTTGGGTTGACTGATATTGCTATCCAAGAGGGTTGTGTGACACTTCTAGTTGGCTGACTGTATTGAAACTTTGTTGGTTGAAGCATCCTATTGACCGCCATAACGCACCAACACACATATATATTTTTGGATTGTCTTATGTCGATCTACTGGTATGTTCTATCAGCATTTTACTTTCTTGTTTATGTGATTGCTGGTTGATATTGGGGATAAAAAGTAAATTTTCATCAAGCATAGAACATTTATAAAAATTTACACGGTACCAGAGCTGAGGTGAAGACAAAGCCCAAGTTTGTAGCAATCACCGAAGAAGAGCATGGGTACCTCAAACTACAATGGCTTTAAAGCTGATGAAAAATTGATTGGGAAGGAAGAATTCCATGCTTGGAAGATGACACTGGATCTTATGTTGGAAGACCAAGATGTCATGGACTATGTGCAAGGTAAAATCCAAGAGCCTCCATCTACTGCACCTATTGCCACCAAGTCAAAGAATAAGAAGGGGGAAATCAAAGCGAAGCTGATGATTAGGGACTCAATTCATAAGAGTCTGGTTGGCTACATCTCTGAGCTAGGCACATACAAGGAGATGTATGATAAGTTGGTCAACATGTTCAAGGCCAACAATGCAAATCAAGTCCTTTTCTTTAAGAATCAATTGAATAATCTGAAGAAAGGCAGGGATGAATCTGTTCAATCCTATTTTCTGAAGTTGACGGAAATCAGAAATAATCTTCTGGCTTTTGGGGAGACAATAGCTGATCGAGAGATGGTTCTCACCACACTTGGAGGTCTCTTATCCGAATGGCATGTATTCAACACTACCATTCTCAATAACAATGTGATACCTGATTTTGACGAAGTACTATCGAGATGCGTACAAGAAGAGACAAGGATGAAGGAATATGAAAATGAAGGAAATGTTGCCTTCACTGCTCGTGCTAAGAAGAAGAACTTTGGTGGTCTGAGGAACAAAGGAAGAGCAGGGGCCCAAGGGAAGAAAGGAAAATGTTACACGTGTCACAAGACCGGCCACTATGCTAGAGAATTCCCTTTCAATAAGGATTCTCCCTATGATGATGATGACAACAACAGAAATCAGAGGAATGGAAATCAAAGGAACAACAGGTTCAAAGGAAAGAGGAAGGCTCCCTCTAGTGGAAATGGGCAACCTTAAAAAAGGTCGAGAAATTCCAGGTATGAGGAATCAAATGTTTTTGATGATAAAAGAAATGAATTCATTCTTGTATCTGCCCACTCTGATGCATCTCCACCCGACACTATGGAAGTCTAGTTAATAGAAAGTGGTGCCTCAAGGCACATCATTGGGTTCAAGGAAGCACTTTCCGATATGGTTGAGAAGGATGTTAATATGAAAATTATCCTTGGAGATAATGCCACATATCCCGTGAAAGGGACAGGGACTCTGACCCTCCACTTGTCTCAAGGTCAAGTCCTCTACCTGCAAGATGTGCTATATGTACCTGATTTGAAGAAGAACATTGCATCTATTTCGGCCATGAAAAACAAAGGTTTTAATGTGGCATTCATTGATGGGAAGGTGCGCATATGGAAGAAAAGTTTAAAGGAAGAAATCACGATTGGGTTTAGAGTTGATACATATAGATTTGATACATATGGAAGAAGTCCACTGGGAGTGATGACATGTGATATTATCTAACAGACTGAACTATGGCACCGGAGGTTTGGACACCCTCACTACAATGCCCTTCTCGAAGTAAGGAAGGTGGTGATGTGGATGCACGAGTTTACAAATGATCATGAAGGTGTATGTCAAGGATGTGCCAAAGGAAAGCATACAAGGGGACCTTTCCCCTCAAGTGTCACAAAGACATTTGATGTCTTGCAATTGGTACATTCTGATTTGTTTGGTATGCTTCCTGTGACATCCTTGGGAACATGTTCTTATTATATGACATTCATATATGACTTCTCTCGCAAAACCTGGATACAATTCTTGAAGAATAAGGATGAGGCTTTCGTGTGGTGACGTATCTTCAAATCCTTGGTGAAAAATCTAACAAGGAATAAGATCAAGATATTGAGGACCGATAATGGCACCGAATATGAGATGAACAAGTTCAAGAAATTTGTGGCAGAGAAGCTGACATCAAGAGGGAGACCACAACTGTCTATACTCCTGAGCAGAATGACGTTTCTGAAAGAAATAACAAGACCATTATGGAAGCTGCTTGTGCCATGCTATGTGACCAAGGTCTTTCGAAGTTTCTGTGGGGAGAAGCTGTGAACACTGCTGTGTACATACAAACCGATGCTCACATTCTGCTTTGGACTCCAAAACTCTCAAAGAGGTTTTATCTTGTAAGAAACCTGACATCTCACATTTTAGAGTTTTTGGATGTCCTGCTTATTTTCATGTACCAGAGGAGAAGAGGAGCAAGCTGGATGCTTCTAGAAAGAAGGGAATGTTTGTGGGCTATAGCGAAACTTCGAAGGCCTATAGAGTCTATGTGGCTGGTCAAAGGGAAGTGGAGATATTCCATGATGTTACCTTTTATGAAGATGCTTCCCTAAGAAAATTAATCAATCTTACAAGATCTGAGGAATATAATGAAGCAAGGTAGGTGCTAACCCTCTCATTCATCAATGTAAGAGGGAGCTCGCTGCTGAGTTCGAGATGAAGTACCTAGGACTGATGCATTACTTCCTAGGCCTGGAGGTCTGGTAGAGACCTAGCGAGTTTTTCCTTTCTCAAGGAAAATATATTGTGAATCTTCTAGAAATATTTGGAATGGTGGACTGTAAGTTCGTGTC
Organism: Pinus albicaulis; assembly: GCA_034641835.2. NCBI lineage: Eukaryota > Viridiplantae > Streptophyta > Pinopsida > Pinales > Pinaceae > Pinus > Pinus albicaulis. Next base: position 34,017 of record JAXQQM020070666.1, on the reverse strand, counting down.
GACACTGATGGGGCTCCAATTTAAGAAGTTGAGTGCCAATTTTGCTGGGCCCATGCCAGCAAATCATACTGAGTATCGTCAACTCGTAGAGGCCCTGATGTTCTTAGTGAACACCCATCCGGACATATGTTTTGCAGTGAACATTTTGAGTCAACATATGGTTGAACCTCATCAAATTCACTGGGTTGGTGCCAAGAATCTGTTGAGATATCTTTAGGGCATGATAAACCATGGGCTGAGATATGATATCGGGAGCTTGACACTCCATAGATATATTGATGTCGACTGGGCTGGCAGTGTGGTGGATTGTAAGAGCACATTAGGATGCTACTTCACTCTTGGGTCTGCTTCAATATCATGGATGAGAAAGAAGCATAATTCAGTGCCTTTGAGCACCGTGGAGGCCGAATACATTGCAACGAGTATGGCCTGTTGTGAAGCAGTTTGGTTGCAAAAGCTCTTCAGTGAGCTGTTTAGGCATGTGCTAGATACCACCGCGATACTCTGTGATAACCAAAGTGGGATTCGGTTGTCAGAGAATCTCGTGTTCCACGATTGATCCAAGCATATTGATATCAAGTACCACTTTATCCTAGATATGGTACAGCAAGGCACCATAAGGCTTGATCATATAGGAACTGATGAGCAGGTCGCAGACATTCTCCCAAAGCCCCTAGGGAAGGTCATGTTCCTAACCTTCCGTGAGAATCTTGGAATCGTGGAGTGACCCTATGCTGAGGGTCCTGTTGGATGATGATCTCTTGGAGCTCTGGGGGGCTTTGGGGATAGCTTCTCGGAGCTATAAGCACGCACGAGGCTAGGCTTGCTGAACTTTGTGGTGGTTTTGCCCCACCGTTATGATGTTGAATTGGTTCACCTCGCATGATATGTGCCCCGTATGCATCCTACCCATTGAGTCCTGGACTCATGGGAAGTACCCCTCATTTGGCCAGTGAGGTGGGAAAAGCTAGAGACCAGTAGAAAATACTGATAGACGCATCAGATATTGTCATACTCTTTGTGTCTAGGATGGCACGTGTCCAACCACTTGATCTGGGATCAAGTATAGTGAGGTTTCGAACCTCCAACTGACTTCGGATCAGGTAAACCAACTTCAGGTTGGTATGAGACTCTTTTGAGTCCTACAGAGGTTTCAGACCTCTGGGCTGAATCTGTCGGCCGGGAATGAGCTCTTTGTGACTGACCCACTTTTGTTCTGAAGGATGACGCACGATGTTTGGATGGCACAGGTGGATGGAGTTCTCCCTAGTTGAGAGGGAGTGTTAATTTTGGACAACTAGGTCCAAACTCCATGTTATGATGCTCAGATGAAGATGCCAATATTTTTATTGGATTCCTCTTTCGGAGAGGTGCAAGATCGATCTAAAGATCATCTTGATCCGATGAGCAGAACATTTATTTTGAATTTATTCAAAATATGTGCAGGTCAGTCTGAAATGAAATGTAGGCTTGAAGCCCCAGCAATTGTGTCACACACCCTCATTGATGGATATAAATAGGTCAACGTTGGAGGTCATTGTCACTCATCCATCACATCACATTCTCTCTCGTCATCTGATTGGTTCGATCATCTATTGGAATCTCTTCTTCTCACACGTGGGAAAACACAGCAAGAAGATTTCTGTTTTTTTTTACCTAGGGTTTTTCAGCGCAGAGTTGACCATGATTTAGTTTGGTCAACGGTTGGTCAAATTGACCCAAATATTGGTCAAAATTTTGATTTCTGCAGTCCACATTTTCAGGCACAGAAATCGAGGTTGACTGTTGAATTTGACCGTGATGCGTTGAATTTTTGTTGTTGTTGTTTTGCGTTGACCATTGACTAGGACAATGTTGAATTTGGGTTGACTGATATTGTTGTCCGAGAGGGTTGTGTGACACTTTTGTTTGGCTGACCGTATTGAGACTTTTCTAGTTGAAGCATCCTGTTGACCGCCGTAACGCACTAACACACATATATATTTTTGGCTTGTCTTCTGTCGATCTACTGGTATGTTCTATTAGCATTTTACTTTCTTGTTTATGTGATTTCTAGTTGATATTAGGGATAAAAAGTAAAGTTGCATCAAACATAGAACATCTACAAAAATTTACAAATCTACCAATAAATTAGTTGGCCATTGTGACCATAGCATAGGAGAGGAAAACACAAACTATCATTTGCATCCAAAGCATGTATTGAAAGAATTATCCAGATATCGAAACTGCCTTCCGCGTACCCTAAACCGATGGATGATCTAATGGTGTATTGGAAAATGCATTGTTAATGAATGATATGAAGAAGTAAAAATAAGTGCTAATAATAATATTTTCCAAACCCAAAAAGGTATTTTCCAATAAGTGGCTAATTATATATATTAAAAATAAATAGTTTCATGTTCCGGCAATATCGCTGGGACAAAATGACAGACAAAAAAATCAAAACACTGACTTTCCTTGCCTACGGCTTAAACACAGTCCCAAAAACCATACTTCGTAGTTCAACATAGTGCTCCTTGAGGCCCTCGTTGATTAATAAATAATAAGAACGTTGTAAGTTAACATTGTTGTTAGCATTAAGGTAATAAGTGCGATTGGCTTTGAATTTGGAGTTGAACGCGCTTTTTCCTTCTCCAGGATGGTCGCTTCAAGCACAAAAGTTTTAAATTCTTTACTGATTAGATTTCAAACGTTGGGTTTTGGGGCCTTTGTTTGGAACCCTCATAGATCATTGAGTGTGTTGTACTCTCTTTTTCTCTGTAAAATTCAAAAATTTGGACACAGTGGGCCCTAGAAATGCCAACTCCCATTCTATTCGCAATTTAAGCTGCATGTTGCGTCACAATTTTTAACTTTCAGGTCAATTAAAAAAATTGATGATCATACTTTTTATATCATCAACTGAGGCCCCAGTTTGTTTGTTTTTATTTGTGGTTGATGCATATTGGCATAATCTTCCATAAAATAAAAAAAATAACAGCGGATAAAAGAACCTCAAACCATTATAAACAAAATATTATGAATGAAGAACACAATACCCAATTTCTCAGTTGAAGCCCTCATTTTGTGTTTCATAAGGTATATTGTTTCTTAATAGAGTGAATTTCAAGCCCTTTCCAGGAGAACCATTTAAAGAGAGTTTAATCCGTCTCTCTCTAGCATTATCCCGAAATGTCCATTGCGTACCTGAACCTTTATTATCTTCTAAAATTATCGTTATAGCTTGTTACTATCCATAAATGTTTTGATACCATGTTCATTCCAGAAAATCTGCATGGAAGGTAATAACACAACACTGTTAATTGCTACTACGATTCTGTAGCTTGCAACTGAAAAATGCTCCGAGCCATTCTCAACCATGATGATAACCATGAGAAACCTTGCCAATCCCAGAACTACGTAGAGAAAATGGTAGAATCGCTTCAGCTCAGTTTTTTCTGTGGTCTCCTTTGTGGGACGAACTATAAACATAACAACCAGAGAAACTGCAATGGGCAGAAATCCTAGCAGCAAAATCACACTAGCAGATCCACTAGCACGATTTCCATAAAATGCATGCTATATCTGACTAAACATTGCTCCACTCAGACCCACATATCATTTCTTTGTGAAATAAATATTCCTTGAAGATGGCGGTTTGTGACTAACCTTATGAATCTGGTTCTGTGACTTTTTTTGTTTGAGACTGGAGGCCTTGTCTCAGAAGAAATCAGGTCTTTTCCACCATTCAAACCATTTTTGACAATTCTATAAAGGCGAAGGGGGTGAATATTGGGCACATTGTGTTTCTTACAAGCTTCTGATACCACTGCCCAGAAACATGCCCAAAATCAAAGTGGTATTGAGTTGGCAATTGGTATCCAAGGAACCACTTCCTTTCAGTTCCTCTTCACATGAGACTGCATGGATTTCTGAATAGTTATCATTCGTGTCACTCTGTGCATCCGTGATGTGCAACATTTCTCAGAAACCATCTTGGTTCAAACCGGGCACCGATATCATGCCACCTAGGTTAAAAGCTTTAACAACGAGATTTCTTGAATCTAATGTGAAATTAATACCAAGGATGTAAATGAAGAGAATCCTCCGAAGCAAATAAAACCAATAAATTTCCATAGTGTCGATGCGGGGGCTTCAGAAACCATGGGAGAAGGGGAAGCTAGATACGGTAGAGGTTGCCGAATAATTTGATGGACTCATATAATCGATGAATGTACGATCGTCTATGTAACAATCCCATGCATCCTCTCATTACATTATCTGGAATGTGGTATTCAATATAGTTGCAACTTGAAGTATGCAACGTGAAACATCCTCTCATAACATTGTTTGGAATGTGGTATACTGTATAGTTACAATCATTCTCCAGTGAGAGCCTAGAATGCATAATAATCTATATAGCAGTTGCAGGGCAGTTAAATGCACTTTGTAGCATAGGTGATCTTCTACATAGCAAGTCAATGAAGTCTGAAGTGACACCTTGAAATGTATACACTAATTAGAATGCACAATGTATAATGGTAGCTCAATGCTATCATTTGTTTAAGTCTAGAATGAGTAAGCATTGATCAACTATTATGACCCTCTAGCCAATGTAAAGGATCATTTGTGGAAGTAACTTGTACATCAGCCCGGAACTGAGCCTACACAAGGGCTGATTATGAGATTAGTATATATAGCATATACTCTCTTGTTTCTTAAAATTTGTAGTGCGATGCATCGTCATTATTCAAGTTCCCTATCAGTAGGTACCCAGTTCAAATATCCGTTCTAGATGCACTAATCTACACTCTACACCAGCAGGTTTACTAGAGATGTCATGCATCCCTTGGGTTACCTCACAGGTTTTTCTTTGGGAAAAAAGCACATTATCATCATTCTGCTTGGAATTCCTGATCCCCATTTATTTTTAGCATATTCAAAATAAACTATGCTATTTAGGGCTTATGAAACATTGCAAATGGTATAAGAGAATTTGGGATTTATTACATATACTCTATAGCAGAATTTCCACCAATGTTCTTTGACATATGTTTTATACTTGACTTTCGGTTTAATTGAGGTAAATCGAGAGAAATATGACCAATAAAAAGGTTTAAATTGGTACAGTGGAGTCTGAGATTTAAATGAGAAAGTGTTTAAACCTCGATACAAACGAAAGTGTACAATAGTAAACAGAGAGAGAACTACTTACCCAGTCCAGGGGTTTCCCTTAGCTCGTATTTCATATGTGACTGCTTGGCTAACATAGCATCATCATCATCTTGCGACTGCGACATGACATCAATATCTGTTTCTCTCTGCACTTTAGGAACCTCATGAAGTCGAGAGGTTGTCGTAGGCTTCACAACATCTGGATCAACTTCTTTCTTAACTTTGGGTATTGAACTAGGGGGGAATGGAACAACTGGGCTAGCATTAGTAGCACTCCCATTCTCCGCCACTGGCAGGGAAACTCTCGCCTTCTCAATTGCCTGCATACCAGCATTAGCATTCATAGCTCCTGTTTCCAGATCCACCACTCGACGGGCCGAAGGCGTCGGAGGAGGAGGCGGTGGCTTGGGCACAGTGCCGCTGGTCCCTGCATCCATATTAGTTATATCGAAATCGCCAGATGTGCTAACAGTCACGCCAGAGAGATTACTAAATACTCTGGCCCTGCGGAGAAACTGCGGAGAGACTTTGGTGAGACATTGTCCCTTCCTTCGGCGTAAATATATGAAGAAATGTAAAAATGCATAAATAGAAAAGATATAAACCCAAGTTACCACATCAATAATTCGACTCAAATCTCTTATAACTAACCAAAACTCTCCCGCCAAAGAAAAAAAGTTGGCAGTCACTTTCATGGTAACTCATAGCGCCAAAGAGTCAATTTAGTGGTAACTCAAAGTAAGAATAACCAATTTTTTCATGGACAGTTCAAAAATAGGTTCTATAGAGTTTCTAGTGTCAGTCCTAAAATAAATCGACAATGCATGGATACGATGAATTTTTTTTATCATGGCTTAGTTGCAATGGCCATTTTAGTGAAGAGAAAACATGGGAAGGGGGGTTAATATGGGGAGGGGATATTTGTTGAGTTCATGTGGTTTACATATAAGTTTGAGTTCTTATCTTAATGATGACCTCTTGTCTACTTGTGTTAAATATTGGATGGGAGTCCTAACTAGAATAAATTGATGGCCCATGGATGTGGCCATAATATTTCTAACACCAACTAATTATGGCTTTAGCCGTAGTAATCATTTCAATGTCTAAAAAACATGGGGGGAGGGGAGGGGATTTGAACTTTACACATCTCCCATGAAATAGTAATGACATTACCAATTGGTTATATAATAATCTTCCCTAATTTTGGTGAGCCTTATAAGGATAACATGTGTAGGAATTAATCCATATTTCTATGTGCAGTCAATGTGATGTGTGCCTCACACACTATTAGGGTACCCATGGCTACCTTAAGGTACTGAGTGAATATTTCATTTGGCAGATGTTGAGGAGACCATGGGTAAACATTGGTCCAATATATATATGTGGGAAAGGGTTTGGCAAACGTTGTAGGAGACCATGGGTCATTATTTATTTTGTCACTTATTATCTAGTCATATATTTTAATCCTAGACTAAATTAGTCATTTAAGTTAGTCGCTTTTAGTTTAGTCACTTATTATCTAGTTATATATTTTATCCCTAGACTAAATTAGTCATTTAATCTAGTCGTTTTTAGTTTAGTCACTTATTATCTAGTCATATATTTTATCCCTAGACTAAATTAGTCATTTAAGTTAGTCATTTTTAGTTCGGTCACTTAAAATTGCTCAAATTTAGTAGTAATTCACTTGAAATAATTGTGGTAACTAATTTTTTTAGTCACCTAGTCATTAATTTCATCATTTTTTTACTAGTGTTTGCACAATATATCTTTAAGTTCGAATGGTGCAAATACATATAAATCAAGCAGCCTTTTGAGAGCTTTAAATGTATGGTCATAAGCAACATCTCCAAAATCTGTGCAAATGCTTCTAAACTCTATTTGAAAAGAGTAAATTTATTTGATCATTGAAGGAAACTTGTTTGGACCAGAGATTGGTGAGTTGATAAGCAACTCAGACAATCGGGCAGAGATTATTATGTGGTGTATTTTGAAGGGCTCAAAGAGTCATTACCTTCTAGATGGCTATATATTTTGGGAGATGGGTTTGAAAATACAGGTAAGAAGAATCAATATCATCTGAACAGTCAGGGATGGATTTGAGAAAAGACACCAAAGATCTGCCAATTTTTTTGAATGGCTCTGAGCAACGTGGTTTATTGTTTGCTGTTAATTCCTCCTTAGTCATGGATTACAGGCCTGCACAAAATAAGAATATTCTTATGATTGGTCTCTGTTCTGAAGTGAATAATTTCAAGCAATATACTCATAACCTAGCACAAAATACAGATTTAGCAGAAGTAAATATGGAAAACAAGAATAGTGGAAATGATGATTTTGAATTTCAAACTGAAGGAGCAGATAAGGGCGAGGATGAAGTGATTTTGAACTTTTAGTGGGTAAAGGAGACAAAAAATATGGGTTGTAGCAAGTTTTTGGAGTCTCAGGATAGAAGAGAAGGGAAAAGAGGAGAGCTTCAAGTTCAAAGCACAGAGTAATGCCCCCTGGAAGGAGAGATTCTAATTCTCTTGTTCAATCCCAGCAAGAAGTAATCAATGCCTTTGGTAAAGCCGACATTAAATTGTCGGATTCTCTATGGGATGAAGGTGATGGCATTAGCCAAGAGAAGCAATTGGAAAAAGTTTCACATGAAGATATCCTTTCTTCAAAAATGCAATGATTATCGGAATTATGTTCAAATGAAAGAGATCAGAATAGTGTGCAAGAGGCTTTATAATTTTGGATATGTAAAGAATAGAAAATTCAAAATAGTACATCATATGAGGAGGAAGGAAAATAAATGTATAGGCAACAAGAACTGGATGGAGGCAGGGAATGAACAAGGAGAATATTCATCTCCATTTATAAGGATTGAAATTTTTTTGGACAATGCCACCCTGGATGTATCTTCTCATCCGGTGAGAATTGATTTTAAACACACACATATTCAAGGAATGCTGGGTTCTTTATTAGATGACAATAAGAAAGAAAATGTGGAGGAACAATTTATTGAGTCTAATGGGGATTGTGTTATCATGGAGGAATTAAGTGGAGTCTTAGTAAAATGTGCCAAGTGGCAAGGAGGCTATTGCAAGAGTGAAAATGAAAGGGATACTAGAATCTTTGTTAGATGAGAGAAATCAGACATTTTCAAATGTTCCACTAGAAGATGCTCTTCTGGAAGACATCGAGGAAATGCCAGATTTGATATTTGATGTAAGCAAGGAAGATCAAAAAGCAATGCATGCCAAGGAGCCTTCTCGGCTGGATCATTTACGCACCAAATTGGAAGGAGTGCCAGACCAAGAAGTGGATGGCATTGCACCTTTGTAGGTTGTGTTAATAATCTAGATACAAGTGATAATGCAGAAGGTGAAATGTGTGAGTTTTCAAGAAAGAGGGATAGATCAATTGAGGAGGCATGAGATATTAACACTGTGAATGGATTATATTACGAAGTGATGGATGATTTGGAATAGAGAGAAAGCCATTGGATATCAGGCTTTGTAGCGAAGCATCTCAAAGAGGAGTCCCTCAAGAATGTTCAAACAACAAATGACAAGAGATTTAAATTCCTTTATAGATCAAAGAAGTGACTGTGCTAGGGTAACTACACATGAAGATATTGCATTTGTAAATGGTGCATGGTAGGTTGGATTTGGTGATTGATGTAAATGATGAAACTGATGTAGAGATGCATGCGACATAGGTTGACTATAAGAATGCAGTAACTGAGGCAAATTTTTCAATTTATGATGTTTTTGGATGTGCAAAAATCCAGTGGAAATTAAAGTCATTAGTTGGAGCAATTCACATAGATAATGCAGGGAAGCATAACACAGGTCCGTAGAGAAGAGGAGCCATTGGAATTTGAACATAGTTTTAGAATAGTTAGAACCAACATGATTGGAAAGCTTGTCGTATCAACTTGGAATCTGAAATCGGTGTTAATGTAAGCTGCAGAGCATTTGAAACAACACCACAAGATGGAATGCAGGCGAAGTCGTGTACTGAGCAATGCATCATGATTTCAGATTCAGGTAATTGTAAAATTGGTTCTCATTGTGACTTAAAGTTGCATAGTTAACATGCATTAGAGTTCATGTCTGATATGCTCTAATGTTTATAGTTAATAATATGTTATCATGGACGGAACGACAAGTTATATAGCTAATGGTTTGTATATCCCACCTAGACTTGTGGCTCGACATGCAAGATAACATGATGGTTTATGTATCCCACCTGGACCTATTGCTCGACGTGCAAGATAACGTGATGGTTTTTCTATCCCACCTGGACTTGCGGCTCGGTGTGCAAGATAACGCAATGAATTTTGACTTGATAACACAATGCAGTTTGAATTAACAGAGTGTTCAGCGTAGAAAGAGCTAAAACGTGTGAGATTTTAATTTGCTAGAACGACGATAAGGAAGGATTCTTATTAGCTGGGGTGAACAATGTTTTCTCACCCCGAGCCTGCAAAGAAAACACCTCCAGTTTAATTATGTGTAATTTCATGAACCTTGAAAATATAGGTTTTCTTATATTTAATTGACTCTTTGTGATCTCCCGAGTTTTTTTTTAATTCCATCGATGCTACATCCATCCACGGTAGAGGTGGCTAAAAATGATATTATTATGAAATTCAAATTGGTGTAAAGTATATCGATAGAAACCTAGATCCAAGACATAGGATTGAAAAAAGGTGGCTAAAAATTATTTTATTATGAAATTCAAATTGGTGTAAAGTATCCTGATAGAACCCTAGATCCAAGACATAGGATTTAAAAAATCCATGGCTGGAAAAATCGAACAACATACCTACCAAGACATTAGATGTCCAAAGATTTATGGAACCAAAATCAATAAGATCAATGCATTTGAAATTCAATAAAACCAGTGAACCATATCCTAGAGGTTAGAGAGAGAATAATACTAAGTGATGGGAACTTATTGTTAGTAAAAACCTAGAGATAACTAGAAAGATGAATAGCAAAAATGAACTAACGGAGAAATCACCAATGGATAATAGAATAAAAAATTGAGAGAGACTAGTACACACTGAGTTGGAACCGAAGTACAATAATAAATTCTTAGAATGAAAGCACAAATGGATTCCAAGAATAAGAGAAATAATGACTATCCATTAAAAACACACCCTAATATTGAAGCCTTTACACAAAAATTCCAATATACCAATTAGAGAGCAAGAGAAACTCATATAATAAACTCCAAGCTAACTCGCACTACTCCAAAAGTTGTGGTAGTTTTCTTCCTTAAGGTAATTCATTGTCCCATCTTACTAATGAAAAACCTTGAAGAAGGATCAAGAGAGGTACCCTCATTGGCTAAGTTAATGTTGATTTTTGAGTAGTTTGGGAGGTACTCCAAGCCCTAGGGTTCGTGGTTTGGAGGGAAAAGTGCCACAAGGGTCACTTGTGGGCTTGGAACCCAAGTGTGAGGTTTTGCACCAAATCGTGTTTTGGGCATTACCTTGGGCACATTTCTACATGTGATGGCATGAGACGATAAAGGGCAGAATGGAGAATCCAACGCTTTAAGAATTGTCGAATTCTGAGTTGTAGAAGTGGAGATATGAATTTTTGAAGTTATATGATGGGTTTGCACATGTGTGTCAAGGTCGGCCTAAGGTGTTTTAGGCATGTGACAAGTTGTGGAAGCCCCTAATCATAATGTTGGAGGAGCCCTTGCATTATATATAAATACAAGGTGAGTAAGAGGCTTATAAGCATCCATTGTGCAACACAAATACACAAGAAGAGGGTTCATATTTCTCTGTCCTAACCAGAACAAGAAAAGGGATAGGAGAACGAGGATTGGAAGGTTGTTTTGAGGAGGCCTAGGTGTTGTCTTAAGGTCAACGGCCCTAATCTTGAAGACCGAAGATGAGGGGAATGTTTTAGGGCCTTGCCCAAGGGTGGACAGTCAGAGGCTACCACAGGCCTAATGATGTACCTGTAGGATGCCACAACCATTTTGGAAGAGACATTTTTATGTTTGGGCTTGTAACTTCGCTAAAAGAGCAACATGGAGGGCAACATACTATTGGAGGACAACAACAACAAGGGGAAGAAATTATGGGTTTTTTTTAGGGTTGTTAGGGATTGTGATTAGGTGCACTAACTAGTCTAGAATTGTAGCAATAGAGGTGCCCTAAAACAATGAGCTAGTGCACACATTTTGGAGTGCATCTTGTGTGTGTTGGGTCAAGGAAGTGACCAGTTTTGAATCAATATACATTCTAGCTTGTACGTGGCATTTGGTGGAACTTCCATGGTGGTGAAGAGTCCATCCTAGGAGAAAAATATACAGTGAAGTATTGGGCTTCATTGGTCTAGTGGAAGGAAATGTTTTGATAGCCCAAAGTAGCCCTAGACGAGCTATCTTGAAGTGACGAGGAGGAGCTGAAGGTTGGGTGAATATTAGTGTCGAAGTGAAACACCTTGATGGACAAAGGTGGTTGCTAGCCTGGCAGTTTGGAGTTTGAAAATTAGGCCTACTCAGAGAGAAGATTGGATCAGCCCGTGTACACTCTACAAAAGTGACTCGCAATGCAGCGTTAGGTAGCAACCCTCTTGGAGTCTCAATGTGTTGTCCTTTGAAGGACTAAGGGGAAACTAGTGAGTAGTACAGAAACGAAGGACCAATAGGACAAGATACAACATTGAGAAGCTGCAACGAAGTTTGTCATCATATCTTGTATACCATAGATTGTTGTATTATTCATATTTGGTTTAATATAACGAAGATTGGAGTTGTACATTATTGTTCAATTTTGTTAAAAAATGTGTATATTTGTGCATGAGTGATTTATTGCTTTATATTTTCCGCTGTGAAAAATAGTTATGGTTGAGATTCTTGGTTTGGTAGCTTCAATTCTTTTAAGACTCTAACCTAGACCCAAGGTCATAGAAATTCAACATGGTATCAGAGCATGTCTGAGCTACTTTGGAAGTTAGTGAATCGGAGTTATACGTAGCGAAGTACAACATGAGAGGGAGTTGGGCACATTGTATGTGAAAATGTCGAAGCTACAGGAAGGTCTCCTATATGAGGATAGGTTGGAGGGGTTTTCCAACTATAGTCTTTGGAAGGAAAGGATCAGGTTGGTCTTGCAGGTCAACAAGATCTGGGATTTTGCCGAGAAAGTCATTAAGAAGATAATCGACCCTAAGGAGACGGAAATAGGGGAAGATTTGGATACGAAGGCAAGATTGATCATCCTAGATGGTGTGAAAGATGCCCTAATATCTAATTTGTTCGAGAAGAACACCACACATGAGATGTGGATGGATCTTCAAATTTTTTTCCAGAATAAGAACAAGAAATGTGCATTGGTATTGGAGGACAAGTTGAAGTCCACCAAGATGATAAAGGGTGAAGGAGTGACTTCGTATCTGACGAGGTTATCTTAGGTCAGAGATGAGCTTGCTATCATCGGTGTGAAAATTTTAGATGGAGATATGGTAAGGATTTCCTTGAAAGGGTTCACTGAGGAATGGAAGCCCTTCATCAAAGGAATCGTTACTAGAGACAATTTCCAGACTGAAATCGACTGTGGGATGATTTAATTCAGGAAGAGTCGCGAGACGAGGATCTTCATCCAATAAAGAGGGCATATGAGGACGTGGCACTTGCAGCATGAATGAAGGGTAATATGAATAAGGACTTGAGTGAAGTCAATTGTTTCAACAATGGTGATATGGGTCATTTTTCGTCAAGATGTCTGATGAAGAAGGGAGATGATGAGAAGAGGAAAAGAAAGCAGGTCGTTGGTGTTGCCACTTCAGTTGAGATAGATGATCTCACTAGGAGATTGGGAGAGGAGTACTTTGCTATGATATTTCATTTCTCGCAAGGTACTATCAAAGATGATGTATAATACATGGAAAATGGTGCAATGAAGCATATGACAGAGTCACAAAAGGTTTTTGTGACTCTAGCTGAATGGGACTCGAAGTTGCACATGGTGTTGGGTGAAAACAATCAGTTGGATATCCGAGGATTGGTTGTTGTGCCATTCAAGATGGAGACAGGACGAATGATGTAGGTCTAGGATGTACTATTTGTACTAGGACTCATATACAACGTTATTTATGTATTGATGATCGAGAAGAAGGGTTTTGAGGTCTTGTTCCAGGATGGGAAGGAAAGACTCGGGCCTAAAGGCTCTAGCTCCACTGGTATCGTGCTTGGAGTTAGAGAACATGGTCTATATAGGTTGAAGGGAAATCCTATAGATCATGAGAAGCAGGTGGAGTAGGTGCAGGTTCCAGAGAAACAAATGCAAGTGCAGGCGTCAAAGAAGCAGGTACAGGTTCTTGAGAAGAAGGTCCAGGTTCCAGAGGCTAAGAGGGAGTCGAGTTCTAGCGGGAGCTTGCAAGTTCAGAGGGATATTTTGTAGCCCAAGAAGAGTGTGTGGTCAGTGGGGAGAAAGGTTGCTTCCACATATACTAAGAAGGAATCATGGAGGGACTAGAAAGTGATACATGAGAAGAAGCATAATTCTTCCAGTGATAGCGACACTTTCGAGAAGGGCATAGTTCATAGAACCGGGATTGTTGCGAATGTGAGCACTGGGATTTGGCCAAGTGTTGCGAGAAGTGATGATGATGATGAGTTACTTCCTAGTCTTGGAAGTATCTCCCTCGCTAAGAGGGAGTGTTGATTTTTGAGTAGCTTGGGAGGTACTCCAAGCCTTAGGGTTCGGGGTTTGGAGGGAAAAGTGCCACAAGGGTCACTTGTGGGCTTGGAACCTAAGTATGGGGTTTTGCACCAAATCATGTTTTGGGAATTTCCATTGGTACATTTCTAAATATGATTACATAAGACAATAAAGGGCGAAAAGGAGAATCCAATGGTTCGAGAATCGTCGAATTTCGAGTTGTAGAAGTGGAGATATGCATTTTTGAAGTTATATGATGGGTTTGCACATGTGTGTCAACGTCGGCCTAAGGTGTTTTAGGCATGTGACAAGTTGTGGAAGCCCCTAATCATAATGTTGGAGGAGCCCTTGTATTAGATATAAATACAAGGTGAGTAATAGGCTTATAAGAATCCATTGTGCAACACAAATACACAAGAAGAGGGTTCATATTTCTCTGCCCTAACCCCAACAAGAAAAGGGACAGGACAACGAGGATTGGAAGGTTGTTTTGAGGAGGCCGAGGAGTTGTCTTGAGGGCCAAAAACCTGATCTTGAAGGCCGAGGGTGAGGGGAATGTTTTAGGGCCTTACTGGATGGTGGAAATCCTCCTAAGAGGCTGTTGCAGGCCTAGTGATGGACCTGTAGGATGCCACAACCATTTTGGAAGGGACATGTTTGTGTTTTTGTCTTGTAACTATCCTAAAAGAGCAGCGTGGATGGTAGCATACTATTGTAGGACATATATAGTAAGGGGAATCAATTATGGGTTTGTTTGAGGGTTGTTAGGAACTGTGATTAGGTGCCCTAACGAGTCCAAAATTGGGGCATTAGAGGTGCCCTAAAACAGTGAGCTAGTGCACACATTTTTGAGTGCATCTTGTGTGTGTTGGGTAAGTGATTGGTTTTGGATCAGTATACATTGCAACCTGTAGGTGCCATTTGGAGGACCTTCCGTGCTGGTGAAGAGTCCATCCTAGGAGCAGAATCTATAATGAAGTATTGGGCATCATTGGTCTAGTGAAGGGCAATGTTCTGATAGACCAAAGTAGCCGCAGGCGAGCTATCTTGAAGTGACGAAGATGAGCAGAAGGTTGGGTGAAGATTGGTACCGAAGTGCAGCTCCTTGATGGACAAAGGTGACTGCAAGCCGGTAAGTTTAGAGCTCGGGAATTAGGCCTACCTAGAGAGCAAATTGGATCAGCCTGTGTACACTCTACAAAAGTGACTTGTAGCAATGTTAGGTGGCAACCCTCCTAGAGTCTCGATGTGTTGTCCTTTAAAGGGCTAAGGGACAGCTAGTGAGCAGTACGGAAGTGAAGGACCGACATGACAAGATACAACATCGAGAAGTTGCAGCGAAGTTTGTCATTGTATCTTTGTATACCATAGATTGTTGTATTATTTAGATTTTGTTTAATATAATGAAGATTGGGCTTGTACACTATTATATAATTTTGTTAAAAACTGTGTATATTTGTGCATGTGTGATTTACTGCTTTACATTTTTCCCTGTGCAAAGTAGTTCTGGTTGAGATTCTTGGTTTGATAGCGTCAGTTATTTGAAGACTCTAATCTAGATCTAAGGTCATGAAAATTCAATAGGGTATTAGCTTGAAAATTAAGTTCTCTCGGGACTTGGAAGTTGAGTTCTCTCTAGACTTCGAAGTATGAGAGCTTGGGAATCAACTTGTAATATAAGAACTTGGGAATTAATTTGGAATTATAAGACATTGTGTAGGTTATTGACATCATTATTTATTTGGGTGATGATTGTAGCAAGCTTGATATCAATCAAGATTGGTTTCAAGACCATTCATTTCATAATTATGTCTGAATCTCCTATGGCAGTGAGATATTTTATACAAGATTTCTTTGCTAGTAGAAAACCCTAATAAAGAGCACAAACCTCGATTTGGTTGTTTGTGGACTTTCCTAGTTTGTAAGTAAATATTATTTTGAGTTTTTCTTTGGAATCTAATATAATCCCGCACCTACCATTCCCAAATATTAGTGAATTTTTTTCCAAAAAAATTGTTTAAATTTTTCTTTACCTATGAGATATAGTCTAGTTGGTTTTTGTGGGGTTTAGTCTCCCTGAGCTCTTAGTTTCAAATCTCATGAGGAAGGGTTGAGGTTGAAGCAACCTGTGGGGGATAAAGATTGTCTACACACACATGAGGTGTAAACCACTTGGTTTGTATAGGGTTTAGTTCCCATCAAACACTAGGTCAAATATCATGAGGAGGAGTTGAGGATTCAAGCCACCTATGTGTGATAAAAATTGTCTCACGGGGCGTCCACAATCAACATTAAATCTCACATAATCCGGGTAACAATATCCCACATATGAGTAATTAAAATAGCATAATCTTGATGACAACATTCCTCAAATAAATATATCATTCTTTCATTCAACATTTAAAATTACATAAAATAATCCAAGTAACAATATCCCACATATAAGTAATTAAAGTAGCATAATCTTAATGACAACATTCCTAAAAAAAAATATATATATATCATTCTTTCCTTCAACATTAAAACTTACATAAAATATTAATAAAATGTCATCTACCACAAACGAAAATACATTTTTATTCTCCACCTAGATATTAATTAGGTATAATCAATCATTTATAATGCATTTATATTAATTTCAATAAAAAGGTTTTGGAAAGAAAAATTGTCTCGTTAAACGATTTGGTATGGCCACTCAAAATGGGACAACTCTTTGATGCATTCATAAAGGCTTTGAAGAGACTTGGAGTGGGGTAACTCTTTAACAACGGGTAAGAGTTGTTCAAAATATACAAAGTTGTGTCACAATTAGTGCATCGTTTATATATTGTTTTCAATGGGGGCGATAGATCATTACAAGTGAAAAGGCTCCGTGTTCACACTCTTTTTATAATGTATTAAAGCTTTATAATTAAAAAGGTTATGCACTTGGGATTGAAGGTTAAGTGCTAATGTAGAATGAAATTTTAATATAGATTATAAAATAGTTTATTGATAATGTTGATATTTGTAAAGAAGGTTTAATAGTGAAGAGCATGTGTTTATTCTTAAGAGGTTATAGGTTCAAAACTAGAGGGGTAGAGTATTTATGTTTTCGTAGATTTAGGAGTCAAATTGCTGCACGGAGTTGGGTCCCTTGTCCCACAAACAAAAGGGTCTCATACACCAATCTGGTGTCTGGCTTAGCCGTGACCTTAAAATTAGATTATGATTTATTATTATTATTATTATAATTATATTAATTAAAAATTTCATCATAAATTTAATATTCATATTAATAAAAAAATGGGTACATGTTATCTTATAATTTTAATTTAAGGAAGTGTCCAATTTTATTTAGTATCCTATATCCAACATTAAAAACAATTTTAAAATTTGTTCACTTTTCCATATATCTCAACATAGTCTTGACATTAGTATGACATAAATAATTTGTATTCAAAATTTGTTATTTTTTGTAAATTGTATTTGTATTGAAATGGAAAATATTTCTTTTAGTAAAATTATTGTTTTTGGCTTGCCATCTTGGAAACTATATTAGAGGCAATAAATTAGAGAGACAAGAACTTGCAAAATAAGAGGAGAGCCCATGAAAAATAGAGACCAAAACCATGTGAAATTTCCACAATTGTAATTATTGAATATTATTCTCCTAATTTGTGCAATTTATTTGTCTTCTGTAAATCAATATCACGACAAACAACGAATAATTCATAATTGCAACCTTCACAAATAAAACGTTATAGACTATAAAATATGGAACTGAGAAAATATGCACACACATAAAAATATGACACTGTTATTTTTGGACAATTGTTCGTGGAAAAACCCTGAAGGGGAAACCAATGCAACAAATGAGATTTTTATTGTTATCTTCAACAATTTGAGAGAAAATGCAACTAGTTTCCTTCCACTTGCAAACCTCCAGCAAATACTGATCTCTTCTGGAAATATAATCTGGAGACCAACTGTCTCTCTCTGCTACTCAATCTGGCCCTCTCTTGACAACTCACACTTCCTGGCTATTTGCACTTCCTGGCTAGAAATGTGCAGTGATGCTCTCCAGGAATTTGTACAACCCCGAAATCACCTCCTAGCAAGTTTTCCTTTCTCCCTCTGCCTCTGGAATCCACTCACTCTACCTTCAAAAAATAGATATAGCATATAACAACTAAAACATAGTCTCCTCTAGTAACTCACATTAGCAAATCTGGCTACTCGCACTAGTTATAGTGGGCTTTTATGTAGATGAATTCAACCTCATCTTCTTGTCTCCCATACAGTGGAAAATACTGAGGAAATTTCCTTCGAAATCCTGCTCCCAAATCTCTATTGATCCCCTGTCTTTGATGCTTCCCTAACTTCAACTGTGCCCTTGCTGAATACTTGCAACTGGGTAGTCGAACTACTCAACTCACAACTGATTCAATGCCCTTCTCCAAGCCCTTCGACCTACTCTTATAATATCTCACTGGAATTTCAATGACCACAATCACATCTCAATCGATGGCTAAGATCATCTTGACTTCATCAATAAAAGTCTCTAGAGAAAAATAAAATTTCCTCAATATGATTCAATTTAATTAACCAATTTTCCTAAGTTAGACATAGGAAATATTTTAATTATGGCTAATTAATTTAATTTAGACGTCTCCAAGTCTCTTCTCGGGAAATATTTTTGGGTTTTGGAGATCTCTTGTTCCTTAGATTCTTGGACATCATAGAGACTAGAACACATGTCCACTGCTACCATAATATAACAGACCATTTGTTGCCCCACTCGAGGGGAGACCAATATGAAGAGACAAAATTTTATCATTGAGTTGTTATCGGGAGGATATGACATAGAGATAATGGTTGTATTTCCTCAGGCATTTCCATTTATGGAAGATCTGCAATAGTGATTGCTTCCTTATCATTATTTGAGTGATCTGATTCGTGAAGGCACTTGTGTTAGCTTATGGATGAAGCCAAGATCATGGTTGTATCTCTCTCTTCTCCATCTAGGGATTCAGATGAGAGTGGGGAGATGATGAAGGAGGAGGAGGGATCACATAATCAGTGGATGAGTTGGCGCTATGGGGGGTTGAGTCGAGGCCGAAGGACTTTATTTGGCTGCAATTTATTTTTGTTGGTGCATCTTATCTTGCTCGTGAGCAGAAAAATTCTTATATCCTTTTGTGTATTGCAATCCTTGATTCTTTTTCTTAGTATCAAGGGGATGAGAATTCCCTTGAGAAGAAGGGATAACATTATGGAGATGACTTGGTTGTTGACATGACCTATAGCAAAAAGCTGTGTTTTCATAATCCACCAATTAAGAAAAGTTTATGTCATTCCAATTTATAAGGATCTTATCAGGCAACCCTTTGCTCAAATCTATTTCGACTCATATGTGTGGAAAGGTTATAGTATCCCTCTCAATCATGTTTGTATCTATCTTCATAAAATTATCTATAGATTTTCCTATAGAAGCTAAGACAATTGGAGTTAACAAATGAACGAGCATATCATGAAGTCTCACCTGAATTGGCGTGGCCAAAGCTGCATGGATAAAGTGTTGAATTTCGGAAACCATTGCTGAAATGAGAGCCCAAAGGGGCCCCAAAACTAGGGTCCTTAATAAAAAAACTCTTTGATGGTCCTTTATATTTTTGAAAACACCACAAAGAAGCCCTTTGAATAGAAATATAGATTTGTATTCGGGGACTAGGTTTGATGCACCCATTGCCATAACGTTGATACTAATAGTCATATCCCATTAAAATGAAAAAATATGGCATTCCACTCATAGGATAAGTTAAAAATTTCAGATTGGGGTCTACCACCTCTAGTTCTAGAATATCTTCTACTTTTTCTATAATGAAGCTTGACCCTAAGATATATATGGGTGTCAATTGTGAGAGCCATAGCTTTAGAGCATCCTTAAAGGATTGTCACTGAGAGTAACATGGCACACCCCAACCTTTGGTTCCGTTGTTCAGTCTTGAGACTAAGAGGATTTATGCGTCCTTGGCTATACCATAATCTTTGAGCAAAAGTGCTTCTTGTAGCTTCCTAACCACATGTAGGAGTTGCATTGAGATGGAAGGGATTCTTGTTCAATATTGCATTCTAACTGCAAGTGTAGAGACAAAGTTAGTGGATCCCACATGCAGATAGAGGGTACCCCTTGAGAGTGGTGGCCTCATGAAGACTGAAAATTTTGAGTGATTTGAACCAATGCCATCACCTTGAAGGAGGGAAGAACCCTGCTGCAAAAAGAAATCCCTCATAGTTTAACAAATCTGCAATGATTGTGACATAATGATGGAGCTCCAAATGAAGGGAAGAATATCTAAGCTAAAAATGCCCTAGAGACAAGGAAATAACCAAAATCTTTACGATTTCCATCATGATCCTTGAAAACCCTCACATTATTTGAGATATAGAGCCAAATTTCTTTATCCCACGCACGACCTCCATGCCCTCTATAACTTGCCCAAATACCATGTGCTTTCCATCTAGCTGTGATATTTGTGCAGTACAAATGAAGAAATGAGAGCCATTAATGGTAGGGATGGAATTCAACATGGAGAGGATGTCGTCCAATATGCTTCTTTACAAATTTCTCATTGTTGGTGTCGACGCCTTGGATGGACTCATTGCCGGTGTCGATGCCCTGGGTGAAGTCAGCGCCTTGGCACATGAACCTTGGGATCATGTAGTTGAATGTTGAACCGTTGAAGGGCATGGGCTTGTAGGAGCAGCCAATGCCTCTCTCGTTGATACACAATGCACATAGGTTCTTGGTCGTCTTGGACACTACATTGACGTAGATCTCCATCATGATCTAAATTTTAGTTTTACATTTTGAAACTGACTTCATAAAAAAAAATATTTTATATATTGTAGGTTTAACTCTGCACATAAATGATTTGCAAATGAATTATTAAAACAGAAAAATATACAATGGCGAGAACATAAAAAAATACACAGAGATTTTCCCCTGGATCTCAAAACTGGGACTACCAGATTGATTTTTCATTATATTCCTTTCAATGTTACATTACATATATATACATGTTGAAGCATTCATAAACCCCAATCCATTAATCCTGGATTAAAACATAATTGTAGTTCCCTTGATCGGATCTACCAAATACCATGGGCAGAAAACCATCATGCTTAAAACCATGTGCAAAACCCATGCACAAAACCATGGGTAGGTTCGCCCACCGTCTTTAGGTCCATCCCTCATCCTTGGGTTCGCATTAAAAAAGAAGAATTTCCTGGGGCACTCCCTTGGACCCCGTACAAGGGGGCTACCACCCCCTAAAAAGAATATAACACATACCCAACATATACAAAATAAAAATATTGCTATTAAAAATTAACATATTAATTAAGCTTCTTAAAATCTACACTCCTCTCAACACCCATGATTCACCTCTGAAACTTTCTTTTTAAATTGTTTCACCATTATTTAAATAACAATAAGAATTTTTGGGCTTTTGTTTATATTAATTTGATATTTTATTTCTTTTTCAATGTAATGTTTATATTAATGTGATATTTTATTTCTTTTTCAACGTAATATTTAATCAAAATAATATATTTTATGATGATGATGATGATGATGGTTAACGTCCACTGAGACCAATATTTGGTCTATCAGACCTAAAGAAAAGAGTTATTTAATTTGATTTAAGACTTTATTCCTATGCTAGAAAAGCTTGGAGAGAAGCCTCGTGAGCTCACTATAATTTTGACATCTTAAAAGGCTAGGAAGGTCAGTATTGCAACAAATATTATGAAATTGAGCTCTAATGTGGTTGTAAGCGGGGCACTCTAAGAGGAAGTGATTTTCATCCTCAATGTTCATATTCTCACAGAGATGGCAAATCCTTTCCATCCATGGTGTTTTAGGAACTGCCCAACGACCTGTTTCACTATCGAGCTCATGAGAGTTCGTTATAATCTTGGCAATATTAATTTTCTTCTTTGAGCTAGTTAAAACAGAGAGATACTTTTGATCTTTTAGAGTGGGGTTGATGACCTCCTTATAATATCTTAATTTTCTTTTAGCTGCTAGATCTTTCTCACACCATATTTTTTCTTTGAACTATATATATAATAATAATAATAACAAAATAAAAAATATTTTTATATTTATTTTAAATATTTTTTTCAATTTTCAAATTATTATGTAAAATTAAAAATAAATAGTAAAATTTAAACTTAAAAAAAATAAAAATTAAGAATTTTTTTAATTATTATTTTAAGTTTAAATTTTACTAATTATTTTTAATTTTACATAATAATTTGAAAATTATGTAGTTTTTAAATTGAAAAAAAAATTAAAATAAATATAACTATATTTTTAGTTTTTTTTTTTTTTTTTTTTTGATAGAATCGGTTGCTAATTGTATTTCAAAAAAAGGGGGGGAGCTGGGGCTCCATGATCACAAGAAGTGCTGCTTGATATGCAGTAAAGAGTGTAGCCACAGTTGTGGATTACATGCCTTTTGATTCTAGTATTCGGGAGATACAAAAAAACTGAGAAGTTGTAGATACGGATAAACTGGGAGAGAAGAAGAGCGTATTTAAAAGACATGATGAGAGAAGAGGAGAGTTAATCTATATTTATGTGGCTGATTTGCCTTGTTGCAGAATTCTCTGGATTCTCTTCATTCCCCGCATTCCTTATGTTGTTGGAGCTGGTGCTTGGGGTAGTGCATTTTTCAGTCATATATTTTAGGATTTGGATCGACTCTTTGGCATGGGCGCACTTGTTCGAAACATTATCAAACTGGGCATGGAGAGAAGAGACCCTTGAGAGGAAGAAATTAACATCAGTCTGATGTCTGTCCTCCAAGGATTTAACATCGTTCTTCAGCTTGGCATCAATGGTCTTCTGATGGGCACGAATTTGATCCAGCTCTTCTTGCAAGTCCGCATAATGAAAGCAATTTTCGCTTCTGGCCATTTTAGTCAGAGCAAACGAAAAAATTGAGGCTGTGCCAAAATCTGCAAATTGCAAACAGAAACAAAGGCTGGGACAAAAAGGATGTGAGCACAGGTTGGGGAGGGCGTTGGGATGTCTCGACAGAGGGATAGGGAGGAGGAGGCAAGGGCGCAGAGGAAGAGAGCGAGGGCTCAGCAAACTAACGAGGAGCCCAAGAGCTAAGAACAGGAGGGGTGCTAAGAAGCTCAGCTGAGGTGCAGAGCAAGTGTGGAGCGAAAAGCAGAGGGGAGAAGAATAAATAGAACCAAGCAGGAGGGAGGGCATCGAGCTTGGAGAGGCCCAAGGCAAATGAGTCACGGGGATGGAGAGGTAAGGGTGACTGAGGGCACAAGCGAAGTCAAAATAAGCAGAGAGAAATATCTCATAAAATCTGAAGGCGGCGGAGATCATGATTAGGGGGGAGGGGCGAGGTACAAGGCATCATTGCACAAAAGATGTCCCGAAGATCGAGCACAGGCGCTAGTAGCCAGGAGATCTGCTTCTCTGTTGAGGGATCTAAGTATGTGAAAAAACATGATTCCTTTCAAATCATTCAGGATGATATGACATCTGCGGAAGATTTTATCAAGGGCTACATTTGCTGCTTGTCGCTTGTAAATCGTGCACTGAATAACAACAACAGAGTTGCCCAGAATGATGGCGTTGTCAATTTTGAGTTTTTTTAGTTGAGTTAAGCCTTGATAGAGCGCAAGGGCTTCGGCTCTATTGTTGGATAGAGAGCCTAGGATCCATTCATAGAATAAGAGCCTCTCTCCAGTTATGCTTCGAATGCTGCCCCCTGCTCCAACGATTCCGGGATTAGATTTTGAAGCCCCGTTGAAAAATAGAGTGGGTCTGCCATTGTCTTTGATCCATTCCTTGAAAGCACTCTTGAGTTTTTTGTGAGATGGCTCTTTGTCTCTGGAAATTTTGTTATTTCGGGTGAGCCATATGTTCCAAAGAGCAGCATACGGAAGGGTGTTCCATACCCTCTTTGGAAGTTTATTCCTCTTGTTTTTCCAAGGCATACTGTTTTTCCATTGAAGAAGGAGCTCTGCTAGTAAGCTCAGATGATTTCTATCGGGCTTAAAGTGAGCTGTGAGGTTTTTCCAGCAATGGGTGGCAAAGGAGCACCAAATAAAGAGATGAGGTATTGTCTCTTCTGCGTTTTGACAGTTGGGACAGATAGAAGGGCCTATAACTCCTCTTTTCTTGAGATTGTCAGAAGTGAGGATTTTGCCTTTCAATAAGGTCCAAATGAAGAATTTAATCTTTGGAATGGCTTCTGATTGCCAGGCTATCTTCCATATTGGCGAGATTGGTGCTGGATACTGCTCCTTACAAAGCTACTGATATGCAGATTTGATGGTGAAGGCTTTGCTTGTAGGGTCCCAGCGAAATCCATCTGTGACATTTTGCTTGATAGGAGCTAGACCATGAAGATGAGTTTGCAGATTTCTGAGTTATTCTTCTAGGGGAGGAGGAATAGTAGGAAATTTCCATCTGATCCACATTTGATTCTGCATGTCCCATTTCGAAAACTGACTCAGGAATTTAAGACCCATGTTGTCCATGTGGTGGAGGATGTTTTGAGTGCCTGGCCTTTTTATGATAGGATTTCCCCCCATAATTCGATCCAAACCAATGTTTATAGACTTACCTCCTTTAGGAACTTTTGAGAGATTTTCTGCAAGAAGGGGGATAGCTTTTTTGCATGAGGACCAGATTTTGGTGCACGACCTATTGGGAATTTCATGTTGCAGAAGGTGTTGTCTAGGAAAGTTTAAATATTTGGTTTCCAACACTTTTTTCCACCAAGTTTGGTTCCCATTGATTAATCTCCAGACTATCTTCCCCCCAAAGGTTTTATTCATGAGTTTGGGAGAGCGCACTCCTATGACTCCGTGCTCCTGATCTTGAATAACATGGTTCCAATTGACCAAATTGTATTTTTTTTTGTCTTGCTTTCCTCCTTGCCATAGGAAATGTCTAATGATTTCCTCCATTTTAAGATGCACGTTGGCCGGGGCTTACAGAAGAGTAAATTGATATAGAGGGAGGGAGGATAATCCAGATTTGAGGAGGGTGATTCTACCTACGTGGTTGAGCCAAGAGGAGCCCCATTGATTCAATTTTCTCTTCATTTTGTCGATATTCACGTTCCAGATCTCCGCCTTCAGAAAATTAGCACTAATAGGCATGCCCAAGTAGCTAAAGTGATCCCAGTTTAGCTTGTTGGGAACCTAAAAATTACTGGCAATGCTGTGTAATGTCTGTCTAGAGACATTCTAGCCATAGACACAGCTTTTATTGTAATTGATTAGGCCTCCAGAGAAGAGCATAAATATGTCCAAAACATTTTTGAAGTGCTGGGCAATAATTTTGGACGCTCCTCCAATTAATAGTGTATCATCGGAAAATTGGGAGTGGTTCATGTTTCGAACTCCATTGCCATATTTTATCCCTGTTATGAGACCCACCTGTCTCATATGATCAAGAGCTCTACTGAAAGAATCAGCCATAAGAATGAACAAATAGGGGGAGAGGGGGCAGCCTTGTCGAAGACCTCTTGAGGATTGGAAAAAGGGAGCTGGTCCTCTTTTGATAAGGGGAGATATCCAAGGCCCGGAGTTGTAGGACTTGATTGTATCGAGGAATCTTTGGTTGAAACCCAAATTTTCCAAGACAACTAGGAGAAAAGAGTGCCTTACCCTATCGAAGGCGTTGGCGAGATCAAGCTTGAGGATGAAGCCTTTTTCATTGCGAGATATACTGGAGTGGATGGCTTCTTGGATGAGGAGGATAGAGTCAGTAATCTATCTTTGAGATATGAATCCACATTGATTCTCCTAGATGAGATTGTTTATGTGGGGTTTGAGGCGAGTGGCCAAAATTTTAGTGATGATCTTGTATGAGGCATTGCAGAGGGAGATGGGTCTGAATCTAGAGAAAGAAGATGGTCGATTTTCTTTTGGAATGAGGGTGAGGAAGGTGGAGTTTGTATATTCCCCAATTATTA
Source organism: Pinus albicaulis (assembly GCA_034641835.2). NCBI lineage: Eukaryota > Viridiplantae > Streptophyta > Pinopsida > Pinales > Pinaceae > Pinus > Pinus albicaulis. Next base: position 8,172 of record JAXQQM020070666.1, on the reverse strand, counting down.
TTTTTATTTATTTATTTATTTATTTTATTTTTATTATTCTGATGCGCCCATTGAATCATTTTCATGAGATATTTTTTGATGAGGCTCCAATAGGCTCTATAAAAAGATATAGGGAATCCGTCAGGTCTCGGGGCTTTATCCTGATGCATGGTCCAAATTTCTTTTTCAATCTATTCTTCAGTTATGTCTTGATTGATAGAGTTGTTGATCTCTTTAGTGATGACGGTAGGGAGGTATTGGAGCAGATCCGAATAATCCTCAACCAAATTGTTCTCTGTAAGGAGCTCTTTAAAATGCAAGGTTGCGGCTTGCTTGATTGCTTCTGGATCAGTTTTTATGGTGCCTGTTTCATCTTTGATGGAAGTGATGTTGTTTTTGGCTTTGCGCACAACATTTTGCTTATGGAAGAAGGCAGTGTTCTTGTCTCCTGCTTGGAGCCATAAGTTTCTAGATTTGAGACGCCATTTGTCCTCCTCCTTCCTGTTTATTTTGTGAAGCTGCTAGTAGAGGTCCTTTTCCCAAGTTAGAATGTCATGAGTGGTGCCTTGAAGGTCGATAATTTTGTGGACTTTCTTCAGCTTGGATTTTGATCTTATCAGGTTCTTGATAATGCATTTTCGCCCACTCTTTGAGAGCTTGCTTGGTCCTTTTTAATTTGGACTCCCATATGTAGATTGGCGACCCTTCAACATGAAGGAGCCAAACCTTTCTAGAAAGCTGATTGACATCCTGGATGTCGTTCCACAAGGGGCTGTAACGAAAAGGAATGGGCCCAAGGGGGCATTGCATAGCCAAAGATAGCGTGATGGGATAATGGTCTGATGCAGAGAATGATAGGACATTTGCTGTGGCAGAGGAGAAATGTGAAAGGAGGGAGTCAACTATTAGAATCCTGTCCAGCCTCTCCATAATATTGTCTTTTCCTATTCTCCTATTGGTCCAGGTGTATCTGCGGTTATTTTGGGTGATATCCACTAGTTCCTGTTCATGGATTATATCTTCAAGCTGCCTTCTAAATGGGTCATCCCCAAAGCAGCCTCCTCTTTTCTCGTTAGCATGCAGAATTAGATTTAAGTCACCTCCCATTATGATATTGTTGTTTTCTTTGTTATTCATATCGTCCTTTAGAGAATTCCAGCATACCTCTTTTTCTTTGTAGTGATTTGGACCATAGACATTGTAGACAATGATTCTCTGCTTGGTTGTGATGTTCTCTAGATCTGTTTTAATCCAATTTTGGTTAGCTGTGGTGGCTTTATGCTGCAAAGTATTGTTTGACCATAGAGTGGCAAGTCCTCCAGAGGCACCTCTAGATTCAGACAGGGCACCCTCATATTGCTTCTCCCTGTCGATGATTTTCCTCATATCATCTCCCTGTTTGGTTTCTTGAAGGAGTATTACTTCTGGCTTTTCTTGATTTATAAGGTCCCTGAGAGCTTTAGATTTGGAGGGGTGCCCTAAATCCTTGCTATTCCATGATAGGACTTTCATCATTGCATGAATTCAATTTGAGGAGGTGCTCTTCCTCCCTGTTCCTTTTGTGTTGTGTCTCTGTTGTTTTGACTCAAAATGTAGTTCTCAATAGGATTCTGGGTTCCTAGAGTGATGTCTTTCTGAGCATTTTCATTCTGTTGTTGCTTTGTTGACTTTCTGCCGGGGCCTTGCTTCTTATGAGTTTCCAATGAGGCTCCATGCTCCTTGGACGAGTTCCTGGTGATCCGGATGGAGGCCGAGCCAAGGGTTGGTGTGATGAGAGCTTGAGAGGGAGATGAGGTGGGGGGAGGGTCTAGAGAAGGGGGAGGAATGGAAGAAGGGGGATCGTCGTCAGGGGGAGAGATGATTGAGAAAGGGTTGGATTGCAGGTTTGATGAGGGGGATGCGGAGGTGGAGGGAAGATTGGAAGGATCTTTTTCGGAGGAGGGGGGGGTGAGGAATGGGCTGAGAAGCATCCTGAGGATTAGGTTTTGAAGCAGGATTATATTTCTTTTTTTTAATGGTCTCCTAGGGTTGATCCGGTTCTTGACTATCAATATCAGTATTTTTTGAACAACGATTAGCGAAGTGGCCATATTCGTGACATACCTTACACTTGAACGGGATCTACTCGTAGTCGATCTACTGGATGTGCATCTAATCGTCCACTTTGAGTTTGATGGCTTCCGAGAGGCCTTTGCCCAGATCAACTTCAACAAAAATTCTGGCACAAGCGAGCATGTTCTTTTTAGGTTCGCTCCTGTCAATAAAAGTGTCGATTGCGTTCCCAATAGCCCTGACCGAATCATCCCCCCAACAATGCAAGGGGAGATGAGGGAGGCGCACCCAAACAGGGACAACATTCGGGACGTCGAGCTCGGGATCGAACTCAGGAGTCCATTTGTTGAGATAAAGACCCCTTGAGTCCATTAAATAGGGCCAGTTTCTAAAAATCAGGTCTATGTCTTCCTTAGATTCAAAGTGGAAGGTAAAATACCCCTTTCTGCATAACCTAATGGCAATTTTCCCAGTGATTTTATCAGACCAGTTTTGTTCGATCCATCTCTGAACCGTCTTCAGAGATGGCCAGAGCCCATTGAAATGGCCAATCAATCCTTTCTTAGCCAAGGAAAGGGTTGCCATGTGTGGAAGTAAGGGAGGAAGGACAACTTATTGCATGCCATCCAGTTTCTTTACGAATCTAGAGATGGTGGGTTGAGGCTTGGGAGGCCCCAGAGAGTTGATAAGGTCAGCAAAGGCTCGGGCCTGAAGCGAGGCTGCAGACACCTTAGGGAGAGCCTTCGGGGAGCCCATTCTGAGTCCAGGCCTGTATCGAGGAGCAGACACAACAGAAGAGGTGGGGGATGATAAGGCAGTGGTGCAGGGACGGGGGCGCAGGATAGGAGGCCTAGCGAAGAGGTGCAGAGGCAGCGCGTAGAGGATCCTAGGTCATCATGCCAGGGTCGAGCTCCAGCGCACGCATATGTGCCAAAATCATTTGGGTCAATTAGCTTCTTGATTATTTTTAATTTTATTATTATTATTATTATATAATCATTTCACTTAAATAAAACTATAAAATATATTATATTGATTAAATATTATGTTTGAAAAAAAAAATCTCACATTGATATAAACAAAGTTCAATGTGTAAAATTATAAGAATTTGTGGACTTTTGTATATATCAATGTGATATATTTTTTTTCAAACATAATATTTAATCAAAATATATTTTATAATTTTATTTAATTGAAATGATTCTTAACCTATAATAATAATAACAAATTTTAAAATAATTTTATATTTATTTTAAATATTTTTTTCAATTTAAAAACTACATAATTTTAAATTGAAAAAGTATCAAATATATGGTATCCAATGCATTTGATTAATGATTTTTGGTTTGTTGGTAATGTTTCACAAGCTTCTCCAGGTCATGGTATCCAATGCATTTGATGAATAGTTGGTCTATTGGTGATGTTTCTCAAGCTTATCCATATCATTGTATCCCATGCATTTGATGAATATTTTTTTGGCTTAATATTATAATATTCAATGCATTTGATGAATATTTTTTTTTGGCTTATTGGTGATGCTTTTTAAATTTATCAATATTATAATATTCAATGCATTTGATGAATAGTTGTTCGTTTGTCCATATCACAATCTCCCGTGCTTTCGACCAATAATTTTTCGTTTATTGATAAAGTTTTTCAAACTTATCTATAATGTAGTCGAGGAACTGCTTTTGGTTGGTTGGTTGGTAAGGTTTTAAAGTTGGTTATATATTAATGTATATGTATTTATATATTAATTTAGATTTATTAAGTAGGAAAGGAATTGAATTTTTTATATTTTAAAAGATTTGATTTTTCTCAACATTTAGTAGTTTTGAAGTTTTTTTTTAAATAGATTATATTTTACATGAATATTATGGGTAATATCATGGGTTCTTATAAATCTGGAGCTCAAAAACGAAGCAGCCTAACTTATAGACGAAATAGTCTTTTTCATTGGAATTCATCAAATTGAGGTAATACAATTTCAAGATATTTGTTGTTTAAATACATTTTTGAATGCATAAATGGATTCAACACTCTTGAAAACCACTGGAGCACTCAAATTATGCATATTAAACAATTTAAACTCAAGTTTTTAAAAATATATGGTAGATTTTGATTAAAATTAGCTAGAAAATTATCCTAAAAAAAGTCATTTAGTTTATAAGTTAGACTGCGCCCTCAAAAACCACACGTTTACCTTAACTATCTAACAAAAATTAATAAAAAGATAATAACAATTTTTTGTTTTTTTTTAACATAGAGTTATTTTTATTTTTATTTCAAGCTTTACATTAATTACCCAATAAAAAATTGATAAAAATAAAAATAACTTATCATTTTTATTTTAACATAAAATTATTTTATATTTTATTTTATTTTGGCCAAATCAAAATTTTACAAAACAAAACATTACATTTGTTGTATTCTAAGTTGGAAAGTCTTCTTGGCCCAATAAATATTTTGTTTATTTTTAATAATATGTAAATGTATTTTATACCAAAGTAATAATTATTTATAAAAAATATTTTATAAAGGAACTCTCTCATTGAAAAAGGGTCATCACAATAGCATAGAAGTCAACTCAAGTTTATTACAGTAATACCTCTTCAACAATTCTCGAAGGCTGAACGTCAATTTATAGGAAACGAAGAAATTTTGGAGCAGGTCAGCAACTAGGTTCAGATATAGAAAATATGAGAACAAGGTATACCAAAAACATGAAGACAGTGGATATTTATTAGCAACTCGCTATCATAATTAGGCAGGGTGTTAGTGGAAAGATTAGATGAACAATTATTTTTTTATTACTTTTGGATAAAGTATGTGGAAAGATAAGATAAATTATTATTATTATTTTTAGATAAAGTATGAAAGTTAGATGAACAATAATTTTTATATTATTTTTAGATAAAGTATGTGGAAAGATTAAATGAACCATTATTATTATTATTTTTGGATAAAGTATGAAAGCTGGATACCATGATGACATACAGAGAAACTTGCCAATCTAGAATTTATAGACTCGAAATAAGACAAAGGTCCACCTGTCATAACTAGTTAGATTCTCCTACTAATGGAATTTATTATGGCAATTAATTGCTCGAAATAAGACAAAGGTCCACCTGTCATAACTAGTTAGATTCTCCTACTAATGGAATTTATTATGGCAATTAATTGATGTTATATTGGTTTATTATATTTGGAGGAAAATTGATGATAAAATAAATAAATTAATTAATTAAAATTATATATATATATATATATATATATATATATATATATATATATATATATATAATTTTTATTTTATAAAATTTATAAAATTTAATTCAATTATTATTAAGTTTTTATAACAAAAGCAAACAATTTTTAAAAGGATGAGAATTTTCACCATCCATAATATTTCTTTATCCAATAAACTAAACATTCAAGAAAAATTGTAATTAATTAAGATAATTAATATTAACAAACTTATTATTAAAACTACAAATGATCCAAATACAATTATTGTATTTATTTAAATAATAATAATACACAATATATGTTCCTAATTGGGTGTTGAAATCTATGTCAACGAGCAAGCTTGTACCTCCCATCATATTTAAGAGGGGGATGGCATGGCTATCCCACCCCATGTAGCCACACATGTTAACAATATTACATCTCTTAGCATTACGCTGACAACACTCATTCTTTTTGCGAGCTCTCGGTCTCTTTGTTGTGACTCCATGTTCTTTTGCAATTTTAGTGGCAATCCCCTGCCATAGGTGAGATATTTCCCCCACAATTTTGCCCTTGTGGAAACCCTGTTGTATGAAGGTCTCGGTCCCCTGTAGGTCGTCCTTCATTAAACACACCTTGTGTTGATCTTTCGAGCATGGAGTGGGGAGATAGTGCTTCAGGAAGTGAATCCCGAGATGTTGGAAGTGGCCACAACAGGGGTCAGAGCCAGAACAGGAAGTGGTTAGAGAAGAATCGAGCTTCATCCACAACATCTCAATGTCTAGTGGGAAGACATTTGTGGGGTAAGTTTTTTTATGTCCAATCTTCGTAGCATTCTCAATTTATTTATATGATGGAATCTGGTTTATGGTCTGGAGGACATCTTTGTGGTGTGGAATTTCATTGGCGTGCCCGAGGTTTTATGGCAGACCCTTCCCGAAGCTACTCTATTTATGCTCATCCTCTATCACTAACAGTTAATACTATTCCTAGTCCCATCTAGTAGCCGAGTGTTAGTTTTTTTCTAATCTTGTCCTAAACCCTATGGACTTGCCTCATTGGTTTTCCCTTCTATTGGAGGCTCTTTAACCATGCCTCTCTTCTCACTATTTACCATGCCCCACCAACGAATACACTTTTGTCAAGGGTCTCGAGGTCGAGGCCCTCAGGACCGACCTTAGGCTCAAACCCAAGCATAGACTTTTGCAACTACATTCCACACCTCCACCCCTCTAGAAATCCAAGAGGAAATATGATAGTTAGAAGCCTTAACTACAAATGAACGTCAAGGCCTACTCTAACTCTAAAATCCAAACTAAAGTAGCTAGCTGGGTTCCTGACCCTGGCCATACCAGGGGACGATGAAACAATATCTTAATGCCATCACCTTCCATTGGCAAATGAAGGCGCTCTTGAGCAGGGTCCTTAAAGAAAAGCATAAGGACTAAATTGACATTATAACTCGCCTTAATGAAATTCAAAGAGTCCAGCACAACTGCAACACTCTTGCCTAGTCAACTTTGATGCTCGCTTAGCCCACATGGAGGGTCATCTATAATGCAACCTCAAGCTTTTAGCTCTAGTAGGCATTAACACCCAGGATCCGACCCTAGTCACTTCCTCAGATAATTGATGTTTCTTCTAGCTTATTGGCTAATGCTTTATACTTTCAATAGAGTATTTTCTTTAAGCAGATGTGTATCTAGTGATGACTGACACTTGAATTTTCTGTATATCTAGCTTAGGGCATGCCAGGAATATGAATTGCAAGTCAAATTTATTTTATGATGATTTTGAGTGATAAAAAAGTATATCATTGTCGACCAATCTAATTTTCCTTATGACAAATTACAATAATGCTAAGATTAAACAATAATCTCTATTTTTATACAAATATTCTTTTGAAACGATGAAAATTTTAATTAACAAAAAAAATCAAATTAAAAACAAATACAACCCAAACTTCAACTTACAACCCTACTCTAATTTAAACTAAATCGTTAATTAAATTAAAAACAATCAAAACCATATTACTAATATGTAAAATATATCTTAATCAATATAGATGGATATAACATGGAGATTTTTCAATCCACTAAACCTTAATCTACTACCTTATATTTAAGGTACATCCTATCATAACATAACCTTACTCTAACATAAATTAAATAATTAATTAAATTACGAATAAATATAAAATATATCATCTTAATCAAGTATTTATATATATATATGAACTCATCAATGCTAAACCCTAATTTAGAAAATAATAAAAATAGTAAAAACCATATCAACCATATCAAAATTTAGTAAGAAACAAATTTTAATCACAATATTTTCATCTACGGTGTCACGTCATATTTAACGGTTCAAAATATATGTGATTGAGTTCGATCTCAAAGAAACAAAATTTGTTCTCAAGCCTTCGACTATATTTTACTTTAAACCTAGAATGTGTAACGTACTATTAAAAAAACTTGATTTAAAAAATAAAAAAATTAAGACTTTTTATTTTAATTCAAGGTGGCTGAAGATCTGTTAATTTTTTTTAGTATGAATGTTTATCAAAGGTTGTAGTGTGTTACATATTTGTTAGGTGGCATTGACTTTTAATAAATTAAAAAATTTAGATTCGTGCCATGTGGCTCCCCGCCTACCAATTTCCTAGAGATTTGAGATTATTCCAATTCTAATAAGTTCCTCGTTATTATTTATAACATCCATTTATATAAGAAAAATTTATTTAGCAAAATGGTCCATTACTTTTAATAAATTTAAAAAATTATATTCATGCCACATGACTCCCCGCCCATCAATTTCCTGGGGATTTAAGATTAATTCAAATCTAATAAGTTCTTCCATGATAAGTACCTCATTATTATTTATAACATTTATTTATATATAAGCAAATTT
>JAXQQM020062695.1:0-234221 GCA_034641835.2 Pinus albicaulis | reverse complement strand
GCTTGGTTGGGTCCTCCAAGACTTTGCTTCATTTGCGAGTGCCCCTGCGCTGCGCCTGCCCTCGCAGGGCCTGCTGCTCCTGTTGCGGCCTGCTGTTCCTGCTGCCTCCTGCTGACTCTGCTATGTTGGGTCAATGTCTAAGCTGGGATCCGAAGGCTATCCCTGCGCATAGATCCGGGCCGCGTTGCTAGGGCCTGCGCCCATGGAGGGGCTGGGCTCTCCCCAGGGGCCTCGTCCCCCTCCCCCGCCCTCTGCTGCTGAGGCTTTCGATCGTTTATTAGCAGGGCTTCCTAAGAAGAAGAATGTGGAAGCTACGAAATTTGTTAAGAAAATTGATGAAATACCTGAGATCTCTCTTCCAGCAGAGACTCCGATTCAGGTTGCTTTATCACTGTCTGAACGAGCTCTCATAGGCCAGTTCACAGGGCTTTGGCCTTCTCCCAAAACCACTGAGAGCTGGGTCAACAGAAACTGGGCGCCTCTGATCAAAGAAAGCGTTACTTCTTATTTTTTGGGGAGAGGTTACTTTCTCTTCGAGTTCACTTCCAAAGATGATAAAGATCTGATCTTCCAAAACGGCCCCTACTTCATGGGCCCCCAGGGTTTATACCTAAATAAGTGGACTCCTGACTTCGATCCTGCTGTGGATGTGCCCAAAGCAGTCTCGGTGTGGGTTAGACTCCCAAATCTCCCAGTTCACTGCTGGAATTGGGATTCTCTGATGCATATTGGAAATGCCCTTGGGAAGTTCATCGATCGAGCAAACAACAAGGACCAGTATGACTGCGCTAGGATCTGCGTGGAAGTAGATCTTGAGGTTGGGCTACCAGAGGCCATCAAAATCAAAGTCGGAAGCTGGACGCATGTGTAAAAACTGGACTATGAGCAGCTGCCCTTCAAATGTCGGAAATGCCATGTCTATGGCCACTTCGCCAGAGGCTGTCCATCCAACAATGAGGATGTGCAAGGGAAGGAGGACGGATGGAATCAAGTCAAGCGCACCAAAACCTCCCATAAGGCTCAAAAGCCAGGAGGCCCTAGTGGCAAAGGTCCCCAACAGGCCTCTTCTCAGCAGATCCCGTCTAAGTCCGCTCCTGAAAACAAGTTTGAACTCCTAAGCTCGCACCAAGAGGACACCCAGGAGGTGGAGGTTCAAAAGACAGCATCCCCGGTCAAAGAGACCCTCTCTGTGTCTTCCAAAGACGCAAGTGTTGCAGAAAGCTCAAAAGGAACACCTGTTGGCGTCGAGGAAGAGGACCTAGAGTCGGAAGATTCGGAGGAGGAAGGAGAAATAGGTGACTCTCAGACCTCTGTTAGGAGATCCACAAGAGGTCGTAAAACAGATCGGGAGAAAAGAGAGCAGGAAACGTACAAGGACAAGTTACAGGGCAGCCAGCCAACACTGGAGAAACTACTAGCAAAAAAGACGAAGATGGTGAGAAGCCAGCCCCCAGGCTCCAAGGGAGCCCAGCAGAACAAAGGTAAATAATGAAAATAATCTCCTGGAATTGTAGGGGTATGGGGAGCAAGATCAAAGAAGAGGCAACAAGAAATTTAATAAGAATAGAAGCCCCGGACATATTCCTTATCCAGGAGACTAAGATGGAGGAAGCAGACTTCCTCCAAACAAGTAAAAGAATCTGGAGTAAAAGCAAAGCAAAAGCTATCTCAGCCCGAGGAGCCTCTGGAGGGTTAGGCACTCTTTGGAATGATAGCAAGTTCTCGCTAATTTCTGAAATCTCAAACACTCATTGGCTGCTCCTAAAAATGCAGCATCTTGTCACTAAAGAATACTTTTGTCTCTTTAATGTATATGTATCAGCCAATGCTGGAGAAAAAAAGGCCTGTTGGGACTCTATAAGAAGCCAGGCAGATTTAGGGAACCTTGACAACATCATTATTGCAGGTGACCTCAATCTCACATTGCATTCCTCTTAAAAGAGAGGAGGCTGCATTGTGCGAGATCCGGCGAGGGAATGGGCAGAGGATCTTCTGCAAGATTGGGATTTGCTGGACATCAAGCCCTCTTCAGGTAAGTTCACTTGGTCAAACAAAAGAGTAGGCCCTGGTCACATAGCAGCAAGACTGGATAGATTTTTTGTACAAAGTTCCTTTCTATTGCTTGGTTTAGATGCTTGTATGCAAATCCTTCCTTGCAGCATATCTGATCATAACCCTATAAAGCTTGATCTCCGGGCTCACCCCAACCTCGGCCCCATTCCCTTCAGATTTAGCCCCCTCTGGGTCAAGGAATCCAATTTCATGCAGATTGTCAAAGAAATTTGGTCTCAGCCAGTCAATGGATCACCCTTCTTCGTGTGGGAAGAAAAACTCAGAAGAACGAAAGCTGCCTTAAAATGCTGGGCCAAAACTCTTTCTAACCCAGCAGCTAAAAGGAAAAATCTCCAAAGTCAACTGGAAGCACACCACTTGCTTTCGGAAGAGACATATGTAACTAGAGAAATCCTCGATAAGGAGATTCAACTCCAACAACACTTCCACAAAGCCTACCTGGCAGAAGAAGAGTTTTGGAGGATTAAGTCTCATTGCCTATGGCTCAAAGCGGGAGACAGAAATTCCTCTTTCTTTCACAAGCAAACTCAAGCCAGAAAATGCTTCAACACCATATCTGAGATTAAGGATGACAATTCCAATCATAAAGATTTTGCAAGCATTAAACGAGCAACTTTTCTTCACTTCCAGAAGTTGTACAGTGAGGATGCGAATCTGATCCAAAATTCTGATCTTCTGGACTGGGTCCCCCCTTCAATCTCCGCTGAGATGAACCATCTTCTAGAAGCCAAAGTCACCAAGGCTAAGGTCAAGAATGCTCTCTTTGCCATGGATCCTGACAAAGCACCAGGACCGGATGGATTCACCGCCAGATTTCTGCAATCCTGTTGGCACATTGTGGAAAAAGATCTCTACAAAATGGTTCAAAAATCCCAAGACTGTCAGAAATTAGGAGGCAGCAAAAACTCTGCGTTCCTTGCCCTCATCCCCAAGGAGAAAGGCGCCAATTCCTTCAACAGATTTCGCCCCATCTCTCTCTGCAACATTGGTTATAAAGTGATCACCAAAGTTATAGCAAACAGGCTGAAATATCTTCTCCCCACAATCATTCCTGAAAATCAAGGGGGCTTTATTCACGGTAGACAACTAGTGGACAATTTCATTTTGGTTCAAGAGGCAATTCTCTCAAGTCAGCAGCGTAAGGAAAGAGGTATGGTTGTCAAACTGGACTTAGCTAATGCCTTCGATCGAGTCAGGCATTGCTTCCTTTTGAATGTTCTGAAAAAATTTGGATTTGGGGAGAACTTTATAAACTGGATTCGGGCCTGTATCTCAGAGCCTTGGATTGCTCTCCTTGTTAATGGTAGAGCAGCTGAATTCTTCAAAGCCTCAAGAGGACTAAGACAGGGCTGCCCTCTTTCTCCTCTTCTGTTTGTCCTTCAAGCCTCCGTTATCAGTTTCTATCTAAACAAGAAAATGCAAGAGCAGGAGATCACAGGGCTTTGCATTGCCAAAGGAGTTAAAAGCATCAACCACGCCCTCTTCGCAGATGATACTTTGCTGCTGGGGGCTGCAACACTACATTCAGCCAACAACTTTAAAGAAGCTATAGATGAATATTGTATGGTGTCGGGAAGTAGCCTCAACAAGGGGAAATGCCATATTTACAGTTGGAATACTCCTCCCAGCTTGCTCAGCTCCATTGCAAGATGTTTTGGCTTTGCAGCCTCTCCAGCTTGGACTTCTTTCAAATACCTTGGGCTTCCTATATTCCTCAAGAGGGCCTACGGTAAGGATTGGCTCCCCCAAGTGGAAAAATTCAAAAATAAGCTCCAGGCTTGGGGGCTCACCTGGCTCAATATTGCAGGCAAGTCTGTCCTCATCAAAGCTGTCCTATGCAGTCTTCCCCTATTTCAGTTCTCTGTTCTATTGGCCCCAATTGGCATCCTTCAGAAAATGGAACAACATATTCGAAACTTCTTTTGGAAGGGGGGAAAACAAAATGAGAGGAAATTCCCTCTGGTTAACTGGGAGACTGTCTCCAAACCGCTAAGGGAGGGGGGGCTAAACTTCAAGAATCTCTCTCTTCAGAACATAGCCATGGGAGCCAAGTTGCTCTGGAGAATCATTGCGCCCAAGCCTTGCTGGGCCCAATTAGCACTCTGGAAGAAATATTTTAAAGGAATAAGACTCAGATGCCTAGATGGTCCTCTCCCCCAAGGCTCCTCTCCCTTTGTTAGACTCTGCTCCAAAGCTGCCCCCCTGATCAGCTCCAACGCCTATTGGATTCCAGGAAATGGTAAGAAGATAAATATCTGGACAGATCGAATTCTGGATCGCGATCCAATTGGTGACTGTTCCTCTTTGAACGCGATTCGTTGCTGGTTGACTTCTGCTGGGAAAACTATGCTGTGGGACATCTCCTTGTGGGATGGGATGCATTGGGCAGGCTGGAATTTCTTCGACGTGCCTCCGGAGCTCCTCCAGGATTGCAATTGTCTTCGCTCCATGCTGAATGGTATTGCCCCCACTCATCTGCGCAGAAGAGATTCGCGTGGCTGGGGTTTGCTGGCTGCAGGTTACACGGTAGCCCAAGGCTACGCAAAGCTCACCTTGAGGCCTCACGTCCCCCCGGACCCTACCCCTTGGAATGCGATCTGGCGTCTGCACTATCTACCTAAAATCGACATGTTCTGTTGGCTTCTTTGCCACAAGAAAATTCTTACAGATGACAAATTGCAGAAACGGGGTTTCCATGGTCCGTCCAGGTGCTCATTGTGCAGAGAAAATGTGGAATGTGCCACACACTTGATCTTGAATTGTAAATTCACTGTGCAGGTTTGGAGTGAGCTGATGGATTATTGGAACCCCAAATTTGTCCTTCCCTCCACTATTCCTAATCTCTTTGCAAATTGGCAGAACAGTTACCCCGGACCTCCACCCAGAAACAAAGTGATAAAAAAGGCATGGTCTGCCCTCCCCAAAATCTGCTGCTGGCAGATCTGGCTTGAGCGAAACAGCAGAATCTTTAGAGATACTAAGCACGATGTTAAGGTGGTGGCGGCCAAGATAAAATTCCAATTAAAGGAAAGCTTGGATAATCAAAAAGATGCCTCAAATCTTACTCAATTAGATTCAGTCTGGGGTACCTCCCTAAATCTGCAATTTCTTCAAGCCGCCAGCAACATTTCCCTCATTGAAGATTGGCAAATAAGGGGGAAGAACAATGCTGAGTTTCAAGAATGGATCTCCAAGCAGCAGGTGCACTCTTTCTTCTTTGATGGGGCTTCAAAGGGCAACCCAGGAAGGGCTGGAGCAGGTGGTATTGTAAAAAATGCTGAAGGTGTTTTGATCCACAACTTTGCATGGGGTCTAGGGATCAACACCAGCATTCAAGCTGAGGCACTGGCCCTCCTTCAAGGCCTTAAATCGCTCTTGAATCTAGAAATCAAGGAGGTTAATGTTTTTGGGGATTCCCAAGTGATAATCAAAATTATGGTGACAAACTCCTCCCCCCGGGACCTTAGATTGGCAAGGCTGATATCCAGAATCAGGACTTTGGGGAAATTGTTTAAAAAGTTGAGCTACTATCATGTGTTGAGAGAAAACAACAAAGAAGCAGACCTTGAAGCAAATAAAGCTGTCCTCATCTCTGCTGGAGAAATAATTCGAGACGAGGACGAAACATGGGATCCAATCCCATAATATGCCAGCTTAAATGTTTTACTGCTTTCTATTGAATCAGTTTGTTTGTATTTTTAAGCTAGGAGAAATCACAAAAATCGAGTGCATAATTGTAGTCAAAAAGAGCTGGAAGCTGTCCACAAGTCTCATAGCACTTTTGGCTATAGATACTTCCTGGGCCCTCCCCCCTCTCATTGTAATCCAAAATCTGGCATTTTGACCCAGCAGTTAATATATCTCATAACCGTTTTTTGTAAAAAAAAAAAAAAGGTGTTTTGCGATGAGGGAATCATCCAATTGAGCTATAATTGAGCTAATCTTTCTAATTATATTACTTTTCTTAGAAAAAAAAATGTGTGTGTCAAGTTGTCTGTGATCTTCCAGGCTTGACTTGTGGCTTGAGAAATCGCAACCCAAGGACATCTAATCCGTCAAAAACACCCGAGGATCGCACCTGGCTTGGGCCACACCAGCTCTAAGCTAACTGGGTTTTTTAGCATGTCACTTCCCCCTCGCAGAGGGCACAACCACCTCCCGTGAGGTTTGATCCTAGGTCGCCTTGTTAACGAGGCCCGTCCTCAACCGGTTGTGCTAGGTGGACTTGACTGTCACTTTTCATAATTATTAATATATTTTTTATTATAATTTTTTACGTTGTTAATGTTGATATTTCTCCTCGGTTATTTATTTCTCCTCTGTATTATTTTATTTTCCTTTTGTTAAATATTTTTCTAAAACTATTTTTATCTTTGATTATTTTTATTTTGTCGAAAGACACTCTACAACCCAGTTTAACAACAATATTGTAAAAACCCAGTTTGACAACAATGTTGTAAAATAGTATGTAATGTTATGTTGACTTGGGCAAATAAAAATCAAAATTGAAATAACCCTAACAAAACAGTAAATCATTCAATATAGAATTCTAGCAAAATAGATAAGTCATTGGTGAAGTGATTCCAACATCACAAAAATGTTGTAAAACAGTATGTTATGTTAACTTGGTCAAATAAAAATCAAAATTGAAATAACCCTAACAAAACAATAACCATTCTAGGAATCAAGTGAACGGCAATGCTTATGGTAAGTATCTGAAAATATCAAAGGGCTTCTCAGCCTCTCTATGAAATTTGCCAAAATGGCCAAGGTCAAGCAACAAGAGTTATATGGTGCAGAGTCATGATGGCGGTGACTTTGACAACGACTTATGATCGGTTAGCTTTTGGAATCGGCTGCCAGAATTTGGCAGGTCGTTGAAATGTCAGAGTCTATAAATAGCCGTTTTGGGTTGGACTGTAGAAAAAATGGCGTTTTTTTCCTTTCTAATTACAGTGTAACGATTAATTTAAATATGGCCAAAATAACATTTTTCAAATCATAAATTTTAAGTTTGCAAAATCAAGATGTTATAAACATAAATAATTCGCTAGAACTCAATTCTTATAATTTTAATTCGGTAATTGTTTTGATATATAATATACATTAGGTCTTTTGCGTGGAATTAGTATTAATGTCATTAAATATAATGACAAATCGCTCGCTCACACTTCACATGATTTGATGACATTATGCATTTTTATACATTAAATTCTCCATACTTATAACTCAATTCTAGATTTTCAATAAATATTAAGTAAAATTGTCCAAAATTTTTGGAAGAAAACAAAATCTTAAAATATTTAAATTAAATATGAAATTTCAATAAATATTGAGTAAATGTGATAAAAATATTTAGAAAAAATAAAATAAAATAGAAAATCAAAATTTAGAATATTCAAATTAAATAGATTTAATATTAATTTAAGGACAAGTTTAACTGTTAGATGAAATAGTTTTTTTGACAAATTTAACAATATAATTTTGAGCAAAATTGTGATGCACTTTTGAACGCTTAAATAGATTGAACACCCTGAAAAACCTCAAGGCACTCAAATTTTGTAGATTAAACAACTTAAACTTGTGACTCTTAAAAATCTCAACCATATTTTAGGAAAAAATGACCCAAAAAAGTGCTCGAAAAATGGTCATTTCGTCTATTAGTTAGACTACACATTAATTTAAATATTATCTTATAAAATTATTTTTTCAATAAAGTGTTCACTTATATCAAATTTGATGTGAATCTTAAGGTTGTGAGCCAAAAAAAGGGCTTTATTCTATTTCAGAAAGAGCTCATTGCACAAAAACAAACCCTTACATCATAATATCAATCAATAGATAAGCCAAACTATATCCATTTTAACTCTTGATTTATCAAGTGTCGAAAGAGATCAAATCTCTTGAGGTGCAAACCTCTTTTTTTAGTGCAAAACTTGAAAAAAGGTTTACACCTCGAGAGATTTGATCCCTATCGACGCTTGACAGATCCAAAGTTAAGATGGATCTAGGCTAGTGCCTTAGGTTTATGTTTTTTTTCTATTTGTTTTTTAGTTTGTTTGTGGGTCTTATTTTTATTAGTTTCCTTTCCTTTATGATCCGTTCAAGTCTTTTTTTCCTTTTTTTTATTTTATTTTTTATTTTTACCCATCTAAGTTATTTGTGGTTTTTGGTTTCATGTTGTTTGGTTTCATCTGACTTTTATTATTTTTAAATTTTTGGGTTCCTTAATTGAATTTTTTTAAAAGTAACAACTAGTTTAGTTTTATTATAAAAAAACTAGATTTTGGGCCAAGTTCCATACAACATTTAGATTGTTCTTCATAGACACTGAATTGATGATTCCAAAATGCAGACAACTTATGCCTATAACTCCTTCTACCAAAGGTTATGAACATATACCTTCTATTCATTATAAATTTACATAGCATTTCAAAAACAAAATTCTAACTCACATTGGATGGTCCCTCTACATGAGCTTCAGTAGACTAAGTAGATGCTTGGCCTTCCTTCTGTTACTCCTAATCTAGTTTCATTCACTTTCTCTCAAGCTCTTCAGAAGGCTTGATTTGAGGTCCATTTTCAAATTTCTCTTCTAGCTATGTCATCCTTATTTCCATTACAATCATTCATGTCTTGCATTCCATCTCCAGTTTTTTAACTTTTTTCTTCCAGCAAAACAAGCTTAAATTCCAACAATCGTGTCTTAATTTTCATCCAATGCTCTTCCACTTCAATCCTCCTCAAAACTGCAAAAATCAACCCTTTGATGGTTGTCACTAACCTATCGAGAATCACGTTCAATCTCATGTGCAAAATATTATGGGCCTCATCATCCCTTCCATCCATTGCTAAACCACAACGTGACAGAGCTCTCCAAGCGATTCGAGAAATAATTTCCCCCCTACTATTCTCTCTCCTTAGAGGATTATCTTGACGCTTTATTAGAGCTATTGCAATGAATATATAATTCATTCCACCCCCGGAGTGCCATTGCAAAAAAATTGAATGCAGATCTGCCATGGTTGTGTGAACCTCCTTGACAAAATTTTGTATCGATTGCCAAGGAAAGAGCACAACAAGGAGGAAAAAGAGAGTTAAGGCCCATCACATATGAATAGACCAATAATTCATGATCCACCTCTACTATTTTCTTTTTGAGGAGAGTGCCTGCATCCACCTGTTTATGCTTTGTACAGCTCGAGTACTCTAGGAATTTCTATCCATGCTATGAACTTGCTCCACCTTTATTCCACAAGTACATCACTCATATTTGGTCTGTCTTCCAAATATCAAGGCCGCCAACAACATAAATAATATCGACACCTGAGAACACTACACTTGAAACAACTTGGTTCTGAAGGGAATTTTCTGTTCGGGGTGATAAGAAAATTTGATTGTATAATGTGGATTTTGATTCATAATATTCAAGGAATTGGTTGATAACACTTTGAACCTAGTTTTATATCCATAGCCTCTTGAGACAAAGTTGTCCTTTTCTTAACCATTTCATTTGCCTCAAAATTAAAATTTCTATACACATGATAGAATTCAATATATTTAAACTGATGTGAGAAGAATAATCCTTTGAAGAACTGAAGGGAGGGATGGATTAAAGTTTTCCTTGGCTTTTCAAACTTTTCTTATCACGAGCATTGAATCACCAAAAACAATAATATTAGATTTTTTTTGTGTGGACGACCATTCTAGCCATTTCCACAACCCTGAATATTCAACTTGGTTATTGGTCGAGATGCTCAATCCCCAGGAAAATTTAAGCTCCTTTTGTTTCTTAGGGCGAAAGATAACCCCTCCTACTCCTGCCACCCCTGTTTTTCTTAATTTATTTTTGTATGTTGAGTAGGACCTTTCATTCATTCATCAAAAGAGTAGGTTACAATAAGAAAGAGCTTCCAAGACCTCAACCTGCCCAAAGGGAAACCTAGTCTATTGGCTACTGAAAGGCATTATAAGCCAACCAAAAACGAAATGTCTTGAGTCTATCAAATTCAACTAGATAAGTTGTATTGTCTAAATCCCATAATAAGTTTATCTTTTTAATTCTAAACCTTCCTATCACTATGATATTCATCAAAATTAAACAAAACTGAGTTATTGACAGACATAACAAGAAAGAAACTAGTCCTCTGAGGACTCAATAGGCGTCAGGTCTTTAGCCCTGGACCCAGGAATTTTAGAGTGTTGAGGCCTTCGGAGAAGTTGCTCAATTTTTCCCAGACAAGCATTTTGTTGTTGAACCTGAAACTACAAGATTTGAAATTCTTTTTGGATTTCTTGGAGGGAAGGATCAATCTACATAAAATTTGAAGTATGCATTATGGATTTTGCCACCATATGTTTCATCATCCAGTATAGATGGATGGTTTTCTTGTGAATCTATTTCTTCTACTTCTTCTTATGCTTAGCGGGTGAGGGTCTCTTCCCACCTCTCAATTATCTTTCTGACTTGTTTCAGAATCTCCTTCACATAGGCTTGGGCGACATCCCTGTTATGTTTAGCCTGAGTTTTGCGGCTGGATCTTCTCAACATGTGTGAGGAAGGCTTGCCCTTCTCCTTCCGAGCTCCTCTCTTCCATGTTTGCATGTGCCATTGGTACCTGGGGGACTATGAGGATCTGACGTTCACAAATAAAAAAACAACCTTCCTCCTGATATAGGACCAGACTCATCACCTGAGATCTGTCTCTATGACAGGGGTCAAGAATAGATACAAACCCGAAGCAACATAAATTATCCTTGAGTTATGAAATATATACTGCATTTCCACACCGTGGTGATGATTTCAAGCCATAGTCAAAGAGGAGGTTCAGCGCCAGGTTTTTCCAAGCACCTCAAACAAAATGTCATGTGAATTTTCTAGAATCTCACTGCTCACCACCCCTAATTTTCTTAATTGATTTATATTATTTATTTATAAAAAAATTTATTATTGCTGTTTTTTCCCACAAAAAATCATAACCTTTTATTAAGATATAAAAAGTTACGCAAGTATATGCATAAAGCATTCTTCCATCCATCTAGCTTGAGCAAAAAACAAAAAGCTAGCTCATAACAAAAAACAACCAGCCCATAGATAAGAAATACATTAGGTCCCTATATTACTAGTGTAGTCCCTTATTATGTTAGTGTAGACCCCCTTATTGTTATTGTTGCACCCCTGTACCCCCATATTGTTATTATTGTGCCCTTACATTATTATTGTTAGGTCGGCTAGGATTACATTGTGGCCCCACTAGGATTACATTGTGGCCCCATGGACTCCTATATATAGAAAGGAGGTTTTGTCATTTGTATCATTCAAGAATTGTTCACTCATGTAATGTATTGGAGGTTGCCTCCTGAAAGTGGCTTATTTCTAAGGCATTGCTATCTCTTTTCTTCTATTTTTGGAGCTGGTATCATTCAAGAATTGTTCATTCATGTAATGTATTGGAGGTTGCCCCCTCGAAGTGGCTTATTTCTAAGGTGTTGTTATCTCTTTTCTTCTATTTTTGGAGCTGGTTTCATTACTATTTTTTCCCACAAAAAATCATAACCTTTTATTAAGATGTAAAAAGTTACGTAAGTATATGCATAAAGCATTCTTCCATCCATCTAGCTTGAGCAAAAAACAAAAAGCTAGCTCATAACAAAAAACAACCAACCCATAGATAAGAAATATTTCTTCAAAAACTCCTCTATCTAATAGCATCTAGTAGACGAGAGTAGTTCATACATGTTACTCTATATAACATACATATATCAAAAAAAAAAAATCAATCCACTGTCTAGGTATTCAAGATAAAAACATTTTGCAAGAATTTAAATATCAATGAAAGATTTATGTTGGTAAGACTGCATTGTCCCTTATATGTGTTCATTGATATGACATATGCCCAAATCCTGTCAAGCATCTTCTTTAGATAGTAAGTCTGCTTCGATGTTCTACTCCGTGTATATAATAGCAAGAAACAAAGTCAAAATATGGTTTTAACTTATGAATCTCTTCTAATATAGGCAACAAAGTATGATTGTGGCATCTTTGGACAACATTAAACCAACTTAATGTGTTTAAGGAGTCGCCAAAAATTTGGAGAGAATGGCATCCCAAATCTAGTGACGAGCATAAAATAAGTTTGAAGGAAAGAAGCTTTGTGTAGTTGGTTATCCCTTTGCCCAGACCAATTTTTTATTTCAGAAAGTGATGTCTACTGAGATGTAAGATTAGACCCCCTTCACAAACCTTGTGCTCATTAGACAGTTGATATGAAATTTATTGTTAGTTAATGTTGTGCTAATATCAGTTTTAGAATTAACATGAATGTGCTTTGGATTACTTATCATACAAGGGTTTATACATGTGCTTATCAGTGATAATTCATTAAACTTAATGAGATTAAGTGTATTTCATGAAATTAAAAGCATG
The DNA here is from genome assembly GCA_034641835.2 of Pinus albicaulis. NCBI lineage: Eukaryota > Viridiplantae > Streptophyta > Pinopsida > Pinales > Pinaceae > Pinus > Pinus albicaulis. The sequence goes on along the minus strand of JAXQQM020062695.1, from coordinate 221,722 downwards.
GAAACTCAATGTTGAACAACATCATAATAAAACACAGCAAGCACAAATAACAGAGACAAATACACAAGTTTTTGATGAAGGAGTTCACCCCTCTTGGGCTACATCTCCTTGGTCTAGCTTCATAGTGTGGGCCTTTGTATTAGCTTAAATTGTTCAAAATTGTTGTTTACAGTCTCCTGTTGCCTCTGAAACCTACTCCAATGGCTCAAAAACATCAAAATCTACCAAGAATGACTCTTCTAGAGCCAAAATTGGTCGAAAATTGCCTCAGTTATGGAAAAACCAAAATTTCCTAGTTTTTCTCCACTAAATCTGGAAGTCTGCTAGTTAACTCCACTAAATGTGGAGTTGCTCCGCATTTGGCAGGTCCACCATCTTTTCCGCCAAGATAATTACACGATTAATTATCGATATTCATGTAGGTAAGTGGGGTTGAGCGCATTTAGCGCTAACCCGCACTTATCCGCAAATCCCAATTTATCGTACCTTAACCACGTATTAACGATAATTAAATACCTATTAAAAAATACGTCGGTTTGCAGGTGTTGTCTCCTGGTTCTGGGCGCATGGTCATGTGGGAGGGGGTTGGCCCCGTCCGAACCCCCATATATACCGCCGACAAACTTAAAATATAATTAGTGCCGCTAATGGTTAAGGAACATGGCGGCAGGTGAGGTGGTAAGGCGGTGGACTATGGTGCGGGTGGTCGTGAGTTCAACCTTGACCCCGACCATATAATTTTTTTTGAATGTGAAAAGGCTTGGACCATAGTATAAAAAAAAATTGGTTTAAATATAATGTGCTCCATTTGATATTTGTATGTCGACTATGGTTCCGAACTTTGGTATTATATATGATATGCGCCCAACTTTGACATTGTATAAAAAAATCATGCCAACCAACATTGCCATGTGAGGGGGGGGGTGGTTTGTGGCAGCCTCCGGATGCGCCACGTGGCCCTTCCCCATTGGCCTAAAATTCACCCTTAATAAAAATAATCCATCATAGATAATAATTCCAAACTTAGGACTAGGAGGAAAAATTCAACTTCCCCAAGCAACATTGGCGAATTTTGTGATGACACTTGTCACAATGTCACTAGCTAAAAACTGGAGAATATTCCCTGAAGATTCTTGAGGTGCTGACTGGACTGCCAAGTCATCAATCTATCATTGTTCTGCGAAATTTTTACTTGTTTGGGAAAACGAACATCGCACCATAACTTACTCATACGAACTCATATTTTGATGAAACGAGTTGCATTGGAATCCTAGTGATAAGCTCTATCATGTCGTTAAGTTCTGAAGCATTTCTGAGTACTTCCATTTTTTAGCTAAATACTTAGATCCTTATCATTCCTCCCCACTAGAAGCCTTTTGGACCCCAAAATATACTATCAATTGTTCAACAGGTGAGGGTACAGCTCCCTTACCCTTTCACTCTCCATCCATTTGGACTTTGAAGGATTTTGTCCCTTGAGTCCCGCTTTAAGGTATTCGACATTCCCTCTTCTTGAAGTTCTGATTCTTCTATCAAGTATGAGATCTTGTTGAAGTTCATCAAGATATTATGGCGATAAATAATCTATTGATGGCAGCTGAACATGCTCTCCTTGATCATCAATCAAAGGAGGCTCAAGCAATATCAAATTCTCAACATTAACGACAGAATATATTTTCATATAAGGAGGAAAATCTAGCTTAAATTCATTAGTAGCAATCTTTTCCAAAATTTTAAATGGACTATAACGGATTGGCTTGAGATTTTTACCTTCCCCTTGCAATATTTCTTTGCTGATATATAACCAAACTTCATCTCCAACCTGGAATTTGTGATCAACACGGTGTTTGTCATGCCATACCTTGTAGTTGCTTTGACTCTTTTCAATTTGTTCTTGGATTGTGTGATGTATCAACTGAATTTTCTCAATGAAATTCCTTGCCTTATCTATGTCATTATGACCATCTATAGCGAAATCTTTCTCAAAGATGAAGTCCAAAGGCAATCTTAGCAAGTAACCATAACATGCCTCAAATGGAGATGTGTTTGTGGAAGAATGCTTTGCCCTGTTGTATGCATGTTGAATGTAATGCAATTGTTCATCCCACAACTTGGGATGCTTGCTGCAATAACCTCTAAGAAGATTAATAACTGTCTTGCTTACCACCTCGGTCTAAGCATCTGTTTGCGAATGAAATGTTGTACTCTTCTTCAAATTTGTGTCCATCATGTCCCATAATTTTGACCAAAAATTCCCAACAAACCGGGAATCGCGATCACTTACAATAGAAGTAGGAAGACCAAAATGAACCCATACATTTTGAAAGAAAATATTAGATGTTTGTCTAGCTATAATTTTTTTCTTACATGGCATCAAAAGACACATTTTTCTGAATCTATCTACCACAACATATAAGTAATCATGACCTTTCCTTGACATAGGAAGACCACGTACAAAATATGTTGTGATACTCTCCCAAATATGTGAAGGAACCGGAAGTGGAGTGTACAATCCAAGTTTCCTATCACTAGGCTTACTTATTGCACATAAATAACATCCTCTAATAAAACGAGATACACTATCAATCATGCGTGGCCAATAACAATATCTTTGGAGATTCGCTACTATCTTGCCTACACCAAAATGTCCAACAATCAATGATGTGTGCACCTCTCTTATGATATTTTTTATTTCTCCCTGTGGTATACATAACTTGCCCAAGTGATACAACAATCTGTTATGCACATGATAATCTAACTCTTCATTTTGGTTTCCTTGACTCATGCTTTCATACACGTCTTGAAAATCAATATCATATGCATATTGTTCAATGTAATTTTCATGCATAATTGAATTGTGCTTGAGTATAATAGATGAGTTTACAATAGGACTAGAGATAATATCAGCTACCTTATTGTAGATTCCCTTTTGTTCCTGATAACCAAATGAAATTGTTGTAGAAATCCCATCCATCTGAAATGTCTTGATTGTTGCAACTTTGACTGTGATTGTAAGTATTGCAATGGCTGATGGTCGATATAGATAATGGTCTATTTTCCCATCAAATAGTACTTCCATTTCTTTACACTTCATACCAATGCATATAAATCTTTATCAAAGGTGGGATAATTAGTCACATCTCCATTAAAAATTTCAGAATGAAACGAAATAGGCTTACCTCAAATGTCTGTCTAAGATCAAGAAGAGACAATACTGGTGCTAAACTTATATTTTTCTTTAAAGCATCAAATTCTTTTTGTTGCATATCTCCCTAATGGAATACTTTCTTGACACTTGTTAATGCATGTAACAAAGCCATAATGGAAGAAAAAATATCCATGAATTTCCTCCAATACTGTGTTGCCCCAAGAAAGCTTCTTACCTTCGTAACTGTATTGAGCTTGGGCCAATTCAGAATGACCTCTACTTTGGAAGGGTCGATCTTCAACTCACGGCCTCCAACTATGTGTCCCAAATAAACCAAATAATTCTTTCCAAACTCGCACTTCGACATCTTTAGAAATCATTTCTCTTTTTTCAAGACATCAAGTACCTTGTTCACATGCATGACATGTTATTCTCTTGATGATTTGGGTAAATTCCTGATACCCTTTTAACCAATACCTTTTACTTTGGGTTATGTGTTATAATTGCATAAAATCATTAATGAACATAAAATAACATATATGCATGTTGTAACGAAGAGAAACATAACAATCATTAGCAACATAAGAGATTGATAAGAAAGTACATCCAGGAGGGACTACGTCTGATCCAGGTGGATATTGGTGGTCACCCGCCTATTCCACTTGGGGCCCCACCATTTTCTCTCTTAGTTTTTCAGTTTCGGCACAACTTACTATTTTTAGCAGTTTTTCGGGTCCTGAACTTTCGGAGCCGTTTTGAGGCCCTAAATGAAGTTTTTTGGGCATCGTTTGTCAAGCAAATATGATTCTATTTTGAAATCAATATTCATGGTGACATTTTTAGTCCTCAGATAGATATTTCTAATGATGTATCATGTGCGTCAAACAGAGATAGTATGCCAAAGTTACAACCTCGGGAAGTTGAAACACCAATTTACCCAAACGGGGCCCATAGTTTTGGCGCTTCATCTCCTAGGGTTAGGTTTTTGGACGTTTAGAGTTCTCCATTATTTTTCCATAATAAATAGGCCCTCGAGCCTCATTGTAACACAGTTCAAAGGTATGTAGCCGCCACATCTCTTCTCAGATATTCGCTACCAGCACCCTAGATATTTTATTTCCATTATGTGTGTAAGCATATTTGTTATTTTTTTATTATGTTGCATTCCTGCATAAATCCGAATCAACGTCTCTGGGCCTCGGTGTCAAGATGGTGTAGGCCACTGCATTAAGTGTTGTAATAGTGATGATGTACATGGATGGTTTTTTCTTTTTCGTACAATGAAAATTCCCTCACGCAGGAGTGGTTGGACCTCTCCAAGAGATGTTCCACTACAGGAACTCTCATTCGTAAAAAGGACTCCTATCAGTATACCAATAACTCACACATAATGACTATGAGTATCCCGCTAGCATGGCAACAAAGGGATCTCAAACAAACATACATGTGACAATGAGTATCCCGCCAACATGACATAAAAGGGATCTCAAACATAATACAAATCCATGATAGAAAGTACATCTCACATCAAGAAAAAAAAAAGATACCACATCAAATATTAAGAGGGATCTGTACAACACAATGCATCTCATAGACAAAGAAACAAAGAAGTACATGAAATCCATGCATCATATACCTCACGCTGAAGATGACTGAAGAATGAGCTACTCTGCTGATGGTTATGAAATCACCATCGCAACCGTGGCGTTGAAATGTGTGAAATCGACTGCTCACTCATTGAATGTTGACACCTGCAACTCCACTTTGAAAAGTGGCCGCAAAATATAAAGCTCGAATGGAAAATTTGAATACACCATCATATTCGTGTCATCGAATTGTTAGCCCCCTATAAATTTTGACAAAGCAAAGTAGGGGGCTAAATTGTTTTTTGAGCCTTCTGGCGAAGGAATGCATCCCCCCGAAGACACATCATCCTTAAAGTCTCCTTTGCCTTTTGCCTTCGATAAATTTCCTCCGCCGACTCCCTTTTATAAGGTCTCACTGCTTGCAGAAATTGTGGCCCAGCAAATTCATATTTATCTCCTATATCCCCCGCAAAGGTCCCTAACCCCCTTAATCTCCCCAAATCCCTTGAAAACCCACCTTCACCCTTTGTCTAGCCAAATTCTCACCTTTTTTCCCTATCGTTACCCTCCTTTGGCTTTAAAATGCACCAAAATGGGTTAAAAACTCACTTTAAACATTATAATAGGGCTAGCACCTTTCGTCCAGCCCTCTCGGCTTTTCTTCCACCTTATGACCTGGGTGCCGAAACCAGATGCTAAGGGGTGCTTATCTCAATTGGTATTGGAGGCAATATCAACCGTCGATCGGCGCGGATCAGACGGTCCGTGTTAACTCTGCAGCACCCGTGGTCTACCCCGTTCATCGCCCCAATCACGCCATCGTTGTCTATTTACCTACAGATCTGACGGTCCGCAGTACGGCCGTCCCGGTGGTCCCCGCCGCAAACACTGTTCATAAACCCGGCGGTATATATCGCACTGCCTTTGCGCAGTAGGCGGTATTTTCCCATTGTCCAGCGATTCCACTCAGCATTCGACACATGGCAGCGGCACTGTTCCAAAACCGCTTGCTCATCGCACATTATCTTTCGGTACAGGACACGGAGCGATATCGCTTTCAGCCGTCAGATCTGTCCTTGCCCATCCAATGGTCATCGCTCAACGAAGCTGCGCGAGGTTTAACCCGAGGAAACTGTACCCCTAGCCCACTGTCCATCGCCCTCCGATGCATTTTTCACCGTTGATCTCCGCCGAGATTGGACGGTCCAGATTAAATCACATGCCCGCCGTTGACCCGGGCCTGCCACGTCATTCGTCCACGTATCTTCATCGTTTTTCTCGCCCATCCCCTTTATAATCCATTCAAGGATTAAAATTTTAATTTTTTTTACGTTAAACATCTACCTCGACACCTCCCACTCTTTTTCGCCAACCATCACCAGAGCATTTCTCCACCATTCCTCTGCATTTTTTCGCCATTTCTCCGCAGTCCCACTATCATCCTCGCAGTCGTCCACATCATCCCACCCCCGTACATGTTTTTCATAACAGTTTTTTGTGTTTTGCAGGGTTACCAACAGTAAATGGCCGCCATGATTCAGGGTTTCTGTCACAGCGACATAAAACGTAGGGAAGAGCATGCACAGAGATCGTATCATGGAGAAAATCCTGGGATAGTGCTCTAACATGACTTCCATTAAAAGAACAGGGTTTGACCCTGTAAAAATGTCTCGGTGCCATTAACACACAGATTTCACAGTCAGAGATTTAAATTAAGCAGAAGAGAGATTAAGGCACGCAAATGAAGATATATAAGCCTTATGTTCAGGGATTTAGAGGCAAAGCACCAGATTAGCGACGTCATGGATCACACAGAGGGAACAGCACGCAGAAAACCATATCATCAGGGTTTCAAATCAGCAGAATGTTTCTTCCAGAGCATGAACACAGTACACATTATGGTCTCAGTATTCATTGTGTCCAAGAGAGATTTTCCAGCCCTACAGCAGTCCTACGCTATCAGAAGCATTAGTTACACAGCATGGTAGACTTGAATCATCGATTTATTTTTGTTCAATTCGCCAGAAGTACTACAGAGTACTGCAGCCAAGTACATCAGAGACATACCTGGAGTTAATGGATACCTGACGAAGACCACTCTTTCACCCAAGGGTGTCCCAGATTAATGCACATAATTTATACAGAGTGGGCTTCGACCTTCTTCCTCTTCTGAAGTTTTTAATGCTGCACTTAGTTCTTCACCTACCTTCTCTGCTCCTCTGGAGCTATAAATTCATGAAGAAACTCATTGTAAAGGTTGTTGATCAGTTATCAGAAGATTGCAAGTAGTTTCTTTTGAGACACAGTCTCTGTGTAAAGTTGTAAGATAGGCTAGGGAATATGATTTCAGACTGAGCATTCAGCTATTGGCAATGTTGTACTTGACTAGTATTTCTTTTTAATATGACAAGCACATTTCTTTGGATCCTGATCTAAAGCAGCGGTGATGTTTTCCTATCTCTGTTTTTATATTCATTTCATTTCGTTTCTACTGGCTTGCATCAGAATATTAGCATAGAATTTACCCTTGTTAGGTACCCTATGTTTCTGCTCTCCTTGCCATTAATGTTTTTCTTCTGAATGTGTTATCTAAGAATTGATTTTAGTTGATTTAACTAGTGTAGTGGATTTTATTGCTTGCTCTCTAATGTATGAATCAAATAAATTCTGTTCTTAGATGTTTCTTGTTAAGGATTTAGCTGGAAGATTTGGGAACACTCGGGATTAGAGTTAGCCCTGTCCACTAGGATCCTTATGCTACTAGCTGGTCTTTAACTATGTGTTCTAAACCTTTACTATCTCTCCTCTTATACCATTCCATATCACACTGTCATCTTTAAGATCCTATGTTTTAGATGACTAGCCCAATTGAAAGCCTGCCTATTGATTAGCAAGAAAATCCTTTCCTGACTCCATTGCCCAATGGTTGAATATTTCCTGGAACATTTAACCTCTGCCTTATCCCTCTTTGCTCAACCTTGCCTTACATTGAGCCCTTCCCTCCTGATAACCCACAACCAAACAAAAAATCAAACAAACAAACCTTGTGCCTATAACTAGCCTAACATCATAACATTTGAGCCTTAAAGACATATATACTTTGACTATTATAGAGAGATACCTCTCTAGACCTAGGAGGGCTAGATCCTAAGGTCTGAAAGTGGTTTGATGTTGTCTCATATTTTGGTCTTTCCAATCAAACAAAGGAACCTCAACATAATGGCAACTCAATAAAATGTGGCATTCCTCACCTTACCTAACAAAGAGTTCAAATCTCACAACTGTTAGTTACATAATGAAACATTCCTATTCACAGTTCAACCTCTATACCATTTGTTGTGTTCTCCCATACTCTTAGACAGAGTCTAGAAAGGGCCAAGTAGCCTCCAGATCTCACACTCTTTCGGAGGTGAAATATCTGGTAAATGCCCTCCCAGTCAATCTCTGGTTAGATTTTGTTGTGTTTGGAAGATATCCTTGAAGGGAGGCATCTCACAAGCACTGTGGTGGACAGTGTCCCCTCCAGAAGCATCCTAAACCTTCCACCTGGTTACTCCATAATTCCTAAACGTTTTAAAGACTTCACTGGTGATCAGTAGATTTGCTGATTATCTTGGTCTCACATAAGACTCCACTAGGAGACCAGCCTCCATAACCATATTAACCACAGTATAAGCAACAAGTAGGGTTAAGTTGCTTGGTTGGAAAATAGCATTCTGGCTTCAAGAATCATTCACACAAGAGCTTATCCTAACCCAAACCCATTGAAAATAGTTGACAACCCTGAGAGCATCCTCAAGGGAGCTCCTACACCTAAAATACCAACTATTTCCAAATTTACATCCATAGAGCTAACTTCGCACTAAGATCTTACAGCTTCTATCACACTTTCACCTTGGCCTAGGCACTCAAAATAGTTTGCCAAGAACTAGGTCATTGAGTGCCCTAGACCAGCCAGACCTTGAGCTTCCTGGTTCACCATGCCAAAGTGGTAAACACCCTGGGAAGAGACAGACCCCTCCATCTACACCTCCTGATATACACTTCATTCAAAACTTGGGGCTCAGTTACCTTATATTTGCTCATCAGTCTTCTGCTGGTCATAATATCCCTATCATCCATATACTTGCTGCCCAAGTCAATCCTTTACTTCATCAAAACATCATTATGGAAGCCTGGTATGCACCTTTGGTTTTACCTCAGCCCCTAGTACCCTTACCCAATGATTATCAATCAAAAATCCCACACTTCACTACAAAAGAGTCTACCACAGTACAATATCATGTAGATAGGATGGAAGATTCTTTTGACTACATGGAGATAGATGATGATACAGTCAAAATGAGAATCTTTTCCTAGAGCTTAGGGGGTGATGTGAAGAAATGGTTTAAGGGCCTACCTCCAGGTAGCATTAATGACCTCCCAGCTCTATATTAGGCCTTCATAAACAAATGAGAAGTTAAGGCCAACATTCTCCAACTCCTAGCAGAATACATGAGCCTTAAAAGAAACGTAGGAGACAGTGTCTATGATTACACAACGCGATTTAACAACATTTACAATGCTCTACCTCCACACATGAAACCTCCCCAGGGTGTGGCTCTAGCGAAATACCCCAAAGGCTTTGATGCTGACATGGCCTATCAGCTTAGGGATAAAGAGTACAACACATTGGAAGACATGCAGAAAGGGGCAGTGAATATAGAAGCCAACTTGATTGAGAAAAGGGCAAGACTAAGAGTTGAGAAAAGGGTAACATATAGAGACGACAATGTAGCTTCCACATCTGATCCAAATCATGACCATCTATCTAAAAAAGTGGAGAAGCTATACCAAATGATGGAAAAAATGGTTGTCACAGTTAGTAACCAAAATAGAAATCAAAACCATAACCAGAACCAAAACTTTAGAAGAAACAATGCCACTCCCAACAGACAAAGAGAATCAGATCAGCAAGTTATTCCCCCATTTCAAGAGAACTTTCTTGATGAAGATGAGGGAATCATAGAAGAGCCTGAGGGGAATACAATAAACATGTTTGAAACAGATGATTCAATCCATAACTATTACACAGAAGAAGATCAACCCTCACCCTCTGGTTGGGATGAGGAATGGTTAGAAACTGAGGATTACAGGTTGGGATTTGAAAATGCCATGATGCAAGTTAGAGAACAATATGAACTTAGAAGTAAAAAGAGCCAAGAAACTCCTAAACCAAAAGCTTCTAAGATCACCATCAAGAAAAGAGCTAAGAAAACTTCTAAAGTGACTGCTGAAAGTAACAAATCAGCAGTTGAGAGTTCTGGAAAGAACAAAGAAAAAGATAACCAAAACACTGATACACAAGGTAAACCAACTAGCAGCACTAGTACTACAGTTAGTGCTCCTGATAAAACAGTGCCTAACACTGTACATAACGAGAATCAGCACACTGATTCTGCCACTAAGGCAGTGGCTAACAGAACAGAGTTGAACATTCCAAAGAGTCAGTCCACTTTCAATTTGGAGAGTGAGATTGCAAAAATTAAAATATCTGTCCCACTCTCTGAACTGGCCACTCAGGATGTATATAAAGGCCAAATTTTGAAAGCATTAAATTTAGGTGAGAATAGTGACACTGTAAATCTGAGTGATGATCAACCTGCCCTTCTGTTTGGTCCAAAGATAGAAGGAAAGTTTTAGGAAGGGGTAGTGCCCCCTTTTTATATCAGTCTTAATGTCCATGATAAGATTCTCCACAATGCAATGCATGATTCTGGGGCATCACACAACCTGATGCCTAAAGTAGTGATGGAAAGATTAGGCCTAGAGATAACCTGTCCCTATAAAGACCTATATTCATTTGACTCTAGTAGAGTAAAGTTTCTTGGCCTGATCAAAGATTTATGTGTGAGCCTTACTCAGATTCCTACCAAATGTATGGTCATGGATGTTGTTGTGGCAGATGTGCCACCCAAGTATGGCATGTTATTATCAAGATCATGGGGAACCAAGCTGTAAGGAACAATGCAGATGGATGGGGCTTATGCCACAATCCCAATCTTTGGCCAACTTAGAAGACTGTACAGGGAAGCACAAGTGAAATTCCTGGTTAGTAGCCCTGAAAAGCCTGAAAATTCTCCTCTATACTCTATACCTACAGACCTAGATATCTTCTGCAATGATGAATCTTTGGGGGGACCAGAATCTAAAAATGTAGATACAAGCAAAGGTACACATGATGAAATAGAGCCAATGGATCTTAACATAATGTCTACCCTAGACTCAGAGGAGGAAGACGTAGAAAACTTTGAACAATGCACTAAAACAACAACGCAAAGTGAACCAGAAACAAAATGCGATTAGCCAACTAGTCACCTATCTGACTTCCACACCCATAACGAAAAATTAAACAGCCCACAACCTAGTGCGAACCCTATAATGAAAAATAATGGCAAACCCAGCTGTAGGGAAAGAAATGATAACAAAAACAAGAGTGAACCCCTATGGGAAATGAGTTTCGATGGGTCCTGCACAAGAAGAACAACTGGAGCTGGGGTTTGGCTACGTAACACAGAGAGCGACTACGCGGAAAGCCATGCCTACAATCTGCATTTCAAATGTACCAATAATATTGCAGAGTATGAGGCCCTTATCCTGGGTTTAAATCTATTGAAGAAAATAGGAGCCCGTAGAATAGCTGTGCAGGGAGACTCTGAATTAGTTATCAAACAGGTGAATGGTGAATACACAGCCAAACACCCTAGGTTGAGAGCATATAGGAACGATGTTGTGGACATATTGAAAACATTTGTTGAATACGAATTAGTGTTTGTTCCTAGAAATTAGAACGCCATTGCAAATGGATTATCTTGCCTAGCCAGTTCATACCCTAAGACTTCGAGTGACCAAAAGATCATCATACAAACCTAATTCAGGCCTACAGTGCCAGATAACCAAAAATATTGGCAAGTCTTTGAGGGCGACAAACAAATTGAAGATTTTTTGATGGTCAGGGATGAGTTTGAGTTTTCCGATTCAGACTCTATGTCTAGTGATAGCTGCCTAAGTGAGGAACCCTCGGACGAGGAAGAAACTACACCCCACGATGTAGAAATAAACGCTTTAAATGAAGAAACTGGAAATTCAACCACGAAGTGTAAAAACGCAGACAACGAAGAAGTAGAGGTGCTGCAGGCCAAAGATAAGAACATACCTCGAGGTCTGGCGCCGTTAGAAGACCTTTTTGACTTCGATGATGTGGCAAAAAAGCCCACCATTGAACACGCAGACTCTGACGTAGAAGAATGCAATATAGGCACAAAAGATAATCCCAAAATAATTAAATTGGCTAGGTCTCTCTCGGAAAACATGAAAAAGAAATACATTGACCTTTTCAAAGAATTTATTGACATGTTTGCTTGGAGCTACGAAGACTTAAAGGCTTATGACATGAAAATTATACTGCACAAAATACCTTTAAAGGAAAATCAGAAACCTTTCAGGTAGAAACTTCGTAGGATAAACCCAAAACAACTGCCTGCAGTTGAAAAAGAGATTAAAAATATGTATGAGGCGGGCATAATAGTTCCTGTGAGGTTCTCTGATTGGGTATCAAACTTAGTGGCTGTGAGAAAGAAAATGGGGGAGATCAGGTTGTGTATTGACTTCAGAAATCTTAATAGAGCCTCACTCAAAGACAACTACCCTTTTCCAAAAATGGAACACATTCTACAGCGAGTAGTAGGCTCAAAAAGGATTTCTTTGTTGGATGGTTTTCCAAGCTACAACCAAGTCTTAGTAATCCCAGAAGACCAACTCAAAACAACCTTTACCACTCCATGGGGTACCTTTATGTATGTAAAGATTCCTTTTGGATTGATGAACGCTGGTGCAACCTTCCAAAGAGAAATGGACATAGATTTTTCAGATGAAATAAGACACTTCATTGTTATTTACTTGGATGAAATAATAGTCTATTCTAAGACTGAAGAAGAACACCTAAAACATCTGAGGAAAGTGTTTGAAAAATGTAGGAGGTTTGATCTGTCATTGAATCCTAAAAAGACTGTCTTTGGGCTACAAGAGGGAAAACTTCTTGGCCACATTATATCTGAAAAGGGAATTAAGATAGACCCACAAAGAGTTGAGGGAATACTACAGATCACACACCCAAGAAACATCAAAGAATTACAGTCCTTCATTGGGAAGATTAACTTCCTTAGGAGGTTTATTCCCAATCTAGTTGAACACCTTAAGAATATGACTAACATGCTGAAGAAAGGTGTGGGAGTTAAATGGACTGTTGGAGCTAAACAATATTTTGAATCAGTAAAACTTGCACTCACCCAAGCTCCTGTTCTGATCAACCCAGATTTCTCTAAAGATTTCCTAATCTTTTCATTTGCCTCTGAGCATACAGTGGCTGTAGTCTTGTTGCAGAAAAACACAGAGGGAATGGACCAGCCAATTGCCTTTTTCAGCAAAGCACTAAGGGATGCACCCTTGAAATACAACATAATGGAAAAACAGGCCTATGCCTTAATTAAGGCCTTGAAATATTTTATGGTGTACATATTGCATTCACACACCATAGCTTATGTGCCCAACATCATAGTTAAAGACATTCTGTCCCAGGACCTAGATGGGAAAAGGGGAAAATGGATTGTTGTGATCTTAGAATACGACCTTGAGATAAAACCCACCAAACTAATTAAGGGTTAGGGCCTAGCTCAATTAATGGCTGAATCAAATCTACAAGCCCTAGACATTAACATGGTAAATACCTTGGATGAGAAACAATAATTTCTTGATCCCACTGTTGAGGAAAAGTTTCAGAGCTCTCCTTGGTATTCTGACATTTTGTATGTGCTTACACACCTCAATGCCCTTCCTGAACTATCAAAGACCAAGTCTAGATTCATAAAAATAAAAGCCAGGAGCTATTTCATATTGAATAATTACTTATACTAGAAGAACCCAAATGGCCTATTGCTTAAATGTTTGCCTGAAAACGAGGCAGAGAGGATTAAACAAGAATTCCATGCAGGAGAGTGTGAAGGCCACCTAAGCTGGAAAGCCACTGCAAACAAAATACTTAGAGCTAGCTAATATTGGCCTACACTCTTCAATGATGTCCATAAGATTATCATTGCCTGCCACAAATGCCAAATATTTGAAGGCAAAGGAAAACTCCTCCCTTTACCCCTACAACCCATCATTGTTGAAGGTCCCTTTCTGCAATGGGGCCTAGATTTCATAGGGGAAATTCACCCTACTTCTTCTGCACAACACAAATGGATCCTAACAGCCACAGACTACTTCACTAAGTGGATAGAGGCCATACCTACTAGGAATTCCATAGATTCAGTCATCATTAGTTTCCTAGAAGGTCATATCCTCTCTCGATTTGGCTTCCAAAGGAAAATAATCACTGATAATGTTGCTGCTTTCGGATCCAAGAAGATGGTTGATTTTTGTCATAGGTATCAAATAGCGCTTGGTCATTCAACTGCCTATTACCCTCAAGGTAATGGATTAGCTGAATCATCAAACAAGGGCCTGGTGATCATCATAAAAAAGCTGGTGGAAGAGAACAAAAGTCATGGCATAACAAGTTGGTGCATGCCTTGTGGGCTGACAGGCTTACAACAAAGAAATCCATTGGCATGTCACCATTTCAGCTTGTCTATGGTGCAGAAGCAGTTTTCCCTACCAGCCTTGGGGTACCAGTGATCAAGCTGGTCCAAGAGATTAAAACAGAAGAAGACAGTATGGTGACAAGAATAAACCAAACAATTCATTTCTAGCAAACGAGGGAATAGGTCTACAACAGAGCAGTGAAAGTTTAGGAGAATATAAAGAAATTTTTTGACAAAAGAACCAAAGCTGCTGATTTCAAAATTGGGGATAAAGTTCTGAAGTGGGACTCAAGAAGAAAGGATAAAGGAAAGAACAGCAAGTTTGACAATTTGGTACGGAGCTGTTTGGGGGTCCTGTCAATGGCAGGATGCTCAAACACTATTTCTGTTGATTTACAATTTTCAGTTTCCATTACCATTGTACATACCATTGAAGTTTTTTATTTTCAAGAAAAAAGAGAAAATGTTTCAAAAAACAGAGGAAAAAGAGAGGTTCAGACATGCGTAAAACATGAACCTTTGATGTGCAAAAGATTGGCTCTAATAAGCTCAAAAACTAAGCCAAAGAAAGTAAAGTAGCTGGTCCTAACATGCCCAAAATCTGGACCAGAAAAGAAGAAAGAAGAATCAGCTCTAACATGCCCAAAACCAGAGCTGAAATGAAGAAAAGAAGTGACTCTAACATGCTCAAAACTTGAGTCACAAAAAGAAAAGAAGGATACTTCAAGTTCAGATTTCAAGCCTTCACAGTTTTGTTTTCAGTTTTCTAAAATTTTCTGTCCATGTGCAACTGTCTTTATGCCTTGGATCCACAAAAAACCAAACTGTCTAATCCTGGTTTGACTTTTTTTAAATTTCTCTTGTAGAATGTAGAGAAGAAATTTGTTGGACAATTGAATCCCAGCAGATATTAGATTAGGTAGAGAAACATGTGAGACCAACAGTTTAATCTGGTCTCATGGAGTAATAAGGGTAGAAATAGAGTAGGTTTATTTTCTTGTTTGTAAAAAATAAAATGATGTAAAGGGTCTGTTAGCTCAAATGCACCCTAGAAGAATAAAAAATGCTAGGATTGTAGTGTGGGTAGGTAGATTGATTGGGAAATTTTTTCTGCTAAATTGATGTCTTCACAATTGTGGCAGCTGAAAATCAAAGAAGAAGGTGGCTTAAAGCAGCAGGCATCTGGCCTACACCAAAGATCATTTTCTGAATTCTTGACTCCTTCAAGAAGAAGCCACCCCCATGTGGAGCCACTATTAACCCCCCTATAAATTTTTGACAAAGCAAAGTAGGGGGCTAAATTTCTTTTTGAGCCTTCAAGGAATGCATCTCCCTTAAAGACACATAATCCTTGAAGTCTCCTGTGCCTTTTCATTTGATAAATTTCCCTCTGCTGACTCCCTTTATAGGGTCTCATTGTTTGCATAAATTGTGCTCCAAAAGGTCTATATTTATCCCCTATATCCCTGCAAAGTGTCCCTTTCACCTCTTATTCCCTTTGTCAAAATTCCCTTAATCTCCCCAAATCCCCTTGAAAACCCACCTTCATCCTTTGTCTAACCAAATTCTCACCTTTGTTCCCTATCGCTACCCTCCTTTGGCTTTAAAATGCACCGAAACGGGTTAAAAACCCACTTTAAACATTATAATAGGGCTAGCACCTTTCGGCCAGCCCCCTCGGCTTTTCTTCCACCTTATGACCTAGGTGCCGAAACCAGATGCTAACCAAAAGGGTGCTTATCTCAAATGGTATCGGAGGCAATATCAACCGTCGATCGACGCAGATCGGACGGTCCGTGTTAACTCTGCAATGCTCGTGGTCTACCCCTTTCATCGCCCTGATCACGCCATCGTCGTCTATTTACCCACAGATCCGACGGTTCGTAGTATGTCCGTCTTGGTGGTCCCCGCCACAAACACTGTTCACAAACCCGGCAATATCTATTGCACCGCCTTTGGGCGGTAGGCGGTATTTTCCCATTGCCCAGCGATTCCACTCTGCATTCGATGCGTGGCAGCGGCACTGTTCCAAAACCGCTTGCTCATCACATGTTATCTTTCGGTACAGGACGCGGAGCGATATCGCTGTCAGCCGTTAGATCTGTCCTTGCCCATCCAACGGTCATCACTCAACGAAGCTACGCGAGGTTTAACCAAAGGAAACCGTACCCCTGGCCCACTGTCCGTCACCCTCTGAAGCATTTTTCACTGTTGATATCCGCCGAGATCGGATGGTCCAGATTAAATCACACGCCCGCCGTTGACCCGGGCCCGCCACGTCATTCGTCCATGTATCTTCATTGTTTTTCTCGCCTGTCCCCTTTATAGTCCATTCAAAGATTAAATTTTAATTTTTTTTACGTTAAATGTCTGCCTCGACACCTTCCACTATTTTTCGCCAACCTTCACCAGAGTATTTCTCCACCATTCCTCTGCATTTTTTTCGCCATTTCTCTACAATCCCACTATCATCCTCGTAGTCGTCCACATCATCCCACCCCCATACATGTTTTTCGTAACAGGTTTTCGTGTTTTGTAGGGTTACCAACAGTAAATGGCCGCCATGATTTAGGGTTTCTATCACAGCAACAGAAAACACAGGGAAGAGTGCGCATAGAGATCGTATCATGGAGAAAAGTACGGGATAGTGCTCTGACATGACTTCCATTAAAAGAACAGGGTTTGACCCTGTAAAAATGTCCCGACACCATTAACACATAGATTTCATATTCAGACTTTTAAATGAAGTGACAGAGAGCTTAAGGCATGCAAATGAAGATATATAAGCCTTAGGTTCAAATATTTAGAGGCAAAGTACCAGATTGACGACCCAGGGATCACACAGAAATCAATGCATATCAGGGTTTCTACAGCAGCAGAATGTTTTTCCTCCATAAAGGACAAAGCGCCCATGCAGTTTTTATTCTACACCGTGCTCCTAAAGAAATTTCCACCCTGACAACAGTCTGAAGCTACCAAAGTGTTTGTTTCATAAATACTGCAGACTTATCAGTCGTTTATTTATCATTTTTTTATTCACCAAAAGTACCACAGAGTCATGCAGATCAAAGTACATCAAGAGACATACCTGGAGTAAATAGAAGTCTAAGGAGGACCACTCTTTCACCCAAGGGTGTCCCAGATTAATGCATAGAATTTATATAGAGTGGGCTTCGGCCTTCTTCCTCTTCTGAAGTTTTTAATGCTACACTTAGTTCTTCACCTACCTTCTCTGCTCCTCCAAAGCTATAAATTCATGAAGAAACTCATTGTAAAGGTTGTTGATCAGTTATCAGAGAATTGCAAGTAGTTTCTTTTGAGACACAGTCTCTGTGTAAAGTTGTAAGATAGGCTGAGGAATATGATTTCAGACTGAGTATTCGGCTATTGGCATTGTTGTACTTGACTGGTATTGTTGTTTAATATGACAAGCACATTTCTTTGGATCCTGATCTAAAGCAGCAGTGATGTTTTCCTATCTCTGTGTTTAATTCATTTCATTTCATTTCTACTGGCTTGCATCAGAATATTGGCATAGGATTTACCCTTGTTAGGTACCCTATGTTTCTGCTCTCCTTGCCATTGATGTTTTTCTTCTGAATGTGTTATCTAAGAATTGATTTCAGTTAATTTAACCAGTGTAGTGGATGTTATTTCCTGCTCTCTGATGTATGAATTAAATGTATCTGTTCTTAGATGTTTCTTGTTAAGGATTTAGTTGGAAGATTTGGGAACACTGGGGATTAGAGTTAGCCCTGTCCACTAGGATCCTTGTGTGACCAGCTGGTCTTTAACTTTGTGCTCTGAAACTGTGTTGTCTCCTCCTCTCCTATCATTCCATATCACACAATCATCTTTAAGATCCAATGTTTTAGATGACTAGCCCATTTGAAAGCTTGCACATTGGATAGTAAGCAAATCCTTTCCTGACTCCATTGCCCAATGGTCTTGAATGCTTTTATGGAATACTTCACCTCTGCCTTATCCCTCTTTGCTCATCCTTGTCTTACATTGAACCCTTCCTGCCTGATAACCAGCAACCAAATAAACAATCAAACAAACAAACCCTGTACTCATAACTAGCCTAACATCATAACATTTGAGCCTCAAAGACATATATACTTTGACTATTATAGAGAGATCCCTCTCTAGACCTAGGAGGGCTAGATCCTACGGTCTGAAAGTGGTTTGATGTTGTCTCATCTTTTGGTATTTCCAACCTTGCCAAAACATGGGAACCCCAACAGGGGGTGCATTGGAGAGGGCACCATTATACAAGAGGGCCATGAAGGCCAAAAATATCCAATGGTTGGGACTAAAGCTTAGCCCACCTTTTCTGTTGGGGCTGAATGATAAAGATGAAACAGATGCACAAGATAGAGAATGGGAGAATGCAGAAAAGAACAATGGATTTTACCCCCTTGGGGAAACTCCCACACTTCTTCCTTAGGAGGATCGAAATCGTGGAGGTCACAAATGTCACAAAGCCTTGAAGGAATTGAAGGAGGAGGATTAGTTTCTCAGAGGATGAGAAACCATTCAAGAGGGGGTAATGATGGAGGCCATCATTAGACATATTTGGAGGGGTTAATGGTCACCTTTTTTCCTTCTTAGATCTCTTTTTCTTTCATTTTTATTATTATTTGGTTTTATGGTGCTAGTATAGTTGGTGATTCAGGCTAACATACTCTGAGTGCCTAATATGAGGTTGAGTGCAGAAAATCATGAGTTATTAAGATTTTTATAATTATTTTATCATAAAGACTTGGAGGAGTGAACTCAATATTTGTTTACTTGGAGTCAAGTGGAATCAATCACCCCAAAGATTATCTCTAGCAATTCGAGTTCCAAAGGCAACCAAGCAACTCAAACAAGAGTGAACTCAAACTTTGTTTACTTGGAGTCAAGTAGACTCAATCACCCCAAATATTCTCTCAAGAAATTCGAGTTCTAGAGGCAACCAAGCAACTTAAAGAGGAGCACACTCCATTTTTGTTTACTTGGAGTCAAGTGGACTAATCACTATTTTCTAGAGAGCTGTTGGTAGCTGCCCTGTAAAATAAATAGAGAAAAGCTAGAGCTAGGAAGGGGATTTTGGTCGATTCTAGTGAGAACTTTGTTGCAAGCTATTGAGATTTTTATTATTTTTACTCAAAGGATCAAACTTTCAGAAATGTATGAGGTTATTATTTTATGAAATGGGAAAATTGACTTCATTTTATTGATATTTAAGTTTCGTGAGATCTAGTCGTGGGTTAGGGCTCAACTGTGCCTCACCTCTCGTTGTATTTGTTCTCTTCCGTCTCTATCATTCAATTAGTTCTGATTCTGATAGTTTCATTGTTTCTTAGTATTTTCTTTCGGTTTTCTATTGTAGATTTATTTTTCTTGCGAGTAATATAATAGAGGAGAAAAACCAAAAAGTTGTGGATCAAGGCCCACTTCTCATCTCTGTTAATAGAGCTCGAGGAGGGCGAACCTTCCCACAAACCAAAAAACTGATTTCTTTTCACTATTTCTGAGATTAGAAGTAGAGTTGCATTACCATTTTCCATTCTTCCTTTGCATGGTATTTTCACACATTTGTCTATTTTTCGTGCATATATTAGCAAAGGAATCATTGTTGAAACCCCAGAGCAGCTCCTTGGCACCTTCCCGCTTCATTTTCCATCTTTGTCTTCACGGTCTGACCCTTGCTTTTACGCCTCCATTCCCTCTTGTTTTCTGCTTATTTTAACTTCTGCACCCACCTTTTATTCCCAAAAACACTTAAACCCTTTAACCGCCTCATTCCATTGTTTTTATCATTCACGATTGCCTTACCCCTTTCTAGTGCAAAAATCTTGAAAATGATTGGAATCCAGCATTCTGCGCTTGCTTCTCGAACTTCCCACTACTGTACATCGCAAATCACAAATTATAGTGTTTAGTTTCTTCTTTTAAGACTTACCTCTATCCCTCTAACTTTGCGATATTGCAATTGGGATATCGCACTTCGCAGTTCGCAAACTTTACCACATTGAAAATCGCTCATCGCAACTTTTTCCTTTTCTTTTAAGAGTTACCGCTCCTATCTGTCGATTGTGGTATTGCGATCATGCCCTGCCACCGGTCCCACCGCCACGTCACCTGTCGAAAATCGCATTTCACAACCTTTTACCTTTTATTTTAAGACCTACCGCTCTTTTTGCTGATTGCGATATTTCGATATCGTATATCGCAGATCGCAACCCTTGCCCTTTTCGCAATTCAGCTCTTTCCTTTTCGCATTTCTCGTTAGCTTCTTTTTATTTCCCATCGCATTTCGCATGTCCCAGGTTTTATCCCGTTGCACTTCACACTTCGCAAATTTTTCTCCATCACATCTCCGCCTGTAATATTCCCAAAAATTTAGACCTCATCTAAATGGAATATTATAGTTGGTTTTATCTTTAAATAAATGAATATATGGGTAGGGAGGCCCATTGACAGAAAGAATAACATTCCACATGTGAAAGAGAAAGAATAAGCAGCTAGATGGAGCACATTTAAGTGTGAACAAGGAGGATATCATGTTGATTCAGTCATCTTTGACCAAATCAACATATGTTATCTAGATACATTGCATCTCCTTGATAAATTGCGTAGATTTGGTGGAGGACAACTTGCATGAGCTTGGAGGAAAATGTGGATGGGACCCAATGAGAAGAGGTTCACTTACTATATATGGAGTGGGTGGAAGCCTTTTCTATTCATGTTATGATATATTATTATTTTGTTTTCTTGGAATTTTGGCTTCCTCTTGCTATTTAGCAGGGTTGCAGTGCTGTTTAGCACAGGGTATTCCTGAGTGGGAATCCCACCTCTTCCCTTGAGAGGCCTCTTGGGAGATTATTGTAATAATTTGTTCCACATCCAGGCTTGAGGCCAAGCAGAAATCTTCAGTCATAGCTTTATTTCTGTAGCAGTGTAATGCTGGGTTGCAGGGTGTTGCAGTGGAAGATTGATCATCCACTCCCGGGTCTGTTTCTCAGTAGAGGGTGCCTTCCTTCTCTTGAAAGATTAGAAAAGGATATTCCTGAGCTCATTTCGTATCTTGGAACTTGGCCAAAGCACCTCTGCTCTCATACAACGTAGTCGCTTGCAGGAACTGTGTCCTTTTTAGAGATTTGCTGCAGCAAGGTTATATGCCTTGTTTCTAAGCTAGTTTCCTAGGGAAAGGGCCAACCCTTCTCTCAAAAAGCTAGAACAAGGGATTCTTATCCCTATTATACATTATTAAGCCATGTCCATGTAATTTTATAGTGAAACTACATTATTTTTTTAGCTGAATAAATCAAATCTGCTCTTTTTGTATATGTGTCTCAGGAAACCCTTGTTGGGTTATCTCTGTAATGCAATAAGGAGGCCAGATCTCTTTTTTCTTAGCATATTGTGCCATAAATCTCTAGATCCATTTTTTTCTATTGTAATGTTGCAGAAACCCTCATGAAATAATGCTATAAATTCTTCAGTCTTTTCTGCATAATCAAAGTCATGGGATTTGGGTGTTTTTAAGCCATTGTAAGGCCGAGAGACCTGTTTAACACATCAAAAGGGATTTATTTATGATACCCTTCTGTATGTAAGGTCCTTAATCTATATTCTAAGTGATAAAACCATTATTTCCCCTTGTTATCATGCAGTCACCTAGGAATAACGTTTTTATGGTCTATTTTGATGCTTTTCCCCACTAGGAGATAGTGTATAAAGGCATACTTTTGCTGATATGTTCATAATCTGATGAAAGGGTTTATAAGACACATTTTATGAGATGATTTGCTGCAGTACTTTATTTGTGCTCATGTATTGCTATAGCTCCAACTTTAGAATATCTTAAGATATTCTCATTGTTGTATAATTTCCCTATTTTGGGATATTACAGTGGTATCAGAGCTTCTTTCTTGGCACAACCTATGGATTTCAGACCTTATGCCATCAACAGAAGGGGAGATGTACAGAAAAGAGAAGACTCAATTATGTGGAGTAAAGAAGGGAGATAGGCTTACAAAGCTACTTCTAGGATCTATACAGAGCTTTCAAGAAGATCTAAAGAAAATAAGGATGGAGATGGAATCTCTAGAAGAGCTTGGATCTAGAGCTAGATCTATATTTTCACATGGTGAGTGTGAGCATGCAGCTACACTCCATGATGCACAGTGCAGTCAAATGCCTAGATCTATCATGAGATGGATGAAAGGAGGAAGAATGCCTAAGAGAAAAACTCTTAGTGATTTGTTGCAGGAGTATGAATCTCAAACTGAGAGGTTTAGAGATCATACCACTTTCCAAGAGTTTTGCAAGATCCAGGTGAAGAGAAGCAAGCAGCAGAATATGGATAGATTCCTTCTGTCTACCTTTGATGGTTCACCTACATTTTCAACCAGGGCTTGGGTGGAAGAGCTAGACACCTTTTTGCAGTAGCATCAACTTTTTAAAAGTGAAGCCATCAGAGTAGCAGCGCTGCATTTTGGAGGTAAGGCCTATGCATGGTGGATTTTTTAATCATTTCTTTGAAAAATGAAAATACTTCCTCTTATTCAAGATTCATTAAAACATTGGTGGGAAGGTTTGAGGGGAAACTTCCTAAGACACATATGTTAGAGCAAGAAAAAATTAAGGAAACAAACCCCTTGCATGTAATGGAGGAAACTATAGACCTCACTCCACTTCAGAAAACCATGGGAGAGGCTGAGATCTTGCATCATACATTGTTAAAGGAAATACCTCTATCTCACATTCCTAAACAAGAGGGCATGGGGATCTCTTTTTCACAAGAGGATCCAATTATTGGAGGATTGCCCATACACATTGAAGAAGATGAGAGCAACAACATTATCACATCTAGAGCACATCTAGTACCTCATGCAAAGGAAGGAGGAGCACATGCTCCAACAGGAGGGATTCTTGTATCCTTGCAAGAATTTTCCTAGGATCTCATACATGGAGGTCAAAGCACAATCAATGAGCAGCATGATTGTGAAGCATTGCAGATGGAAGGAGAAGGTAGGAAGGAAGAGCAACATCACTTGATCAGAGGCACACACCCTTCTCTATTTCAGAGAGCTAATGCAAAGGGGAGGCAAACTAATTTGCACAATGAGGGCAAGGGCGAGGTTTCCCAACCATATGTATAGTCTACTCTTGACATTGATGTCTCACTACATGGAGGCATTCCACCTGAGAGGCCACCAGATCTAGGATTGATGAAAGACATCTTGTCTTTGGATTCACCTCTCTTGGATTTTGGAGAGTTCAAAAGTTTGGAGGAATACTTTGGCATGGGGGATGTCAAAGTAGTAGGCAACAGCATGAGGAGAGCTTCACATGCCAAATCACCAGCGTTGTCTCTTGGGAGGATTGATCCATATTGGAGGTCTCAACTCTTGGTAGAG
This sequence comes from Pinus albicaulis, assembly GCA_034641835.2. Classification (NCBI taxonomy): domain Eukaryota; kingdom Viridiplantae; phylum Streptophyta; class Pinopsida; order Pinales; family Pinaceae; genus Pinus; species Pinus albicaulis. The sequence goes on along the minus strand of JAXQQM020062695.1, from coordinate 197,955 downwards.
TACTCCAAGGATATTGGTGCTTGCATGATTCTTGATGACCTAGATAGAGATGGTAGATATATGGTGGATTATATGGTCATCTATCCTTATGGCAGAGTCTTCTTGACTAGAGCTTCTAAGCTCAAGAAGAAGCTACTACATGCAGCATGTGAGAACTTATTTTCCATGAATTTTGATGCATATCTTTCCTTGGCAGAGGATTTCATTTGGGAGGGAATCTAGCATGACATATTTCAGCATATGGAGAGATGCATAGCCTGGATGATGATAGATGGGATGTCACAGCCACTTCCCTACTCCTTGGAGGTGAGGGAAAATCTCTGGCTGAGCCATTTCAGCTCAAGATCTCAAGTACATGATGGAGGATGTACAATTTCACTTTATGTTTTGTACTTATTTTCTATCTATGAGCAGCATATTGTACCAAGGAGGATTATTCCTTCTTGCATATTTTATGATGATTTACTTGGAGCCATTTTTAGCATTGAGATTGGCTATCTCATTGGTGGTTTGTGGGGGAAGCCACATGATTTTTGGTGTGCACCATTGACACCACTTTGTACTTTCATGTTGCTATCTTGTAAAATTATTGTGGCTGGAAAAGCACTTGTTATTATTTTATTTGATGCAGGCAGAGGATGCACTGCACTAGTTCCATGTGTGGAACTATGATCCACTTTCCGGTTGTCATGTGACAACTTGTTTTCAATTTTTTTTGCTTCCATGTATTGCTGATATTTCTATGTTCATGGGAAGCTTTGTTTGGAGAGTGGGATATGAGATGGAGATGCCCATTGGGAGTATGATTCTCCCTATTATTTGCGTTGCATTTTTCAGGAGGAGCAATGGGAAAACCATGATTGCCACATCACAAATATTTTCTTCATACGGAGTGAGCCATTTGAAGAACTTGAGTGCTTGGAGGAGGGACTTCATGGCTGAATTATTTGGTGGAGTAGCTTGGGCCATTCTTGGAGGCCATATTGTTTCAGCCCAAAAACATAAAAAACCCCACACTTATCATAAATGGAGAGAGAAACAAATGAAGGGAGAAAAACTAATCTCTCCATGCAGCCCCACTTCATTGCACAAACAAGGAGTTGATGATTGTTTTGATGAGCTGCCTAGAATGGCTCATTTCATTTGGATGATAGCATGGGTGATGGAATCACTCATTGGGAATAAGATTCCCCATGTTGGTCATCACTCCTACCTTGAGGAGGCCATTGAAAAACAAGGATATTTCCACTTGCACCTTCCACTTTACCATGTTTTACACACTTGGGAGGAATCATTGGAGGACAGATTTGTTGCTGAGCTATGGTGGGATCTATTGATGAGGAGGCCACAAGGAGAGGGAGGGAGAATTTTTTCTCTGCCTTTGTAGTTGCTTGAGGACACGCAACATTTTGGAGGGGGAGGACTGTAATATTCCCAAAAATTTAGGCCTCATCTAAATGGAATATTATAGTTGGTTTTATCTTTAGATAAATGAATAAATGGGTAGGGAGGCCCATTGATAGAAATAATAACATTCATCATGTGAAAGAGGAAGAATAAGCAGCTGGAAGGAGCACATTTAGGTGTAAACAAGGAGGATATCATGTTGATTCAGTCATCTTTGACCAAATCAGCATATGTTGTCTAGATACATTGCATCTCCTTGATAAACTACGCAGATTTGGTGGAGGAAAACTTGCATGAGCTTGGAGGCAAATGTGAATGGGACCCAATGAGAAAAGGTTCACTTGATATATATGGAGTGGGTGTAGGCCTTTTCTATTCATGTTATGATATATTATTATTTTGTTTGCTTAGACTTTTGGCTTCCTCTTGCTATTTAGCAGGGTTGCAGTGCTATTTAGCACAGGGTGTTCCTGAGTGGGAATCCCACCTCTTCCCTTGAGAGGCCTCTTGGGAGATTATTGTATTGATTTGTTCCACATCCAAGCTTGAGGCGAAGCAGCAATCTTCAGTCATAGCATTATTTTTGTAGCAGTGTAATGCTTGGTTGCAGGGTGTTGCAGTGGAAGATTGATTATTCCACTCCCAGGTCTGTTTCTCAGTAGAGGGTGCCTTCCTTCTCTTGAGAGATCAGCAAAGGATATTCCTGAGCTCATTTCATATCTTGGAACTTGGCCAAAGCACCTCTGCTCTCCTAAAACACATTCCATTTCAGGAACTACATCCTTTTCCAGAGATTTGTTGTAGCAAGGTTATAGGCCTTGTTTCTGAGCTAGTTTCCTAGGGAAAGGGCCAACCCTTCTCTCGAAAAGCTAGAAAAAGGTATTATTATCCCTCTTATACATTATTCATCCATGTCCATGTAATTTTGTAGTGAAACTGCGTTATTTTTTAGCTGAATAAATCATCTCTACTCTTTTCGTATATGTGTCTCAAGAAACCCTTGCCGAGTTATCTTTGTAATGCAATAAGGAGGCCAGATATCTGTTTTCTTAGCATATTGTGCCATCAATCTCCAGATCCATGTTTTTATGTTGTAATGTTGTAGAAACCCTCATGAAATAATGCTGTACATGCTTCAGTCTTTTTTGCATAATCAAAGTCATGGTATTTGGGCGTTTTTAAGTCGTTGTAAGGTCGGGAGACCTATTTAACATACCAAAAGGGATTTATTTCTGATCCCCTTTTGTATGTAAATTCCTTAATCTATATGATAAGGGATCAAACCATTATTTCCCCTTTTTATCACGCATTCACATGGGAATAACGTTTTTAGGGTCTATTTTGCTGCTTTTCCCCACTAAGAGACATTGTATAAAGGAAAAATTTTGTTGATATGTTCATAATCTGATGAAAGGGTGTCTAAGACACATTTTATGAGATTATTTTATGCAGTAATTTATTTGTGCTCATGTATTGACGTGGCTTCAAATTTATAATATATTAAGATATTCTCATTGTTGTAGAATTTCCCTATTTTGGGATATTACACTGCCATAGCACTTTTCAAATTATTCTGCTCCAAATCATTTTTGCACTATAATAAATTTTTAATCAGGTTTAAACCCCCACTTTCCACTTCTAAGCCCTGTTTCATGCGTTAAGCCCTCCATTAGCCTCTTTAGCCCTTTTTGTCCTGCAAGCTGCAAATCAACACTTTTTCAATTAGAATTAAGCCATGGATAGCTTCGCTGCATGGATAGAAGCATGGTAGATAGACAATAGGATAAGTAGAGTGCATTTCTCCATTTGGCCAAGTGAAGTGTGGTTTAGAATTAGTTTCCTTTCTGCCATTTATTTTCAGCAATTTAGTTTAGTTTCCTTCCTGTGATTCCTTTTTAGAACTTTGATTTAGTTTCTTTCTGTCAATTCCTTTTTGCACATTAAGTTAGTTTCATTTCCGTCATTTCCTTTTTGCAAATTAAGTAGTTTCCTTTCTATCATTTCCTTCCATCAATTTACTTTTCGGTTTTTATCATAGTTTAAGATATAGCACCCTTTCGTAAAGTAGAAGAGGATGAAATGAACAAAATGCATCTGTTGTGTATATAGCACTGTCACCTCCAAGTTTGTACAAACCCCGGGTTCATAAAGTAAAGTAGGGAAACCCTTGGTATTTGCAACACTCTTGTTGCAATACCAGGGCTCACCACCCTTTTGGTACCTCAAAACATGACTGTACTGACTGTGTTTTCAGTAAATTAATCAAACCCACGTGCCATAAATTATGATAAAAAAGATTTTTTTCCAAAATGGTGATGTGTGTTTGTAGAAATATGATTTTCAATATAATATGTCTACATATATAAAGAAATTCAAAAATATATCAACGATATTTATTTACACAACATATTGCAGCGAACAAAGCTCCTTTTACATATAAAGAAATTTATTTATTTATGTACTTATTTATTTTATTTTCTACACTAACCTAATTTATTTGAAAAATATGAAATATCTCTACATATAAGAATACTTTCAATGGAACCATTTTTGAAGCAAGGTCTCAAGTTTGTACATACGCAAATTAGAGAAATACATGTTAATAAACACGACAGTAGGAGAGACCAAGTTCCCTTGTAAATATGGTGCAAAAAATTTCCGAAGTATGGAGTGATGTTGTGAACAAACGATGAAGTGAAATAAATATTCAATATAGCCTTTACTTTCTTTATTTCCCATAGTCATCATATCGTGAAGTTATTGAGTTTATAATATCTTATTGATCTCGACAACTTGTTGATGCAGACTAGAATAAACCTCATTTTCTTCCATAACTTCTACAATTTTTGGATTTGAAACCTTCGTAATATCAATATAAGTTTTTTGCAATGGTGCATGTGAGATAGAATGGGTGGGAAGGGTTGGTAAATGTTGCAGTTTAACATCGTAAGCATGTTGTACTGGTTTATTATTGTGAGGGTGTGGAGTTAGTTGAACATGAAATTGTATAGGGAATGGAGGATTTTGATGATGTAGCTCATTGGGTTGTGTGGTTGATCTTGATAGAGAAGCAATATTTTGTTGAAAAGATGGTAAATAATATGGATGATGTGTTTGTGCTACAAAATGAGGGAGACTAGTCATGTAATATAGTATGATATATGACAAGCTTGTGGACAAGATTGATGGGGGTTATATTGAGATTGACATGGATGCCATAACACAGGAGTCTTCATAATGGATTACATAAGTAAGAAAATGGAGAGGAAGTGTTTTGAACCATAAACTTAGGCCACGGTTTCTGTTATCACAAAATCTGATCCTGATAGGCTGCTAATCAAGTAGACTCTGAGTAACTCTTTCAAACCAAAATTTTGGCTGAGGCTTAGCCTCCTCAACCTGAGAGGGCTCTCTCAATAGGTTTAAGATTTTTAATTAATTATTAGATGGCTAACTCTAGAAATAAAAATGGACAAAAATGTATAATTTTTTGAATTACAGATTAGCAAACATCTATTGGGCTATGGAGTCAAAGTAGTCTTCAACAAAACATCATGATCAGCTAAACATGGAAGTCAAGGCACTTGGAGTTTAGGTTATAAGTGAAACAGTAACAAAGTGAATAAACACAGTATACAAGCATGTGAACGAAGTTAGAGAATTATCCAATGAATTCTAAGTAACACATGCTCATACCACTGTAAATAGGTAATTAATAAAAAAAAAAGGGCCATAGAAATATCAAACACATAAACCCCTTGTGAATCTTGAGTAGTAAAACCAATATCTATATTAATTTGAAACAACACACCGTCTGCTACAATAACACAACTTATTTTTCTAATAAAAATTCCAACCATGATGAATTCGACCTAATGCTTCATATAGAGCCTTTACAATCTTGGATTCCATGATCCATCATTAGGAGAATTCAAATTCTATCCTTGACACTGTTAGGTCCTTATATTACTAGTATAGTCCCTTATTGTTGTTAGTGTAACCCCCTTATTGTTATTATTGTACCCTTTTAACCCCCATATTGTTATTATTGTTCCCTTAAATTATTATTGTTAGGTCGGCTAGGATTACATTGTGGCCCCACTAGGATTACATTGTGGCTCCATGGACTCCTATATATAGAAAGGAGGTTTTGTAATTTGAATCATCCAAGAATTGTTCATTAATATAATGTATTGGAGGTTGCCCCTCGAAGTGACTTATTTCTAAGGCGTTGATATCTCTTTTCTTCTCTTTTTGGAGCTGGTTTCACAACATTTGGTATCAGAGCTTTGAGATTCTAGGGTTTCGCTGCTCCAAACAGGTCAGTGTGGAATTTTAGTAGTAATTTTTTTTCTACAAAGGTTCAAAATCTGAAATTTTTAGAGTGCGAAGCCCAAATCCTAAGGAACATTGTCAAAAAAATTTAGAACTTGGTTCGCAATATTTTCAAAGATATGATCTCTACAAGTTAGGTCATTTTGCAGGCTCCTGAATTTAACCTAAATAGGTCATCATGGTATGTTTGTAATAAAAAATTTTGTAAGAAGGTTCAGAAGCTGAAATTTTTAGAGTTCGAAGCCACAATCCTTAGGAACATCATAAAAACATTTTAGATATTGGTTCACAATAGTTTTGGAGATATGATCTGTGGAAGTTAGGGATTTTTGAGGCTTCTGAATTTCATCTCAAAGAGGTGATCGTGGGAAAATATTTATAGCTCTCTCTCTGAGCATTGGATTGGAATGCTCTAAAAAGTGGCCACAAGTGCACGGACTGTAGTTTTCATTCTATCAATTTTAGAGCCAAAGGAGGAAACAGTGACATGTGGCAAGTCGTACAAGTTCTCTCTACTGAACCAGTCCAAAATTAGGTCATTGTGGGAGATTGGACATAAATTTTCATTGAAGAATCAAAATCAGAGTAGACCTGTGGCATTTTAAAGAAGCTTCAAAGGGATACTACAGGGCTGAATTTCAGATATTGAGGATTTGCAATTATAGAGATAATTCAATTTCAATATTGAGCTCTTCAAAAGCAAGTAAAAGGTGTGTATTGTTTTTCCGAATTGCATAAGCCTTGTTTGAAGAATCAAGTTGAATTGATTCCAAGGGAATATTATAGAATAGATATCAGTATTGGATTCTAAAATGGCCCCTAAAAAGAATTCAACACCCATTAAGCCTTTAGAAAGCTCTACTATGACTCATGAAGATGAATAATGGCAGCATGACATATCAAAATTACAAGAGCAAGTGCAACAAATTTCGCTCTCACAAAGAGCAACAAAAAATGACATGGAAGTTTTGAAGAAGGGTGTCGAAACTAAGATGGATGGTTTGAAGAAAGGTGTGGAATCCAAGATGGATGGTTTAAATAATGGCATGGAATATAAAATAGATGGCATGGAAGCTGGCATGGAATCTAAAATGGAAAACATTTAGAATGATCTAAAAGAAGACATGGAAGGTTTGAAAAAGTTGATACAAGAAATGTTTCCTATTGGTGAAAAGATAGTAGAGGAAACTCATGGTGAGAACAAAATAAATGTTAATCATGATTTCATAAAATCTAATGTTGGTGGGAAGAACCACCATATTCCAAAAATGGATATGAGGAAGTTTGATGGAAAGGATCTTGTAACATGGATACTATATATGGAGCAATATTTTGATCTCCATAATGTGCAAAAAACACAAAAGGTACGCATTGCAAATTTACATTTAGAACAAAATACATTTGTATGGTATCGATGGCTTTGCTCCCATAAAAAAATTGTCACTTGGTCAATTTTTATGGAGGAAATGATAGCACATTATGAGGGTACAAAGAGCAACACCTTATTTAGCCAATTGATAAATCTCAAACAAAAGGGTTTAATGGTGGAGCATATTGAGGACTTCCGAAAATTTAATATAAGGGTAACTGATATTCCAGAGGAACACAGGATTGATCTCTTCATAGGTACTTTAAAGGATAACATCCAACATGAAGTTCACGTTTTGGAACCTGAATCATTAGAGAAGGCATTCAGGTTGGAATGAAAAATTGAATGTAAAATTATGGCGACAACGAAGCTACCACTCACTTCTATAAAGAGGGAAGTGTTGCTACTCCTAGATTTCCACAACCTACAATGTTGACACCACAAAAATTGGAAGAAAAAAGAGAAAAAGGGCTTTGCTACAATTGTGATAGAAAATACACTAAAGGTCATAAGTGTGCTGAGAAGAAATTATTTTACATAGATTGTGAAGAGGAAGCAGAAAATGAACAAGAAGAGCATATACACCAAGAACCAACCTAAGAAGAGGAAGAAATGAGTCCGACCATATCGCGTAATGCATTGGCAGGAATTACCACTCCTCAAACTCTCAAGATAGAATGACATATCAAGAAGAAAAAGGTAATAGTGTTGATTGATTCAGGTAGTACCCATAATTTTATTCATTGTAAGGTAGCCAAGGAATTGAATTGTTTCCTATACCCAGCACCAGAATGTCAAGTGATGGTCACAAATGGAGGAACTATAAATTTCTCTAGAAAATGTCATAATATCAAGCTAAGCATGGGGGAATATGTATTGAATATTCAAACGCTTTCCATTCCTATGGGAGGAGCTGATGTTGTACTAGGAGTACAATGGTTACAATCTTTGGGGACGGTAGCTTTTAATTTTCAAGAACTTGAATTTTTTTTCAGAAGGAAATGAAGTCGAATTATGGGGTATTGCAGGGAAACCAAGAAAGATAATAAGCTCTAATGTCATGACAAAGCTTCCAAATAAAGAAAAACGAGGCATAATTTCACAGTTATGCTCACTAGAAGTTCCAACATCAAAATCATCTATTTCTACAGATCTCCAAAACTTCTTGGACAATCATTCCAAGGTTTTTGAAATTCCAAAAGGAATCCCACCTATTCGTGATCATGATAATGTTATTCATTTGATTCCAGGAAGTGTTCCTCCAAACATCAGGCCTTATAGATATCCTAATGTCCAAAAGAGTGAAATTGAACGTATGATTGCAAAAATGTTAGAGGCAGCTATAATTCAACCTAGTCAAACTTATTTCTCTGCTCCTGTAGTATTGGTACACAAGAAGGATGGATCATTGTGCATGTGTCCAGATTATAGGGAGCTCAATAACTTCACCATTAAAGATAAATTTCTCATTCCTATGATTGATGAATTATTGGATGAATTACATGGAGCAATTTATTTTACCAGGTGGATCACTATTCAGTGTCATCCAAATTAACCAAATTAGGTGAAAGTGAAGATATTCGAAAAATAGCATTTCGAACTCTGTGAGGGTCATTATGAATTTTTGGTCTGTGCCTTTTGGCCTTACCAATGCACCTTCTACATTTTAAAGAGTTGATGAATTCCATTTTCAAGCCCTTCCTTAGAAAATTTATTGCTATTATTTTTTGATGATATACTAATCTACGAACGGTCTTGGAATGATCATGTTCAACATGTTGATAGGGTGCTCAAACTATTGTAGGAGAAACAATTATATGCAAAAACATCCAAATGTTTCTTTGGAGTACAAGAGGTGGAATATCTGGGTCATATTGTATCTCACGAGGGTGTTAAGGTAGACCCTAACAAAATTAAATCCATTAGGAATGGAAATTCCCCATAAACATAGAGAAATTACGAGGAATTCTCGGGTTAACAGGGTATTATCGAAAGTTTGTTAAGAATTATGGGAGAATAGCAACACCTCTAACAACATTATTGAAGAAAGATGCATTTTCATGGACTCCTGAAGCAACTAAGGCCTTTGAACATCGTAAAGAGGCAATGTTCCTAGCACCAGTCTGAGCTACGCCAGACTTCACAAAAACTTTTATTGTGGAATGTGATGCTTGAGGAAATGGAATTGGTGTTGTTTTAATGCAAGAGGGAAGACCCTTTTCTTTTGAAATTCGTCCAATCAAAGGAAAGTATTTACAGAAACCTATTTATGAGAAGGAAATGTTAGCAATACTGCATGCATTAGAGAAATGGAGAACTTACCTAATGGGAAGACACTTCAAGGTAAAAACTGATCATGCTAGTCTTAAACACTTTTTCGAACAAAGACTATCTTCATAAGAGCAGCAAAAATGGGTCACAAAGATGCTGGGTTATGACTTTGAAATAATATACAAATTCAAGCTAAGTATTTAACCCAGAAGCACTCTCGAAAAAATGAAGAAATTAGAACGTTTCTTTGCCATTCTGTTATCCAACTGATTAGATAAGCAAGAAGTGAAAGTGAATGGAAAGAATAACGAAAGTGTGGACACTCTTAAAAAGTTGACAAGATCCTAGTACATCGATACATTTAGTTGGAAAAATTATTCCTTATGGTGTAAAGATTGCTTATATGTTTGTAAGAATTCCAACTAAAACAAAATATTCATGGGTGCACACTTCTCCTTTAAGCGAGACACTCGGGATTCTTAAAAAAGTACACGGGGTGGGTTTTGATATTTTTTTACGGAATGAATTTAAATCTGATATTCAAAAGTTTGTGGCGGAATATTTGGTTTGCCAGCAGAATAAAGTTGAGACAATTAAGACCCCGGGACTTCTACAACCTTTATCCATTCCAAGTCAACGTTGGGAGGAGATTTCAATGGATTTTATCACAGGTTTACCTAAGTCCGAAGGAAAGAGTGTCATCATGGTGGTAGTTGATAGACTTACCAAGTATGCACACTTTTGTGCATTATCTCATCCATTTAAAACAAGTACAATTGCTACTACATTTATGGACACAATTCAAAAGCTACATGGAAACCCAAGGGTTATTGTGAGCGACAGAGATCCCATTTTTACTGGAAATTTTTGGACAGAGTTATTTTCTTGTTTGGGTACTCAATTAGCTCATAGCTAATCTTATCATCCTCAATCTGATGGTCAAACTGAGATAGTAAATAAATGTTTGGAAGGATATCTTCGTTGTTTTGTATCTGATAAACAAACACAATGGGTCAAGTGGTTACCTCTCGCTGAATGGTCGTATAACACTTCCTTCCATACTGCAGCAAAAATGACCCCATTTATGGCACTTTATGGATATCATCCACCATCGATCACATCATCTTTAAGGGAAAATTCGAAGGTTCAAGAAATGGAAGATCACATCGAGCATCAGCAAGAAGTTCTCCAACTCTTAAAGGATACCCTGAATTTGGCACAAAATCGAATGAAACAACAGGCAGATCAACATCGCAACGAGAGAAGTTTTGATGTAGGAGATTGGGTATTTTTACGGCTACAACCATACAAACAAATATCCCTCAAGCAAGCTAAGAAGGATAATAAATTATCACCAAAGTACTATGGTCCTTACAAGGTGTTGCAAAAGATTGGTTCTATGGCATACAAATTGGAGCTTCCTGCTTCTTCGCGAGTACATCCAGTTTTCCATGTTTCATGCTTAAAAAAGGTTATAGGTGAAAATCTTCCAGTTCAAACAATATTGCCAGAACTTGATGAGAAAGGAAAAATCATATTGGAACCTGAAGCGGTCATGGAAACAAGAACTCGACAGCTACGGAATCGATCAATTTCAGAGTATCTCATCAAGTGGAAGAACTTACCCACTGAAGATTCTACATGGGAGGATGAGAATTTTATACAGAAGCACCCAGAGCTACTCAAGCATTGATGACAACACTTTTTTGAAGGAGAGGGGCATGTTAGGTCCCTAAATTACTAGTATAGTCCCTTATTATTGTTAGTGTAACCCCCTTATTGTTATTATTGTACCCTTGTAACCCCCATATTGTTATTATTGTGCCCTTAAATTATTATTGTTAGGTCGGCTAGGATTACATTGTTGCCCCACTAGGATTACATTGTGGCCCCATGGACTCCTATATATAGAAAGAGGGTTTTGTAATTGTTTGGTCAATTTAGTGTCCTAAATTGCTACATTAATTTGTCAATCCGGGATTCGTAAGCTGATGAAGTGTGGCACACTATATGTGCAAGATAACCTATCTCTTACTTTTTGTCGTTTTTTGGTTTTTTTCTTTTTATCTTGGTTGGTTTCCTAATGTGAGATGGAAATTTTAAAAGACAAGTATGGATATAAATGTTCAAGGAAATGATGTCCTTTATAATGATTTCCCAAACTTCAAACTTAAAAAGGATTTTGAAACATACAATGACAAAATTAATTCCTAAAAGGAAATGAAAATGTGCCACTATTCTAGTTAAACAAACGGTGAACTATTGATCATGAAAACCATTACATGTATACCAATAAACAAAAGAAGCGTTACTCCAAAGAAAAATATTGCCAAGTGAAGTAAAAACTGGATTTCAAATTACATCAACTCATGCTTAAGCCTCACCATTAGTCTGCAACTAAGGCTTTGAAGTAATCATAAACAACAAAAACGATACGATATATCTAATTCACAGAAAATAAACTAATATCAAATTGCCTCATACTTCAATCCCCTCACCATTATAGTCCTAGCTATGAGCACCGGAAATGCTTCAAAGCCTTTGGAAACATTTTATGTCTATCTTGCAGAAAAGTAAACTAATATCAAACTATACACTCATGCTTCAGTCCCTCACCATTAGTCTCACTATGGCTTTAAAATGCTTCAAAGCCAGCATGAACAGTTTAATATCTAACTTGCAGAAAAGTAAACTAATATCAAACTACACATTCATACTTCAATCCCTCACCATTAGTCTCGCTATGGCTTTCGGAGGTAACGGAAAATGACATGAACAGTTTAATATCTAATCTAACTACTAAAGCAAATGTGCAAGACTGAAATAAACAAAAACAGTGCTGGAATTAAGAAAAAACTAAGAAAAAGAAATCAGCAGAAGGACAATATTGATTCCATGTCATTAGTCATTATAAAAAGATGTGCAAATGCCCGGGCTATCTATTGTAATCTGAAACAAGAACACTGATTAGTTAACAACAACATAATACATAAAAGATTATGGACAGAAGTAAAATATAAAACATGAAAGATTATGGACAAAGATGAAGTGTAAATACCATGAAATATGTAATCTATATACACGTGAATGACTATAACACAATGAACATAAAGAAATGAAGCATGAAACTATACAGTAATACACAAAACCTCGGTGATCCAACTTATACACACACACGGACCTCGAAAGAAGCTTGAAATACGGACAACTTTTGAACAAAGTCTTCTCATATATTAAAATGCGGTCATAACAGAGAAACAATGTCACAGCACAATGGCGATGCAATTACATTACAGAGCTTAAGAAGATCTAACTATTATGCGTATGAGAACGCATTATTTATAACAGAGGGAGATATAACTAATTCCCTAAAGTCTGCGATGCTAGAAGACATGTGAACCATCACGTCCAGAGATCTAGCGTTATGGCCGCCGTGAGGATTAAATCTATGGAGAGTGGTTGTTGGATTCGGCTTATGGAGCCGTTTACAGGTGTTGATGTGTCTCCCGTGATCTAGAAATGGCCACGTAAATCTCCACGTCATGAGAAACAGATTTCTGTCACCGTGGGACTCTACGATTGACCACCACTTGGCCACCTTTGACCACAGCCTTCTTAGGTGAATTCGGCTGAGCCAATAGGACACGATCCATGTCCACGTCATTTCTAACTTGCCCATGTGGCTCGATTTTCCTGAAGATACCTGCAACATAGAATTTAACAAAATGGTTGCGGAAAGTTGCAGCAGCTGCGGAAAGTGACAAGATTCTGCAACTAAATGAGCAAAAATCTAAATCAAACAGCAGACACAAAACATAGTTAAAAACCATTTTAGATGCTCTTTTACAATTAATATGCAATGATATTGATGACTTAGAAGGTCCAGGTGAATGAAAAAGGTCTAGAAAGGTGTATAAGAAAGATGCAGATTTGAGACTCGACATACCCCCACTGTGAAGGTGTTGCATGTCCTCATGCAACCAAAATTTGGATAATCCTTCTTCAATTCATATGCCTTGACACTTCAACCAGTACATCCAGTCCTCTCCTCCTCTTCCTTAGTGCTGCTAACATCCTGGGCTTCTTCATCAAGCATCTGAATTTGATATTAACCAATGTTCTACTTAGCTTCTGGCATTTCTTCTTCAATTTCCTGTTCTTTTTCTGCCATAGTCCCAGATGTAGCATGGTATTGTCATGAATGATCTTGTCCAATTTTCTTTGTTCCTTTAATGCCTCATTTTCATTTTTAATGTGTTTATTTAAAACCTCCAACTCAAAGACTTCTTGTTTCAATGATTGGACTAGATCTTCTTTTGTTGTGTGAGGCTGAGTGGATGAAGTGCTGGGACCCGTGGTTGCTCTTTCTAAAGATTCTATATAATCATATACTTCTTGCTGCTTTGGGTCTATCTCAGGTGTCGTTTTTATTGGGCTGTCCCCAAAATGCCGTGGAGGAGAATTGGCTTCAAAATCTGGCTGAAAAGGGCTCATGTCAACGTCTGGCTGAGAATGAGATGGACTATGTTCAATATCTGACTGAGAATAAAATTAACTATGTTCAATGTCTGATTGAGAATGAGATTGACTATGGCCAGATGGAGTTTGTTCAGATGTTTCTTCTCCCAAATCAATAAAATGGGGTCCTTTCGTTTGTGTTTTTCTCAACTTCCCTTTAAGTCTGAAACTTCTTCTTACACGCTGTGGACTACTGTCTTTTTGATTTTGTTTTCCTTTCCCTCTCTTTTTGGCCATAGATGACTATTCCTGAAGGTGAACTAGTCTCTTAGATAACACTTGATGATCTTCTTCTGAAGAAGGAGTTTGATGCATAGCCTCAATGCTTTTTCTCTCTTTTGATTTTATTGGCTTTTTACCCTTGGTTTCTTCCTTCCTCCTTTTTGACAGTCTCTCTTCTCTACTAGTTCTTTCAACTGTAGTAGTAGGAGTGCTTTGAGTTTCATCATTTTTTCTCTTTCTCCTACTCCTTCTTGATGTACTGCCTTCAGGAATTTCTTGGGGTTCTTCAAAGAAATTTCTAATCAAAAATTGTTCCCATGTGTCCTTTTTCTCTTTTAGCTGTTTTTCAATCAAAATTTTCACAAGACCATGGTGATATAAATGTGGTTCTACGTCCCCTAAATGCTTCTGGACGATCACAGACATCTTCTTCAAACTATTTAATAAAAATTATGGCAGATTGAGGGTCTGGTTGTCTAGAAAATTCATCAGCAATCGGGTATGATACATATACATGGATCCAAAACGGCCCTCACAGGTGATAAATTTTTGGATAACTAACAGTAAAGTAGCCCACTCTTCTTTCAAAGCATGAACAGGAATTCTCTTTTTAAAAATAGTTACATCCATACCTGGGTTACGTAGGATCACTCTCCAGGCTTCATCACTAATACTCTTGTTCTTGAACCAGCGTTCACCTTCTTGAGGAAGTTCTGTAGCAGCTGCTATGGATGCCTCATTCACCGTAAACTTAAGGTCCCAAATTTCTACCTCCAGGCCATTGAAAGACCTTGCAAAAGATTTTGTCACCTCTTTATGGTAGCCTCTAAACTTTTGGATAAACCGAAGCCACTTTGCCTTTTTCAATATATCCCTGACTTGCGGGTATCCTTTCATGAATTTAGGTCCTTCTGGTTCTGTTCTCAACAACTGACCCATCCTTCTTTCTTCTCTTTAAAATTTGTCTGCGTGAGGAGGGTTCAACGGAGGTAAGACAGCTGAATGAGTGGAAATGAGCACGATTTATGGAGGAGACCAGTGACTGTAGGCGGATACCAAAGAATGGGTATACGAAATGTAGTGTAACAGAGAACAAAATGGGGTGAAGCGGAACAGAAAGGGTTACGTGAGCACGGTGGAAATGCGGCTGTGAGATCAATAGAACAGTAGGAGGAGTATAACGCATCCGACAATATTTAAAATTGGGTGGCTGCAGAGTAAATGTAAGCACGTTTATGAAACGGCTACGGATTTTATGCGGCTGAAAGAAGCCGTAGTCAAATCAACCACGTTTCATCATCACAGGTAGAGTATTGGAGTATGAGTGAAGATCGAAGGCTTGATTATGAGACCGTTTGAAAATGAATGCAAGGGTTGTGGGAGGATAATATAGAGATCATTGAATGGTTACGGAGTTTGTGAACACAATCATTGCATATAATGGAGCTATGGTTTATAACTATGTAAAAATGTGCTTAAATGCCATTTGAAATAAATTTTTACTCATACCTTGGAATTCTTGCCATTTTTTCTTGGTCTTTAATTAGTTGCTCCTCATTGATGTCTTGAATGCCCCATGTCTTCATAATATGTCTTCATACCTGTATTTGATTTCATGATTGTGGAAATACATCTGACTGTACATTCTTTTGAAAAACAGAGTGGTAGCTGCAGAATCTGCTTCCGGCTGCGGAAACTGGTGTCAGCTGCGGAAACAGGTGTCAGCTGTGGAAACTGACACAGCTATTATTTGGGTGAAATGGAAATAGATGGATGATAACTGACTGAATGAAAATGGTCATGAAAGAAAATTTTATTGGTGAAATGAAGTGAAATGGAATGAAGTGGAGTGAAATGAAGTGGAATGAAATGGAGTGGGTGGTCACAAAACTTGTAAAATGAAAAAGAGAGATTTTTTTTTTTGGAAAATATAGGGTGTCAAGTGTCCCTGATTTTCACCCTACATTTTCTGTATAAGACTGCCAATCAATGATTGGTTTTCAGGCTTATACAATTTTTTTTATTTTTTTATTTTTATTTTTTTTAACTGAAAAGAACAAAAGCTAGGCTGGTAGAGAAGAAGGATTCTTCTGTACCAGCCTGATTGCAGAATTTTCTTGAAACATTTTGACAAATTTCTCTTTTGAGAGTGGCTTATGATAGACTTTTAATCTGTGGCCATTCACAATAAGAGGAGTTTGAAATTCATCAATGGTCTTGATTCTTACTGCTCCATTGCTAAAGATCTTGTCAATCTCATATGGCCCAAGCCAATGAGTCTGAAATTTTCCTTTAAAATATTTAAAATTGGAATCAAATAACAATTCCCAATCTCCTTCTTGAATTTTTTTCTCTTTGATGTATTTGTCATGCCATTTAGCTCTCTGATATTGAACTAGATCAGTTCTTAGAATTACCTCTTGTCTGATCTCATCTAGCTCATTCAACTGCTCCATTCTATGCTTTTGAGCTTCTGATAGATCCATCCCCAACTGAACTGCTATCTTGAAGGTCTTGAATTGGAACTCAATGGGGAGCAGGACTTCTTTCCCATAAACAAGTTCATAGGGAGAATGTCCTGTTGTATTTCTCCATGTAGTTCGGTAGGCCCACAAGGCTTCAGAAAGCCTTTCTGCCCAATCTCTTCTATGTAGATGAACAGTTTTGGTGATGATGCTTTCAAGAACTTTGTTTGTAGACTCCACTTGACCATTTGCTTGCGGATGGTAAAGAGTAGATCTTCTATTCTTGATTTTGTATTCTTCCATCAGCTTCTCCACCAAGTTGGATGTGAATTGGCTTCCCTGATCTGTCACAATTTCTCTTGGAACACCAAAGCAAGTAAAAATATCCTCATAAAGAAAATGAACAACTGAATTTTCAGTAGCAGATACTAATGCTTTGGCTTCTACCCATTTAGTAACATAATCAGTACAAACCAATATATACTTCTTTTGCTTAGATGGTGGATTAATAGGTCCGATGAAATCTAAAGCCCATTTTTCAAAGGGTTCAATGAGTACCTGTGTTTGCAATGGCATTTCATTTGAAAGGGTAGGTTTCCCTACTCTTTGGCAGCTGTCACACCTTTTGACATATTGTTTTGCATCTTTGAAGAAGGAAGGCCAATAATATCCTAAAGAGAGGATTTTATAGGCCGTCCTTTTGTCTGCAAAGTGTCCGCCGCATGGTTCATCATGACATGCCTTAAGAATATCGGGCATTTCATCTTCCCTGACACATCTTCTGATCACAAGATCTGGCCCTGTTTTAAACAATTCGTTAGAAATCCATGAATATTTTGAACTCTCCTGAATAATTTTTCTTTTTTCACTTGGAAACAAATGTGAAGGCAGTTTCCCTGTAACCAAATAGTTAGCAATATCTACATACCGAGGAGTCTTAATAGTTACTGCAAACAAGTATTCATCAGGAAACTTATCCTCAACAGGAGAATCTTCTTTAGTATTCTGAATCTTAGACAAGAAATCAGCTACTGTATTTTGTTTTCCTAGTCTATCCAACACAGTAATATTGAATTCTTGCAAAAGTAAGAGCCATCTTGTCACTCTGCCATTAGTAACAGGTTTGTTCATTAGATATCTAATTGCAGAATGGTCAATATGAATAAAAGTTTCATAGCCTGTTATATAATGTCTAAACTTATTGATTGCATGAACAACAGCTAAAAACTCTTTTTCAGTCACAGTATAGTTTAACTCTGTGGGAGTCAAATTTTTACTGGTATAATAAATGGCATAAGGAACTAAATATTTTTGACCCAACACAGCTCCCAGAGCTGTATCTGAAGCATCCATAGGAATATCGAAAGGGAGTTTCCAATTTGGTCCTCTCAAGATAGGTGCTTCAGATATTCTTGTTTTCAAAGTTTCAAAGGCCGATTGACAATCAGGATCCCATTTAAATTCACAGTCTTTTGTAAGCAATTTGAAGAGTGGAGATGCTATTTTAGTGAAGTTTTCTATAAATCTTCTATAGTAACCAGTAAATCCTAGAAAACTTCTAACATCTCTTTGACAATTTGGAATAGGTAACTTGGAGATGACTTCAACTTTTGATCTATCAACATTAATCCCATCTCCTGAAATATGATGCCCCAAAACAATCCCTTCAGTAAACATCATAAAGCATTTTTCATGGCTTAATGAAAGGTTTGTTTCTTTACATCTTATAAGAACTTTTTCCAAATTTTCTAATGCCTCTTCAAATGAATTACCATAAACTGTAAAATCATCCATATAAACCTCTACACAATGATGGATTAGATCAGAAAAAATTCCTAGTACTGCTCTTTGGAATGTTGCAGGTGCATTACATAACCCAAAAGGAAGTACTCAGTAGGCAAAAGTTCCCCATGGACAAGTAAATGTGGTCTTATCTTGATCTTCAGGTGCTACCTGAATTTGATTATAGCCACTAAAACCATCCAAAAATGAAAATTACTTTTTACCTGCTAATATGTCTAATACCTGATCGATAAAAGGCAAAGGAAAGTGATCCTTCAAAGTTGCTTTGTTCAATTCCCTGTAATCAATGCATACCCTCCATTTACCATTCTTTTTAGGTACAATAACCAAAGGAGAAACCCATCGGCTATCTGAAATTGGATAAATGAAGTTTACATTGAGAAGTTTTTGGAGCTCTTCTTTCACTATCTCCCTAAGATTTGGAGTCATCCTTCTTTGAGGTTGTCTGATTGGTCTATTGTTTTCCTCAATATAGATATGATGGATGCAAGTCTTAGGATCAATACCCTTCATGTCAGTATACTCCCATGCAAATGCGGTAGAATGTTTTTGCAAGATTCTGGTTAGTTCTTCTTGTTGTGACTTCTCCAGATGTTTGTTGATATTCAATGTCTTTTCTGGAAAAATCTCAATAGCAGAATTACCAAACTCTTCCATAGAGTAAAAAGACATTTGTCTTGATGATAAATATTCTATGTCAGATTCCAACTGAAATTGTGTGGGGTCATATTCTGAAGATGTCTCAAAATTTTCTAATGTGTTCAGAATTTGACTATCCTCACTGATTTCAGAAATGGTAAAGACAGGTTGTATAGTGTCCTCCTCATCAACCCATTCATTGTCTCCTACTTCTGTGATTGCTCTTGCTGGAGGATACAAATTGAATTTCTTTGTCGAATTACCATTAGAAATGTACATGTCCCCAGATCTACAACTAATAAAAGCATCAGCTGTGGCTAGCCAAGGTCTTCCTAAGATAAGTGGGTGCCCTCCTAGATTACTTTTGGGAGTCAAAATCATAAAATCTACTGGATATTCCCAAGAATCTAAGGAGACTGAAATATCTTCTAATACACCATCTGGTTTAATAATTGATCGATCTGCAAGTTGCAGTAAAGTAGGTGTAAAAAGAAGGTTAGGAAGTTTTAGCTGGTCCATAGTCTGTCTACTCATAATGTTGATAGCAGCACCTAAGTCAATCAATGTGTTTGGAATTTATATCCCATTTATATGTGTCTTGACAATTGGACTTCCTGGATCTACATACTTCTGCATGGTGATTTTTCCCATCATGATATCTGCAATTTTTCCTACCAGGTGGATTCTTCTTGTATCTTTTAGTTTCCTTCCTGGTCTTTTGAAACTCAACTCCTTTATTGTTTTTGCTAGAATAGGAATCTCTCGAATGGCTTGTAGCAAGGGAATCTTGATAAAAACATTCTTTAATTCATCTAGAAAGTCATAGTTAGGCAACAAGATTTGTTTTTCCACCCCTTTATCAATTTGTAATCTTTCAGGGAAAGGTGGTGTGGATGAAGATGCAGGTTGCTCAACTATAGGAGTTGTGGGTGAGTTTTGAAGAGATGCTTCCTCAGAACCCTTATTAACTTTAAGAGATTCCTCCTCAGAGGTATCTTTCTCTTGGACATCTATAGAAGGTTTTTCTAAAACTCTACCAGACCTGAGTTGTACATCGTTGAGAGGAACAATCATATAGGTAGGAAATTGTTGTCCTTCTATCATGTAAGTATTCTGAGGATTTTTATTGTTAGGATTTGGCAATGGCTGAGCTGGAAGTTGATTTGTATTTTGTTGGTATGGGAGCATGAGTTGAGGATTTGGATTTTGTTGAGAAGGTTGTTGTTGTGGAAATGGCAATGAAAGTTGTGGATTTGGGTTTGGAAGTTGTAGAGCTTGTTGATTTTGAAAAGATGGAGGATATTGATAAAATTGAGCAAATCTCCCATAAGGATTTTGCATCCCTTGTACCCATGGCTGATATGGATTTTGATGTTGGGGCCAAGGTTGTTGCCAAGGATTCCAATTTGGTGGGGTTTGAAGATTCATAGGATTGTTAAACCCTTGAGTTTGTTGTCCCTACCAAGGTCCTCTTGCAACAAAATAGAGAGATTCTACTAAATTTGGGTCTTCTTGAAAGACAGCTTTGAGTCCAGGAATTGAAGGACAATCCTTGGTCTCATGATTCTCTGAGAAAATCATGCATGTTTCTACAACTTTTGCATCCAAGGGACATTCCCTTAAAGCATGTTTCTTCCTACATTTCGGACAAAAGATGGCTAGAGCATCTGTTTCTTCTTTCTGCTTGTTTTGGATCTTAAGGGTGTCTAGTTGTTCACTAAGGCTCCCTAAGATATCAGTTTTGAATTCATCAAGCATATTGCCAATCTCTTCCCTACTTACTGATCCAGTTGCAGATTTGTTAGCCCCGATAAGAGAAGGATCCCTAGGCCCTTTTCCTGTTTTAGATTTTCCTCTTGAGAGATGGACACATAATTCTGTTATATCACGAAGTGGAAGTTGAGAAATGTCTCCTTTCCCCATCATGTTTAAAATATCTATCCATTCATCTTTAATGGCTTTTAATATGAGGGCTTTCAAAGTTTCATCATCTAAGTTGCTCATCTTTGCTCTTTTTAAGTTGTATTGAAATCTTTCAAGTAAATCTTCCAAATTTTCATCTTCTTTTTGCATCATTTTGAATACCTCATCCTTGTGATTGGTGGGCATACAATAGTCCAAATATCTATCCAAAAAATTTTGTTTCATATCATTCCAAGTCCTAATAGATTGGGTGGCTAATCCCATGAACCATTTCAAAGCAGCTCCCTTCAATGTTGAAGGAAACAGTTTGAGTTTTTTAGAGTCTTCCATATAGTCATAGGTTCGGCACACGACTTCAAACTCAAACAAAAATGTTTCAGGATCCTCACTTCGCAATCCATAAAAGTTAGGGAGGACAGATGGTGAGATGTTTTTCATTGTTGTATGAGTTTCCTCATCAACTATAGGGAATCCAAACAAGTTGTCTCCTTCCCTATTTCTTCCATTATTACCTTCACCATTGTTGTCTCCATTGTTTCCTCCTCCTCTACCTCCAAATCCATCTATTATTTCCTCTGCCATGATAGTTTCTTTAGAGTCCTCAAAGTCCTCTGGTTCTTCTATCAAGGGAGGATGAGAGGGAGTCTTTTCCTTTTCTTCTTCAGGTGATTCTACTTCTTTGATTACAATATACTCTCATGTAGAAGTAAAGAAAGGATCCTTTTCTAAATGAGATTTAGTAGGTGGTATAGGAGAATCCTCTAATTCAGCTGCTCCTTGAATTCCAAGAATCTTAAGGCTAGGGGTAGATGGTGGTGAATCTTGTCTATGCCTTGAAGAAGATGGAGTTGTGAAATTCGAACTCTTGGCTTTAGCTATAAACCTTCCCCTAGAATCTCTTGCTCTATGCATGTCATTTATTTTTTATTTTTTATTTTTAAATTGGGCTAATAATTCTCTTTCTGATCTTCCAGGTCACACTAGGTGCAAGAAGAGAGCATACTTAAGAAATTATTGAACCGATAACTCTCTTTTCTGATCCTCCAGATCACACTAGGTGCAAGAGGAGAGCATACTTCAAGAAGTTATCAAGTTTTCCCTTCTTTTTATTGTTTTTTTAAAAATTGGCTACTAATTCACTTCCCGCTTCGCGGTACCCAAAATGTTTGGTCAATTTAGTGTCTAAATTGCTACACAACTGATTTTCAATCCCAAGGTTAAGTAGTGCAATGATGTGGCATACCTGTGCAAGATAACCTATCTCTTACTTTTTTTTTGTCATTTTTGGTTTTTTTTCTTTTTATCTTGGTTGGTTTCCTAATGAAAATTATAAAAGGCAAGTATGGTTATCATTGTTCAAGGCAATGATGTCCTTTATAATGATTTACCAAACTTCAAACTTCAAAAGTATTTTGAAACATACAATGAGAAAATTAGTTCCTAAAAGGAAATGAAAATGTGCTACTATCCTAGTTAAACAAACAGTGAACTATTGATCATGAAAACCATTACCCTTGCTGCTGTCTAAACACAAAATAAACTGTTACTCAAAGAAAATATTGCAAGTAAAGTAAAACTAAAATCAAATTACATCAACTCATATTTTGACCCCTCACCATTAGTCTCGCTAAGGCTTTCGGAGGTAATCATAAACAACTTGAGCAATCTGATATCTAATTTGCAGAAAAATAAACTAATATCAAATTACACACTCATACTTCAATCCCTCACCATTAGTCTCGCTATGGCTTTCGGAGGTAACTGAAAATGACATGAGAAATTTAATATCTATCTTGCAGAAAAGTAAACTAATATCAAACTATACACTCATACTTCAATCCCTCACCATTAGTCTCACTATGGCTTTCGGAAGTAACTGAAAATGACATGAACAGTTTAATATGTAACTTGCAGAAAATTAAACTAATATCAAACTACACATTCATACTTCAATCCCTCACCATTAGTCTCGCTATGGCTTTCAGAGGTAACTGAAAATGACATGAACAGTTTAATATCTAATCTAACTACTAAAGCAAATGTGCAAGACTAAAATAAACAAAACAGTGCTGGAATTAAGCAAAAACTAAGAAAAAGAAATCAGCAGAAGGACAATATTGATTCCATGTCATTAGTCATTATAAAAATATGTGCAAATGCCCGAGCTGTCTATTGTAATCTGAAACAAGAACACTGATCAGTTAACAACAACATAATACATAAAAGATTATGGAAAGAAGTAAAATATAAAACATGAAAGATTATGGACAAAGATGAAATGTAAATACCATGAAAGATGTAATCTATATACACGTGAATGACTATAACACAATGAACATAAAGAAATGAAGCATGAAACTATACAGTAATACACAAAACCTCAGCGTCTGCAAGGGCCCTCTACACAGACCTCGGGAAGCAGCTTTCAAATACGAATTACGCTTTTGAACAAAGTCTTCTCATATATTAAAATGCGGTCATAACAGAGAAACAATGTCATAGCACAATGGTGACGCAATTACATTACAGAGCTTAAGAAGATCTAACTATTATGCATATGAGAACGCATTATTTATAACAGAGGGAGATATAACTAATTCCCTAAAGTCTGCGCTGATAGAAGACATGTGAACCATCACGTCCAGAGATCTAGAGTTATGGCCGCCGTGAGGATTAAATCTATGGAGAGTGGCTGTTGGATTCGTCTTATGGAGCCGTTTACAGGTGTTGATGTGTCTCCCGCGATCTAGAAATGGCCACGCAAATCTCCACGTGATGAGAAACAGAGTTTTGTCACTGTGGGACTCTACGGTTGACCACCACTTGGCCACCTTTGACCACAGCCTTCTTAGGTGAATTCGGCTGAGCCAATAGGACACGATCCATGTCCACGTCATCTCTAACTTTCCCATGTGGCTCGATTTGCCTAAAGATACCTGCAACATAGACTTTAACAAAATGGCTGCGGAAAGTTGCAGCAGTTGCGGAAAGTGACAAGATTCCGCAGCTAAATGAGCAAAAATCTAAATCAAACAGCAGACACAAAACATAGTTAAAAACCATTTTAGATGCTCTTTTACAATTAATATGCAATGATATTGATGACTTAGAAGGTCCAGGTGAATGAAAAAGGTATAGAAAGGTGTATAAGAAAAATGCAGATTTGAGACTCAATAAGCATTTGAATAGTCAAAATTTTCATTCATATAATTTTGTGGGTTTCCTCAAAGTGGCTTATTTCTAAGGCATTAGCATCTCTTCTTTTCTTCTCTTTTGGAGCTGGTTTCTGTGGACACCTATTGTATTCATGAAAACAAATGTAATTACTATCTTGTTGACTAAAGCTGTCTTTTAAGTCCTAATAAAAATAGGAGTGAAACTCTAAAATGTTTTAAACAACCTTATCTTAAGGAAGCGCTAATCCATGTATTTATTATTATTTTATGATACCTCATTGTTGTAAACCTGACAGTTCTGGCAACTAAGCATCACAAAACTGGGAAATGATGCTGCTTTTAGCCTTTTATTGTGCTTAACCTCCATGCTTATATTCGAGTAGCTTTGCTGGCATTGATGAGTGTTTCATATAGGTCACATGTGCTAATATTACATCAAAACTTCAATCTTCCACCTATGCAAAAAGAGATCTTCGAAAAAATGGAAAAGGAGATGAGATATGATTGCCCTATGAAAATAGCCTGTTTTCGTAGCGTTGTTTTTATATCACTGTAAAACATTTATTTTAACCATTTTTTCTTATGCTTTGCAATCTAAGTCTTCATCTGTGATCCTGATCTTTCCACCGGAAACACCAAAACTTGAAACCCAACAGTTCTTACCTCCAAAATAAATGTATAAAATGCCCAAAATTAATCTTCAGCAGTTTCGTAGCTTGCTACGAAACTACTGTGTATGCTCCCTTTAACACAGTTTTTAAAAAATCACATTTTGAGGATATTTAAAATTATTCAAATATTTATATAAACATCAAAAAGAAAAATAAATTGGCTTTAAAGGATGTTCTTCCTCAAAAATGATCTTCTTCTTAATGACAAAACTATTTTAAGGATTTATCACTTACTTCCTTGTTTCATTGTTGTTGTAGGTTCTCTTCATATTTTGTCAGTTGTATTTCAAGGTCTTCAATCTATCTCCTCAATTTCCTGTTGGTAGCCCTCAACTGAAGATTCATCATTCTCACAAATCTGGATTCTTTAATTGTAGGTACAGTCCAAGTAAAATATTGAGCTTCACTACTGATTGTTTTTGGTTTGGAAACCCTTTCAACTTCCTAGAGAGCCTTTATCCTCTTGAAATTTGTCTTTTCAACAGCATGCCTTATTGTTCTCTTCCTTAGTTTAGAAATTTCATAATTGGCTAATTTCAACCTTTCTTCCATTTCTTCATAACTAGTTTTTTCCGTTTGAGTGGAAAATACCCTATTTTTGTCACCTTCAGGTATTGGTGATCAAAGGTATATAAAATTTTCATAAATAGTTGAGGCTTCCTCTATTTTCTCTAACTCAATATTAAGCTCTTGCATCTTTTTGGATTGTCTGGTTAAACGCTTTCTGTGCTTGAATACAAATGCTACAACCTCATCCTCGAATTCTTGTTTCTTAGAAGATTTCATCTTCTTTGGTTTTCCTTCATCAAATTTTATGAAATATTCCTGTACCAAAGGGGATTCTTCAATATCAATGGCTTGTAAAATATCATTTAAGTTACCCTTTAAGCCCGGACTCTCTCCTGAAATCACTAATTTACCCTTTTCCTTTGCAATTTGACTTCTAGTCAATCTCCTTTGAACTGGTTTATTAGCTGACTGTTCTTGTGTCATTCCTTTAACTTTAGCTATCTTTTGTTTTGTAGGTTGAGGAGGCTCAATAATAACCACTGATGCTTCACTCACTTGCTCTTTCACCTTCCTTCTAGTTTTTAGCTTAACAAATCTTTTTGACCTTGTCATTACAGGCTTACTAGTTTCTGCTGGTGGGATTTCTTTAGCCTTAGGGTTAATGCTTGTAGCTTGTGTTTCCACTCTAAAACCACATAAAAACTAAAATGATGACCATTCCCATTTGATCCTTAGGAGTTCATGTAAAACTATCAGTTTAATTAGACCATGATGAAAAAGGGAAGTTTCACATCCTTGAGATTTCATTTGCACCTTATCTGCCATCTTAGCTATACTTCTATACAGAAATAATGGAAAATCTAGAGAAATCATGCCAGTAAAGTGCAATATAAGTTTAAAATGATATGAATATACTTTATGATACCTTCCCTCACAGGTAAAATACATTTTTATGTTGAAGAGAAAATTTTCATAGGTCTCTTTGATGTAGCTCCTTGGAATTGCCTTGGTTAAGTCTGTTTCTACAAATTTGGGCTTTAGAAATAATTTACATTCCTACATGTCAAATCTGAAGCCTTTGAACCATCTCTCTTGCCCCCTAGGAATCTCTGTCACCAAAGCTATGATCTCAGGAGTAATTGACAAGTTTAGGATTCCAATTTTTGTGTTTGATCCAGTGAAATGTAGAGCAAACTCCTTTGTCACCTGACTATGTACTCCTTGCAATTTTTCACAAAATTTCCAACACCCTGTCTTCTTGAAAGCTTCCAATATAGATTTATATTTGGCTAGGGCCTATGTGCTTTCAGGCTTTGTTCTTAAACAACGTCCAGACCTGTGGTTTTTCTTTTCTTCTATCATCTTTGCCCTTGAATTTCTGTGTGTTTCCTATAAACCTGTAATAATCAGCCTCGCTTGATTTAAAAACAGTCAGCCTCGCTTGATTTGGTAATTAGCCTTGCTTGATAAAGGATAATGGAAGCTCGGGTGTGAGATTCCCATAAGATTTATACTTGAAAATAGTCTATTGAATTTTTTTTTTGGCATGAAAACTGGAATAAGAAACCAACCAACCCTTTCGAATTTGAAATTACCTATCACGATGACTCTACATTTGAAATAATGGATTTGGATAGTTGCATGCCTTAGAAATGACCCCTAACTGACACCTCATGATGAAAAACTAACGGAATTTGAATGATTTTCTTATTTGACATGACCCACTATAAATCTGCACTTTCATAGTGTGCTTAGTGTATTTTTGAGGAAAAGCGCTACGAAAGTAGAAGCACTTTCGTAGTGCAAAATAGGTTTTTTACACTGTCTGTGCTACGAAAGTGTGGTTTCATGGCTAATTCCATTTTTTTCTTAAAAGGGTTTAAGATATGACTTCTAAACAAGGTATGAGATATTATAAACCATGTAATAAGGTTGTCAAACTTTATTTGGATATGAAAATGATACTTTTGAGACTCTTACCCTATCACCTACCCCTTAAAGCATGAAATGACCCAACACCTACCTAAGACCATGACTAGGAACAATGTAAACTGTCCAAATTTATAAAAAAAAATTATGGTGATAACAGTTTCCATGGTTGTGAGATTTTTGCAACTTGTTGATTTATTTTATACGTTGTCATCATCCCAGGTAAGAAAGAGAAACTATCCATGGGATGCTCCTTTCGACAATGAGGGAAAAACACTTCTTCAAAATTTTCCTGATTTTTCTTAACTTACAAAACATCCAATTTTGAATTTAGAGAGCTAATAAAATAAATTTTAAAATGTTCAAATAAATCATTGATTTCATATCCTATATCTCCTATTCTTGTAGCAGATTTAGAAAATAAAGAAAAAAATTCTCTATAATTCTTACCAGCCTTGGAGATTCCTCTTGAATACCTTATGCATAATTCAAAAACATCATCAAATAATAGATGAAAAACATCACCTTTTACCATCAACTTTAAGACTTCTAAAAATTCATCTTTGATTCCTTTAAGGAGTGTTTTAAAGATCTCTTTTTCCAAATGCCTATGCTTTGTTTTTTGAAGATTGTATTGAAATCATTCCACATAGTCCTCCAAGATTTCACCATCCCCTTGTGTCATTCTAAAATATCTTCATTGGCCTTGCAATAGTATTGATACTTTTTCAAGAATACATTCTTCATGTTTTCCCATGTTTCAATGTAGTTCCCAATAAGGCTCATGAACCATCTGAGAGCTACTCCTTTTAGAGTAAGAGGAAACACTTTCAACCTCTGAGAATTAGTACAATAACCATATCCTCTACAAAGTGCTTCAAACTCAAATAAGAATGTATTTGGATCTTAATTTTTCAAACCATGAAAATTTGGTAGAACAAACAGGAGAATTATGCACATTTGTATCGCTCCTCCTAGATCTCTAATAGGGAATTCAAAAGTAGAAATGTATGCCATTTCATTCGAAAATAGAAGATGTTTTTCATGTGCTACATTGAGGCTCCTCCAAATTTACCTGTCAATTATTTAATGGAATGGGCAGTTCTTACATCACCACTTGAGTGAAATCATAAGATTTTTTCTTTTTCAAAACTCTACCTCTAAAATTCCTACTTTTATCATTCCATGCTATGTGAACCAAATCTGACTATTGAGGGTAGATCCATCACTGGTTCCCTAGGATGTGTGCATAGGTTCTTATCTTTCGTCTTCAATATTCAACCCTCATGAAATCAATTACGCATCTACAACCAATCATTACTATGATATCACTCTTTTGACAACCTCCCCGACAACAATGCCAAAATGTTGGAAAAATTAATTGCTTAATAAAGAAACACTAATTACCTAAACACTAATGATCAATATGAGGAACGCATTTTTGTTTAAATGAAGTCTAAAAATATATGCAAGCAACTACTAACATCTAACACTTATTTTACATGATTAGGTTTTACACTATCAAGCTAATTCGACAGGAAATAAAATGTAAGACCTGAAAAACAATACTAAATTAAAAAGCAGAAGGTAATGATAGGAAAATAATTATACTAATCACATGACTTGAATCATACTAAAGTAAACCACACCTTGTTGAATTGGAAATTTAACATATTGCACCTAACAAAATTCAAATGTTAATATAAAGCAATAAATTAAATGAAATTGGAAATAATAGGAAACAACATATATAGAAAATGCAGCAAGCAACAAATTTCTTGAAAAAAAGGAAATTTAATTTAAGCAACAAAAATTAAATTCAAATAAACAAGAATTAATTAAAAATAAAAAAGTACACAACTTAACTTATTTACATGTTCAAGGAAGCACTTCGTCCAAGGTAGTCGAACCAAATGCTCAAGAGTCAATTTTTCCTTGATAAATAATTTATATCATCTTACAAGTAAAAAATTATGATATTCCACCAATAAATCCTTTCATTAAAAATTAGATATAGATACAATACAACTTTGAGCTCTTCCTCTAATTCAATAATTATCCACCCCCCCCTTTTTGATGTTTTTTTACTTTTAAATACATAAAGAGCAAAGATAAATTACAACTAAGTTGACTACAAAATGATTTCCATTAAAAATTTGGGTTGATTACATAATCGCAACAAAAAAATAAAATATGAAAGATCTCTCTATCATGATTGAGCTGGAACATGTTGAATCTGGCATTTCAAATAGGAGAATATGGAAAACAACTAAAAGAACAAATATGAGAAAATATTCTTCAAAGAACCTTGTGTTTCTCTCAATCAATATCAAATTTCAAAAAAAGACTCTTTAAAAAACTAATTTGGTATGTTCCGCACAAAACCCACATTTGAGATTTTAAAGACTATTCTTCATTTTCCCGAAATATCTAATACAAAATGATCACTTTTTATCCCAATGAATTTCTGAGTTGGAATATTTGAATATGAGTTGGAGATCAAATTTTCAATTTGGAAGATATTTTAGAGGCTAAAATCATGGGCCTTGTGATGTTAGTGTCCCGTGATTTAGCATATTGGTAGACTAAGTGCACTGGGTAACATCAGACCAGTCTTTGGATTCCTAGGACCTAGCCTTCCTAGACTCAGAGAGGGCTCTCTCTATTAATGATGCAAAGGATATGAACTTGTTTGCTTTAGATGGTTGATTTTAGGATAGTTGTTAAGTGTAGGGTTTGTAGTTTGTTTTGGTTGGGTAAGATGAACATGTAAAATAGGTGGAGCGAGAGGACTTCAAATCATTGTGCTATAGAGTCAATGAAAGTCATGTATATCTCAATAATGAGTTAGAGTGCATCACAGGGAAAATCTAGTGTGGTCAATGGATCCTCTAAGGTTATGTGTGAAGTGAAATGAACATTAAGTTGGGGAAAACAAAGTAGGGCAAAGGGAAATTAAGAATCCTTTATCAAATACCCATAAACAAGAAGGTATAAAACACCATTAACATCAACAAGCAATCAACAGACAGGGCAAACAAGTAACTCTTTTATCCAACTTAAGAAAATAAGCATTCTAGACTAACATTCCAATGAAATATAGAAGGCGAGAAACTCATTTAAATTCTAGTGATTTCACCTTCAAGCTTTAGAAAACATTTAAGATCACAAAATAAATTTAATCAACAAAGAGGGAACTCCTAAACATTATTGATCAAGCTACCAAGAAATTTGAGGCAAACTGATAGGCATGGACAAAGGGCAAGATCAAAACAATAGCTCTTTGGCTTAACCTAACAAGTAATACTTGAAAGAGAGATTTTAAAACAGAGTTTAGATAGTATCAAATAAGCAAGGCTTTTGAGCATCTTTTTAGTTTTAGATTATTTTGAAAAATGAAAACACAAATGTTAGTATGAATCTTAATTCCAAGCGTACAAAAAATACCACTTTAGCTGAGCATAACAAATAGCCCTAACAACAAAGATGGTTGCTAATATCCTCAGATCTATAGTTAGGTGATGAAGATAAATGCTGCAAAAATCTAGATCTATGCATTAGAAGATATTAAGCAGTAGAAAAAACAAGATTTACTCCATGCATCAAATAGACAAGACAAGAATACGTTGAATGAATTTTGTATTAATGGAACCTGGGAGGAAAACACAAGAGGGTGTTCCCTGTTCTCCTTAATGGGATGGGTTCTTGTCAGTCCTCAGCACTTCAGATCTAAAATTCCTCTCTCTTGATGGTGTAGAAAACCCAGACTAAAAATGATAGCAAAATATGACTATGATGGTGGATCAATATTCAGACCAAAAGTATAGATCTAGAGTGATCTTTAGGCAAAAAAAGGTGATAAATGAATGGGAAAATCCTTTTATTTATAACAAAATATTGAGTTAGTCTAGATATTGGTGCATAGTAAAAATATTATTAACCAAATCAAGATCCAACTTTTATGGAATATTTTATTATATTTGTTGGAGGGAAAAGGAATTTGACTTGGGTCAAATCCCTTTATTTGTAAATAATAAATAAATAAATGATTTATTTATCATTTTAAGGATGTGGTTGAGTAATAATAAAATAAATAATGATTTATTTAATTATTTAAGGGTGATTTAGTCATATTTAACAAAGAATATTATTTAAATAGGGTTTAAATAATTATTCTTAGAAAATAATAAGATAAATAATGATTTATCTAATTAATTTCCTTGTTTTGGGTTAAATATAATCAGGAATATTAATTAAATTTATATTTAACTAATTATTCCTTGAGGAAAATCAAACAAATGTATATTTATTTAATATTTCCTCATGGGGCTTCCTGTTTAGACCATAAACAACTTAATAAAGGTGGTTTACTAAGTTATTTTCATAGTGAAAGAAATTTTACTTAGGGTAAAATTGGTCTTACATGGTGTACTTAGGTCCATCTAATGATCATAGGTTAGATGACAAAAAAATGGTGTAACAGATTTCCCCCCAACGTGCGAGCGTTAGGAGATAATTGTATGATCGAAGTATGTTGTAAGAACTCAATCACTAGACATCGAAGGGGAAGTCAAAGAGAGAGAAGTATAAGGTAGACCAAAGTGTTGAAAGAACTAGACCCTGAGGAGGCGAGACTTACAGGTGCGACAAGTCTCTTTGATGAGTAAGTACCTATGCTATAGGTGGCATGGGAGGCATACCTATGCCTGCCAAGGAAAAGTACAAACAATAAGGCATCTGGTAAACCACGGAATTGGCCAATATAGTACATGCTGGCATAAACATGAGCCAGATAAACAACACGATAATGAATCCCACATACATATTGTGCCTGGGATAATATCCAGGACTTGTACAATGATATCTGAGTACATGAGATATAAATGCAACCTAGATGCCCCTGAAAATAGGAAAGGGCTCTGACAATCTGACTGATATATTCAAACAAAAAGGCGTTGCAAGTGGCTGAGGTCGACATCATCAAATGTATGGAGTTGCATCAAAGGCTGTAATGAAGAGGTCATTCGAGTGTGTGGGGGGCTACCTGTAGGGCCAACCCCTCATGAGGGCTGAGACATCTCACACACACCCGGGAATCACCGATTCCAAGTGCTGCATCACTGAACCATAGAGTATACGAATCTCGATCATGCTGAAAGGAGATGTAGCTGAGAAACAATCAATTCAAAGGGAAATAAGGAGTCCCTTTGCCTAATCCGAGGCATCGAATAAGAGTGGAAGTTGGAACCAAGGTACACCGCCCTCTAGACCTGTCTTCTGGAATGAATGAGTTGATGTCGACAGAAGGAGGTCCAGCATAGGTGAGGCAATAAGGGATCCTCAACTATGGTACGAGAGAAAATAGTAGAGTGATTGATAGACTGACACCAAGGATAAGGATGAAATGGGGGGTACTGAGTAGCGAACGAATGACTTCCCTTGTTAGAGCATAAATGGCATGGATGACCTGGCATCGATTGACACAATATCATGAGGGATAGGGGACAGTGGGACTGAAGGTCATAGTGTGCGACATGAGAGAGGGACCAAGAAATGAAGGATGGAGGACTATAGCGGGATGTAAAGGGACTCGGGATAGTTTCCATGAATGCAATGATGAATCAACTTGGATGCTCTAAATAAGGGTGACTCGATGGTGCTGCCACACAGAAAAGGTCCAATGGGAACCATAAAAACATGAGTACAAAATGGTAACTCACGAAGAAATTTGACACGAGCATGAACAAGTATGGAGTTAAAGTGGTGCCCCCAGTACGAGTGTTGCAAGTGAAGAAATTCGATTTTGAGGAGGGGTGAAGTGATGCTTCATGGAAAAAATGTGTCCTAGTGGAGTATCAAGTCACTAAAAACTAACAGATACCCATTTGAGGGCTCGGTGAGAACTTTCCAATGGTATAGACAGTGCGTCAAAATAAGCTATGGTTTGTCTGCGTCAGACGAAAGAAAAATCATGGGTTTTCTTTTAATAAGGAATTTTCCCTCCAAATTCACTCATTTGCAGGTGGAGTTATGGTGAATGTAGTGAGGAGAGAAGGCCCTAAATCTTGCAGCAATCGTAGCAGATAAATTGACCGTTGGAATTTGAGATCTGTAAGTTTTAGGTAAGAGGCCTAATCCTACTCTTTCATTTTAGTGGATTGAAAGTTTAGTTTAGGTACCCAGAGCTCATGAACAAGCCAGGTTACACTTTTTGGGTTCTGTTCTACAACCTGGGTAGCAGGTACTAAGAAAAAAACTGCGACCTATCCCAGGAAATGACCTAAAAAGTGCGACTTGTCAGAGAAAGTGGGTTTCAGTGCTATTTTTGGTTGAGATCTGGGATTTTTAAGGTTGAGGGGCATAGGTGCCCCCAAGCATGTTGTGGTCATTCCAAAAAAATTTTAGAAAAAGGGGAATCTAAACACATTTTAATGATGTGGTGCGCCATTTTTTTTTGTTATGGTTATGCAGTTTGAGAAAGGGAATGGAGGATTACCAATCTCTTCTCGTACTGCATATATGAATCAAATGGACTTTAAGTTTCCAGATTGGCATACATGGTATCACTATCCCAAAGAGAGGATTTTGAGATAATGAACTGGTGCTCTCCCAAAAAACTCACAGGTTGGTCAACAACAATGTCGAAGGGACTGGGTTGTTTATGTAATATGAAGGAATGATGATGGGGTATCATCCCTAGAGTGATATGAAGTGATATGGGACTCTAGAGGTTCTTCTAAATGTAGAACAATAATGTACTAGAGTCGACACGACCAGAGACACTCAGAGAGTTGTGGATAATTTCTTCTCCTGGATTCTCAAATATGGGTGCCCCCTTACCCAAACATTGAGTGTCAATGTAATGGCCACAAGGTGTATGTGGTTCGAATGCATGGGTTTGATGTAAGGGGGGATAGATAAAGTTAGGGGTGGTTACTACTTCCATAATGTCATCATCGTAATAGAAGAGGGGGTGACTAGTGGAAGAAATACCACCTGAAGCTACCTGACTCATCATCATGAGAAGAGAGGTTCACATGTGCATTGTCACAAGTGGTGACAAAAGAGTAAGCAGATAAAGGATCTACTGATGTTGAGCCCATGGTGATCTCTGAAGGGAGGTTAGGCAAAGCATCAGGGGGAGTTTCCAAGGGGACTTCCACCAAGGGTCTCGTGGATGATGATAGGTAGAAAATGGTGGATGAAGGTTTCGTCATCTCAACATCATAAGGGGGAATGTAAATGGGAGAATTCGTGTTCTCTGGTTTTGCTAAAGAAAAATGTGCAAATAAGGGAGCAGTGGACTCGTTGCGCTTGGCCTCGAATTGGCGTAAGGCTTATAAAGAGGAATGATACTCTTTGAGGCGAGAACAGAGGTGAGTGTAGTGGCCATGGAAATCACACAAAGCATAAGGGTGATTTGTGCACAATGGTTTGAGTTTCGGGATTGAATCGGGTATAGTGACATATACCTCTGGGATATCAGACTCTAGAAACGTCTCATTGACCATGGACTTAAGGTGAAGCAACTCCGGACAAGTATGGGTGGCGTGACCGACAACATCACAAAAAGCACAATAGATGGTACGCTTTGGAGGCCGAGGAGAGGCAGAGTTTGTCAGGGCAACCTTGTCCTTTGATGCCCCCTTGCGAGCTTTGCCTTTCTTACCTGAAGCAATCGCAACTGGAGGTGATTACTGTTGAGGTGACTGGGGCACTGTTGTAGTGGGAGAAGTCATAGGGACTGGTTGAACCGAGGTCAAAGCAAGATAAGGTTTGGTTGACCAGGAGGGGTAGCGGCTGAAGGATCAAGTTACCAGACGGGAATCCCAAGGGTCAGGTTAGGAAGAGAGAGGGTGGCCATAACAGGTACTGTGTACACTCCTAGTGGGGGAGCTAGGAATGGTATCTTACGAGAGGGGTAATGACCTGGTGGGACGACTCCAAGATGGTTAAGGCCTGGAGGAACCATTCTAGGAGGATAAAGAGTCTCATGAGTACCAGCTGATGGTGAAAGGACAGGAGAAGGTTCAGAAGGCTGATCAGAGGTCAGCACTAGAATATGGTAATCAAAGGTACTAGATGGAAGAGGTTGAGTGGCCACCTGACCTTCAGGTGTTTGGGTAGCCACAAATCCTTGCTGAGGGAAAGGATCGGTAAGCACAGTCGGTTGACTAGGTGCAGGACTGGGAGGAACGGAAGGGAAGGCTTGTTGTCCTCTCAATGTTGCTTGAGACACCCACAGTTGTTGCATCTGTGGAAAAAGAGGACAATCATGTGTATAATGGCCATAAACACCACAACAAGAACATAGCTTGTTCGTACGAACAGGCTTGTCCTGCTTGGGCTGAGTGCCCTGTTGCTAGTTTGTACTGTTAGGAGTATTACCTTGATTAGGTCCAAGATTACCAGGGGCAACTTGATTTTGAGTGCCTTTCATCCTCCTTTTTGAGGGAGGAGGATTAGTCGTGCCCTGCTATGCGTACACCTGCCCCTGAGGGGGTGGTGGTTACTGTTGTGGGGGTTGAGAAGGCAAGGGAGGAGGGGGTGCTAATGTTGGAGGACCTAGAGCACCAAGATGTGGATACAGATAATAAGGAGGTTGGGTAACAGTGTGGTAAATAGGAGGTTGGGAAAAAAGAGGAGGCATTCTGTATCCTGGATACATGCTACCGGGAGGGGGAAAAGTGCAGGAGGTGTTGGCCCCTCCCTGAGGAAAACCATAGCCCATGGGAGGTTGAGCACACAGATTGAAGAGAGCTCCAATGATACCGTCAGCGGCGTGAGATGCCCTGGGTGCGTTGGCACCACCGGTTCTGGCAAGATCAGATAGAATGGTATAAGCATAACCCGACTGAGCATAGATCAGGCCATACTTTAACGCAATTTGGAGAGTGGCTTCTTCGGTTTGAGGAAAGTTTGATGCGACATCTTTCCCGATAGGAAGCAAGAGAGATCTAAGGAACCAGTCCATGTAGACACGGTCTTCGAAGGTAGGGGCTCAACATAGGCTCTTTCTTCTCCACCATTCCTAAACATGGTCAGATAGGCGGGTTGCAGATGATTGACGGAAAGAATTCAAGAGTTCGGTACCAGTGTCATAACGAAGGGGAAGCTGGAAATAAGACAGAAAATCCTAGGCAAGAGTCGCAAAGGTGGTATGAGAGGAAGGGGCCTGATCAACATACCACTTAGAAGCTTCACTTGTAAGCATTCGTTGGAAAAACTGAAGAGATACAGAGTCATTGGTAATGAAGTTAGACAAACACCACATGTGGAAATATCGAACATGATTTGAAGGATCTTCTCCAGCAAGGCCTTCAAAATTTGGAATGTCTGAAGGGAGATTTTTTGGCATAGCAGGCCAACTAGCATCATGGTGTATAGGGTTTTTTATCAACTGGTCAAAATTGAGGAGGCTGAGGCCTGCCATGAAGGGGAGCAAGGGTGCAGCCGGGGTAGTGTCTGTTGCGGTCCGACTAGTGGTATTCTCGGCAGGAGGCCTAGGGTTACCACCAGCATTAGGTCCTGCACCAGACATATTGAAGGTGTCAGGGGGAGAACTAAAGGCGAAATGAGAATGAGAACCCAAAGGACCAGAAGAAGAGTCAGTGTGCAGACTTGGTGGAGGACTAACTCGAACTCTACGTGGAGGAGTAAGTCTTCCTACTAGAAATTGAGGATGAAGGCCAAGAAGTCTCCAGGATAAATGCCTTGGTGGCACAATGGTGATGACACAAACACGGCACAAAGGAAAAAGAGACTGACAAGGGTAGGGAGGTGTAGGATCAACTAATTACAATGTTGAAACAAGGGCAAGGAGGCGCAGGATCAATTGATTTCAATGTTTTTAGAGTCTTTTCTTGGCGGTGTTAACCAAGCCCTTTTTCACTTAGGGTGTGTGTGTAAAAGTGTATAAATTTTAATTTTTAAACCCAAACGTTTGTAGAGAAAAAGAAAAAGTGTGTTATATAGCTATAAATAAACCTGCAAATGATAGTATATAGGCCTGCAACAATAGAAAATAAACAGCTAATAATGCAATAATCTAAACCCAAGGAGGTGGGTATCTCAACAACTAGTCTATAGGTGAGTGAAAAACTAACAAAAACACACTAAAAAAGCCAATAGATCTAAGATCAAGAGGGACAAGGATCTAAAAGAAAAAATCTGCTAGAAAGTGGTGTAGACAACAACAACAAATCAGAGGAAAAATTGCTGTAAAAAAGGTGGCAAAAGGCTATCTCCTAGAGGGAAACAGAGTGAAATTTAGAGGAAAACCCAAAAAAAGCTATATGAGGTGATTTGGATGGATAACAAGCTGATCTAAAGTGGATCTGAAGGTGAGGTATCAGATCTGAAAAAAAAAGGGCCGAAGACTCTGAAATTTCAGACAACTTGCAACAGCAAAAACTCTTCCACAAAAAGTGGAGGGTACTGGAGCCCTAGGGGGCTAGGTTCACACTTAGTTGAGCAAAATAGAATAAGTACAGGTTAGAAACGAGCGAAGACGGAGGTCAAACAACCCTGAATAGAGGCTCAGACAAACCCAGAAAACTTTCAGAAAAATCCCTGCAAAAAGTCCAGGTTGCAGTTTCTGACCTGTTTTCAGCAGAGGTTGTATTTTTTTGGGCTGAAAGGTGCATCATGAGGGTCCAAGTCATAGGTTTTGGGCCATAAAGTGTGACCTGCACTTCTGGCACTCTCGGAGGTAGATTTCATAAAAATTTTCCGTCTCAGCTGTGGCTGATGTCTGTCACCTGCGCAGTAGGTCCGAAAACACATGAAAGTTAGAATTTTAATCGTTTTAGGGTTTTATAGGTTAAAAACAAAATCAAGACAAGAAAAAACAAGGGGCTGAAGAGAAATCCTAGGTTTTCAAGCAGTTGGATATGCAAGGATCAGAAAAACGACAACGGTTGTAATCGTAAACCCATGTGGAGTCGCTAGTTGTTAGTATGAATCTTAATTCCAAGCGTACAAAAAAATACCACTTTAGCTATGCATAAAAAACAACCCTAACAGCAAATATGGTTGCTAATATCCTCAAATCTGCAGTTAGGTGATCAAGATAAATGCTGCAAAAATCTAGATCTATGCATTAGAAGATATTAAGTAGTAGAAAAAACAAGATTTAATCCATGCATCCAATAGACAAGACAAGAATATGTTGAATGAATTTTGTATTAATGGCACTTGGGAGGAAAACACAAGAGGGTGTTCCATGTTCTCCTCAATGGGATGGGTTCTTGTAAGTCCTTAGCACTTCAGATCTAAAATTCCTCTCTCTCGATGGTGTAGAAAACCCAAACTAAAAATGATAGCAAAATATGACTATGATGGTGGACCAATAGTCAGACCAAAAGTATAGATCCAGAGTGATATTTAGGCAACAAAGGGTTATAAATGAATGGGAAAACCCTTCTATTTATAACAAAATATTGAGTTAGTCTAGATATTGGTGCATAGTTAGAATATTATTAACCAAATCAAGATCCAACTTTTATGGAATATTTTATTATATTTGTTGGAGGGAAAAGGAATTTGACTTGGGTCAAATCCCTTATTTGTAAATAATAAATAAATAAATGATTTATTTATCATTTTAAGGATGTGGTTGAGTAATAATCAAATAAATAATGATTTATTTAATTATTTAAGGGTGAATTAGTCATATTTAACAAAGAATATTATTTAAATAAGGTTTAAATAATCATTCTTAGAAAATAATAAGATAAATAATGATTTATCTAATTAATTTCCTTGTTTTGGGTTAAATATAACCAGGAATATTAATTAAACTGTTGTTTAACTAATTATTCCTTGAGGAAAATCAAAAAAATGTATATTTATTTAATATTTCCTCATGGGGTTTCCTGTTTAGACCATAAACAACTTAATAAAGGTGGTTTACTAAGTTATTTTCATAGTGAAAGAAATTTTACTTAGGGTAAAATTCATCTTACATGGTGTACTTGGGTCCATCTAATGATCATAGGTTAGATGACCAAAAAATGGTGTAACAACAAAGATAGAGAAAAGATGAAAAAAGAGGGCAGGTTTGAAAAGAGGTATAGCCCTATACCCAAAAAATAGTACTACTAAAAGTGTGCAAGCTTAAAATTCCACTGCTAGTTCAAAAAGAAGATCTTGTTTTATTCATCTAGCCTAATCATAGCTGAAACATGTTTTTAATTTTGTGTGTATAAGTTAGTGAAAGAGAGATTTTCAAATCGTTCAAACTTGACTTGTCAAAAAGGATAGATTAGGAACGAAAGATATTGGTTCCACATGCTCAAAAAAGAACCAAAGAGAAAGATAAGGATGCATACCAAATGATAGATCACAACCTTTATTTTTCTACTTACTTTTTATGCAAAATAATGTTTGTGTGTAGCTTGTTCCAATGCCACAAACCATGGTAAATCAGATTGCCTAATCCTGATTTGAACCATGCTTTCAATTTCATGTCAATAGTTTAGAGAATCAAGACTGCCAAACAACTTAATCTTAGAAGTCAAAATAGTCTAGGTAGAGAATAAAAGAGTTCACTAGCTAAATATGAACTCTTGGAAGCAATAAGAATAGAAGAAGATATTTTATTTTTGTTTTCAAAATAAAATGTCGTAGTTTGCCAGTTCAAGTGCACTCAAGGAAGAAAAAGCATTAGGCCAATATAGGTTGGGTAGGTAGAAATAAGTTGAATAAATCATGTGTTACATATTATTAAGATCACCACTTCAAAGAAATATCAGCAAATGAAAAGAAAGAAAAATATGCCCAATGGAAGAGACATTGGTCTTCATAAACTCAGAGATTTGATGTTTGAAAGTTCTGGACACCTCCCAAAAAGGAGCTGCCCTCCCCAAGTGGAGCCACTGTTAGTCATCTGTAATTTTTTTTGTTCTGAGGATGACTAAGTAATGGTCATAGATTTCTAAAAAACAAGATTTGTGAAATATTGTGAGTTTTAGAAATCTCACTGCCTTCATTATCCTAAGTCAAACTGTTTCACTAAATTTCTCCCTCTCTGCCTTCTAAGGTTCTCCTCACTGCTCCAAAAGGACTTCATTTCTGGGCCTGTTGATCTCATTTTCACTCCCCTACTCACATTTTCATTCACTCCCTTTTCCCATTTGAAAAACCCATTTCTTCCTTTCCTAAGACATTCCTAAAAGGAGCCTCATTCATCATTTTCACTTTAAAAAAATTAAACAATGTAAAATCCCCCTTTTACATTGTTTAAAACCAAGTTTTGAGCCTATTGGGTGTTTTACTTATATATAAAACTCTGTTTTATATTATAAACCCGCTTTGTTGATACATAGCCTTAAGCCCCTTCTTCTCCAAAACCCCAGCCCCTCACACTCATAAGACCCTGAACTCTGCCCATCTATAACCCCTTGCCCCCATGAAAATAATGCCTCTGCCCTTTCCATTTCATAAATCCCCCATAAACCTTATAATAGGCTTCGTTGACCCTTTGAATCATTAAAACATGGGCCCCACCTCCCACTATGCCCAACACCCTGCCAAACCTTATGAATTAACACTTATTTCTGTTAAAATATTAAGGCCTTGGGCCCATTCTCTGCTTAACCCCATGATCCAATGAAACCTCGCCACCTATCCTCCACTCTGCTGATTTAACCACCTGCTCGTTGCCTCCAAAACGCGCGATAACCATTGATCTCCCATCTCGAGATTTGATGGTCCCTAGCGTATATCACATATATAATTGCATCAGGGTTAAAATTTTCTGACCTACGCGAAATAGGTAGTTTTTCGCCACCACGCGTCGCATCTTGGGCTATATCGTGTGCCTCCCACAAAAAACCACTTACCTCCATTTATCCATGCAATAAACCACTCCCGGTTTTCAAAACCGCATACCCTCCACGCCAAAATTCAAACCCTCCCACCTCCATTTGAATTTCTACTGGTTCCGCCTCCGGAACTCTGCCTCCCATGCTATTTAATCCTTTGCAAACACCCTCTGACAGCCCAAAACCACATAAAATGCAGTCATGCACCCTCCCCGTAGGTTTTTAACTAATAATTATTTTTTGTGTGTGCAGGTTTAATGGCAGAATGCCTGAGAGGCGTTATGATGGTCAGAAAATGACAAATTAGCCTCTGGATGACGATACAGGAGCTTAATTTGAATTACAGGGGTGCAGAGGCCTTATATCAAAGACCAACTATCATGAAACATGATCATCTATGGTCAAATAAACCCTCCTGCCATGAAAGAAAGTCTCCCTTGCACACAGAAGACAAACACAATCTAAAGGAAACAGTGAAGAGAAGGAGTTTGAAAGATTAAAGGGCTAATCCTTAATCAAAATCCAAGATAGAAGATTGGCCAGCTAAAGCAGAAATTAAAGGATACAAGGAGATAGTTAACAGAGATTAAAGGATAAAGGCAAAAGATCAGAAGGATAAATCAAAAGATTAAATTAACAGATAGAGATCAAAATATTAAAAAGAAACATAATAAAAACAGGTAGTCAGAGTATAAAGACATAGTTTAAAGGCCTAATACAAAGTTTAAAGATAAGACAGAAGTAAATTCATCCCAGAAATGCATTCGAATGACTAAGCCTATGGTAGTTACTTATTTCAAATATATTTCTGCGACCTGGTGCTTTGTTTCCTTCAATAAAGCATTAGAGAGTTATTGAACAGAGTTAGAGATATTTTCTATCTGCCAAGTAGTTATTGTAAAGCTATGAATAGGCCTTAAAGTCAATATTTCACCTATATTCCTTTAGGAGTTAATATAGGAGTTATTATTCAGAGAAATATCTGCAGATATTCCTGCCTTGAGCCTTACATGGTCTTCAAGGCAAGGAATTCATTAACTCTGTAATAAATAACACCCAAACCCTAGCTTATCCTCACCTCCTGATTTGCAGATAAATGTTTCATTTGAACTCATTATCTTGTTGGATTTTGATGAATTTTGAGAGAAATACATGGTTTTTTGCAGTTGAAGAGAAATTTGGTGTTGTGGAGCTTGTGAATGCCTCGCTTTGATTGATGATGGAGAAGCTTGCTTGCAGGATCCCTAAGCTTGGTTAATGGTGATGTGTCTCTAATTTGTCCATTTTTTCTTGTTTATAATTATGTTTCATCCTTCTATATGTAGTATAACAGAAAAGTATAGGCTAAGAAATGTTGTTTGAAGCACCTTAGTCCTTCCTGCCTTCTATTGCCTTGATGTTTTCCTCTGCTAGGACATTTTAAGGAATTCTTGATTGCTCCTTAGACCCCCTAAGCTTGTTTATTTCATCAATGGATTAATATGATAGTTTCTAAATATGTTTCATGGCAAGCCTTGCTTATTTGATGCTATCTAAACTCTATTTTGAAATCTCTCTTTGAATTATTACTTGTTAGGTTAAG
Organism: Pinus albicaulis; assembly: GCA_034641835.2. Lineage (NCBI taxonomy): Eukaryota > Viridiplantae > Streptophyta > Pinopsida > Pinales > Pinaceae > Pinus > Pinus albicaulis. The sequence continues at coordinate 155,309 of JAXQQM020062695.1, read as the reverse complement.
CCAAGGAGGTCTTGTTCTGATCTTTCCCTTTTTCCATGGCTATCAGTTTGCCTCAAAGTTCTTTATAGCTTGATCAACAATGTTTAGGAGTTCCCTCTTTGATTTATTAAATTTATTTTGTTATCTTGAATTTTTTCTAAATCTTGAAGGTGAAATCACTAGAAGTTAAATAATTTTCTCTCCTTCTATATTTCATTGGAATGTTTGTGTAGAATGCTTATTTGCTTAAGTTCAATCAAAGAGTTACTAGTTTTCCCTATCTATTGATTGCTTCTTGATACTAATGGTGTTTTAGACCTTCTTGTTTATGGGTATTTGACAAAGGATTCTTAACTTCCCTTTGCCATACCTTGTTTTCCCCAACTTAATGTCCATTTCACTTCACACATAACCCTAAAGGATCCATTGACCACACTAGATTTTCCCTGTGCTGCACTCTGACTCATTGTTTTGATATCCATGACTTTCATAGACTCCATAGCCCAACGATTTGATGATCTCTCACTCCACATATTCTACCTATTTCATCTTACCCAACCAAAACAAACAACAAACCCTACACTTAACAACTAGCCTAAAATAAAACCCTAAAAGCAAACAAGTTCACATCCTTTGCACAGAATAGAGAGATCCCACTCTGAGTCTAGGAAGGCTAGGTCCTAGGATTCCAAATACTGGTCTGATGTTACACTGTGCATTTGGTCTACCAATCTGCTAAATCATGGGACACTAACATGTGATATACTTATTAAAGGGGACCATCACGTGGTACATTTTTTACTATTAAGAAATGATTTCTTAATCTCTTGGAGATTTCCCAAATTAAATAGTTCTCCATTATTACCATTTAACCATCATTTTTATTTATAAAAATGGAGCTATTACTTCATTTCAACATCTAAATTCTTCACTTAGGGTTACTTTGACATAATTCTATAACCATATTTTCCTCTTTTATCTTTACGTAGGATTCATACCCATATATCTTACATTATTTTTCTTCACTATCATAGAGTCCCAAATTGTCTCAAAGTAACCTCTAAAATCTCTTCTAGATTGAAAATTTGATCTTAAACTAATGGCATCTCTAAGGTGAAATGTAACTCTAAACCTTCCTTACTTTCTCAGTTTTTTGTTGCACGAAACTACTGCTAGGATAAGAAGATCCAAAGGCCAAGTATCGATCGTTGTTCATAATTGGCTTATCAAGTTATTAGTTGTAATAAGTTTGAGCCAAGCACAAAAGAGTTAGGAAGGGTTCCTATGAAACCCTAACACTGGCCAAAGCATTATTTTCAGCTAATAATGAGGAGCCAGAAAATTTAATGAGGACAATCCAAATGAAACTTTGATGACGGAAGATACCCCACAAGAAACTGCATAAAATTTAAATCCTCAAAAATTTAGTAAATCAGAGAAAACAATGGCGTATTTTCTAGCCTCACTACCTAAGAAAACGATAAGGTCAACTAGGTTAATCAAGTTACAGGAAGGTCAAAATTCTTTAGATCCCCTTTATCAGTTACCAAAAGAAAATTTGATTCAATAATTCTCTAATGCAGAGGGGACACAGCAGGAAGCCCTTGAAGAAAATTTATCTCAAGACTCACTAGCCTTGGAACATAAAAAACAAGAAATGGAAGTATCTTAAGCATTATAAGGGTTAGAGAAATTATTGGAAACTATTTATTTAGGAGAAGAAATGAATATACCAATAGAAGAATCTATAGGTCATCCAGAAAACCCTTTTGACTAGAATATTTTACCTAATTCTCCAATTGCAACCTCCCTCGCCATTTCATCAGCTACTATCATTTTGGAATCATCTAGTGACCCTAAATGTGTTTCCTTCCAACATAATTATAAATAATTTGTCATTATTTTATTGGAGCCCTCCTCTCCAGAAGAGACAACTCCATAGTTTCCCCTTGAAGATATGATTGTTTTTCTAGTTGAACTTGAATTTGATCCTCTTGTCAATGAATTCCTAAAATATGTGGGAGATAAAATACCAATGGAAGTCAAAAATTCATTTATTAACCCTTTGACAGTTGAATATACTCAGGAGATTAATGTTGGAAATATCGAGGTGTAGTTGTTATTTCCTCTCCTTTTGCCCCAACAACTTTGGCTAAAAATTTGTTCAAAGGACTAGAAGCATGAGAGATGTGTGAGATAGAAAAAGCTAAACTCCATAAAGAAGTTGATATAGTAAGAAAATAAAACAATAGATTTAAAAGGAAGGTATGACAACTGAAAAAAAAAAATGGCTCGGGGAAATAAGTAGTATCATAAGGGTCATGTGAAGGAGGTTGAAAAGAATACAAAAACTCAGGATAATGAAACTCAGGTTGACCTCACACTTGTTTCCATTGAATAAAGTGTCTATAAAAATCCTTCCCTTGTTTCTACTACAGTAGGAACTAAAACCAATTTTGAGATACAAATTATTGATATTACTTATATTTTCATTGAAGTAGAAAATAAAACCGATCCACCATATGTCCTTATTGAAATAGGAGTATAAATAGATTTTGTACCTATTTATACTCCCTTAATTGTAGAGGCTACCATTAAGGTCTTGAATAAAACCATTTAAAGACAACATGAGACTATAAAGATATACCAAAGAGAAGTGGTGCCTCAGAAGGAACATTAGGAATTGCTTCAACGATTCAAGGCACTCATAGCAATGAAGATGAAACTTATGCACAACTAAGAGAATATGAGAATAAAATACAATATTTAAAGTATATCCTTAATAAGGCTGCAGAGAAAACAAAGGAAATATGATCCATTTATTCAGATGCATTGGAATGCAGGTCCCCAACCTGGAATTATACCATGTTTTTACTTGAGCTATATTTGTTTCTCAAAATCAAAGTTGTATAGTTTGGGATACCATATGAGTTCAAATATGTACTGGATTTTATCACTAATTTCCATAAACATGACGAGCACACAAATTAGATTCTATGTAAACTATATATGCACAATTTATTTATGGAGGAACACATGAATGAGAATATTCTTCCATTTATTGGAGACATTCAGTTCCAGGACTTCATATCATTTGATTGAAAACAGGTGAAATGGGAAAAATACTACCACACCTTATAGAAGAGAGAGAATGGTATTGTATTTGGGTCATCGGAGAGCCTCAAAACCCTTTTCAAACACTTATTCATCATACTATCTTCATAGAAAAACCTAGTGTTTCTTCTACGGTTGGAGGGATTCATATTGATGTTTTACATTCAGGTTTGGAATACTTGGGATATATCATAGGTGAGGCTCTTCATGGATAAAAAGTTAGATGGAAGCCATCATCTAATGAAATAACAAATAGCTAACTCTTTTGCTTCCATAATTTTCCACATGCCATGACTAGAGTACAAGACTATGTTCGCCTGGTATTAGAAAAAGGTATCAATTCGATAGGGTGAAGGTATATATGTCCCATGATTTGGTGCCCTCAGTATTATTATAAATATGACTATGATTTATCAAAGGAAGGTATGTATGTGGCCTTTCAGGAACTCAAAAATAGGAATGGATTCATACATAGAGGAGAAGAATCTTATGAAGCTTACTCCTTAACTCCCTTGCATGTTAATCATTTGTTTGCACGAGGTCATGCAAAAAGGTAAGTTGGGGGTTGATGTTGGGCCTCATAATTTTTATAATTTCCTTACCTTATTTCTTAGTTCTTATATTATTTTCCTAAGTCTTTCTTGCAGTTAGGACATAATAATCTATGTAATATGGATTCTAGAAGCATTTAAGGTATTTCTATTATTATATTTTCTCTATGAATTGATTTGATCACAAAAGCGTTATTTACTCACAGTTGGATCCTTGTTTTAAAGAGGAATATATCGATGAGTTGGAACCTGATGTTGTTCCTTGGATTGATCATATAAGATTGGATAGCTTGATGCTATTGATCCTTGTTTGGAGAAAATCGGTTAAGGACAAGCTTCCAACTTGGTTATCTAGAAATATTAAGACTTTTTTTAACTTAAAATTAACATCTTGAGAATCTTCATATTCTCAAGATTTTTGTTTATCAAAAATATATTTACTATTCTTATCTTCTACAGTCATATTATAAAGACTAGGAATTGAGCCTCGAGAGAGGTTGTTAAATTGTAATAATTTTGACATAAGTTCTAAGCCTGAGAATACATTGACTATAATCAACATTCTGTAATTCAATGAAAGTTTTTATTATCCAAAGTTAATTTTTTGTGATGATTCCCTTTATAATGAAATTTGATTCTGATGATTTGGGCTTGATCCTGGCAAAAATCATGTCTTCATTTGTATTATTAAATATGTGTTTTGTTCTTTCACTTTTGTTATTTATTTGCTTAATTGTTTTCAATTTAAAAATTCATGTTAGTTAAGTAAATTTTCAAATCACATGTTGTGTTTTAAATAGAAATTATAGTTGGTTGTTGTAAAGGGGATTTACCTTAGCTAATTCACTTAGGATTGTCGTTAGTCTATTGCTGTCTCTTCTAGATTATCATAGGATTATTATTTTTTGTTGCTTAATTTTTTTTCAATAATATAGTTTTGTAGTGTTGTTAATTCATTTTGTATTTGTTTTTCCATAGGTATCAATTCAATGTTTGATAGTTTTCCTTTACTGTTTCCTAAAGAAATTATTTATGATTTAATGCTTTCAATGGTTTGGTTTAGTTAGAAGTAGATTTATTAATTGTGTTTTGAGTTGATTCCTTTATCATTGCAATTTCTTTTTCCATTAGGATAATATTGCTTAGTCATACTATCATTTATCTTGCATAAATTGTGTGGATAACCTTGAAATAGAAATATGAAACCTCAGGTTGATAATATAATGTGGAGTATTTAGTTGGTCCTTTAGTAAAATTTAATTAGCACGACAATTACCCACCTATGAATCAATTTCCTTACCATCGTCCCAATCCTCCCCAAATATTACAAAGAGGGCAATGGCTAAAAGAGCACCCTATTAACCCTCCTCTCAGAAATAATGTGAACTTCATCGAAGAGTACGATGATGAAGTGGCTAGCCAATTAATGAACCCTGAGTATTAGGATTATAAAAATATGAATTCTACTAATTATTTTAATGACTTCCCTGAAAACCCAAATGGTTATATAGAACATCATTTTTTGGATCCTAAGTTTCAACGTTTTGCTGAATACTCAGAATCATAGTTTCAACATAAATACAACCTCATACCCAGGAGGGATTTCCTTCCTAAAAAATAAACACCTCTCGAGGCCCCTCCTCCACTTATTAAAAAAACTTCTATATGAAATAACCGTGTCCCCCATGATTCATATCCTGACTTTGTACATAAATTTAATTTACAAAATGAACTAAATAAGCTGAATATTAGTATGTCCTTAGCCAAATTTGTTAGACTCCCTCTATACAAACAAGAAATTGATACTTTCCTTCAAAATTAAAACCTTTCCACCCAAGAAATGGAAATGACCAATGTTATCAATATCCAGAATGATTCCCATAAAATTACCCTTTGGCCTTGTTGTGGCCAGCAACAACCACCCTTCTTATTTAGTATTCTCACTACTACTAAATAAGCGGGGGCCCTTAGTCAAAAAATTTAAAAATCGATTAGTGCTTGTTTTTCCTTTTTTTTTTCAATAAAAATTAATATCATAGACTTAGGAGAATACCCCTTGAAAAATCTAAAAAGCTTAAGTTTTATGATAAGATAGAATAAAATCATTCCTTAAAGGAATATCACATCGCAAAAAGGTAATGAATATCTCCTTACAAGCGGAATTCTAAATATTGCGAGATCACGATGCGATACTATGCACTAAAAAATATTCATCGCATCGCATGCCTCAAATATCACTTACGCTAAAAACCTCAAACCACCGATATGCGATGGCACATATCGCAAATCGCGTTTCGCAAAAAAACACATTAACGGATGTTTGTCATATGCTACGCTCCAACGATTTTGCGATATTGCGATTTTGCGATTTTGCGATATTGCAGTATTGAGATATTGCAATTCCATGAGATTGCAATCTGCGATATTGCGAAGCAAATCGCAGATCGCCTTATCGTAGATATTTAAGGCTCATTGTACAAAAAATATTTTCCATAAACCGAGGCCTGGTTATGCGCTTTAATGTTAATAAATGAATTGGTTGTCAATCATTAATAAAATATGGTTTTGTTATGATCGAAGAGCCATTTCATGTAAGGTGGTATCTTTTATATGTCTTCAGCATTTAAAATATTTCCCGTCACCTTTTTTATCATTATTCTCATCTCACTTGTAAACTGCAGGAACGAAGAACAGATAACTATACAAATCAGTACTCAGGATATTATGGGAAAGAAAGACAAGGCTCCGAGTTCTGAAGACAAAGAAATGATACCCTTGTATACAGACACTTCCTGTAACAAAGATGTTGGTATTACTACTTGGGAAGGCATGTACAATCTACTTGAGGAAGAGAACCCCAGATTAATGGAGGTTATAGCTACTGCAGGCTCACATGGGTCTTCTAAGGCGTCTATTACAGAGTTAGCTTGCTCATTCTTGCACCGAATAGCAGCGAGGCATAAAATTATTCCATACACAGACATGGTTAAATGGGTACTGGACAACACTGATATCACAAACAGACAGTTTAAGACTCAGGGTCAAGAACTCATTGGCTCATTCACTCCACAAGATTTGAGACTCATATATCATTTACCAGAGCCACAGACAACTTATAACAAACAGTTCATGGAGAAGTTTTCTAAAGAAAATGAAGACCTAGCAGTATGTACCAAGGACTGGTCTAGGAGGGACGAACCACTAAAAAAGGATAAACACGATATGTATAGTACTAGTTCTCTCACCTCCCCATATTGCTTTGCTGCTGCTATGCTCTGTAGGTGTTTTGGGAAGCCAGAAATTAATAAATTTTCATCTGAATGGCTACCATTATTGAATGCTGTTGTTAATGCTACTGTTACGTATTGGGCTAAGATATTATCCGATAACTTAGCCATGGCCATTTTGAATTACCGGTCTAAAAGAACTGTTTCTCAGAGAATTTATCCCCCTTTTTACTTATCTGCATATGTGATGGATTCAATCTGTTATATTTCCAAGTTTCCTTTGATGGGTTGGAAATGGACGACTCAAGACCCCTTACCCATTCATATTTATCATAAAGAATTGTGGGATTCCAAGTTCACTCCGTATTTTTACAAGATTTGTCATGGAATTATGTTGCCCCTGTACAAAATGTTATATGATAAAGACGCTCCAAGATTTTCTCCCGAAGCAGAGGTAGATATACTCCCTGTCGCGAGATGGTTCAGAGAAGAACTGTTTACATATGTCAGGGTATTTGGAAGTCTCGCTTCCCCTCATGTCTTACCTTTGTATGTTCCTGATAAACTCATGGCACGAGAAATTGCTTATCAAACCTACGGAGAAGGAGGTTTGACTAAAGATTTGAAGGACAAAAAGAAGGCTATTTGGCCACAATTTCCTGTGGCCTGTGGAGCCTTTTCACTATTTGATGTAGGCCATGCATTCAAAGAAGTAAACAACATAACATGTTTACGTTTGTTCAAATTTCCAAGAAGACCGTTCGACCCTTATGATATTGCTAAAAATTTCACTACTGCAGTCAAAATAAAGGTGTTTTCTAAAGAAGATGATCTTTTTGATGACATGTTCCAAGAGAAAGGTACACTTAAAGAAGTTCTACATTCGGCCCAAATGTGATTTCCTCCAGCAGAATTTCAAGAGTTTAAGATATATAGGGAAAGAAAGTTAGCTAGTATCCCTTTGGATAAATTACGCTTGGAACCCTTAAGGGAACCAACTCCCAGTATTAGTCTTAGTGGAAGTTTAGGCATAGACAGATCTAAATCTAATTCTAGGAGAGAAACGTCAGAACACTCTAAGAGGTCTAAAAATGACCATGATAAAAGTGAAGGGTCAGTAAGGGATACTGCCCAGTCAAAGGAGCTCCCACAGCAACAGGTTTTGACCTCTCCACAGCTAAATCTTCCCCCTCTCATCGTACAACAACCATCAGTGAGAAATGAGCTAGATAAATAATGGGAGACATTCAATGATTTAATCAATATTGAAGGACAGAACACACAGACACCTGTGAGTAATGTACATGCAACAGAGATATAATCACAGGAACAATTAGCAATGTCTCAGAAATGGAACATATTCCCATTACCCCATCCTCTGAACTTATGCTCAAGATAGAGGAAATTCCTCCTCTTGATGTATTTTATAGTCCACAACACAAGGCAGTGGTAAGAAGACAAAGAAAGAAAAGGAAATTAGAAAATTTTCTCTCTCATGATGCAGAGAAATTAGACATCCTATGGCAAGATCCTACCACTGATCCCACTGAAAATCTCACCAAATTATCTCAGATCACAGGAGCATATGCCTCTGCAGCCATTGATAAAGCATTTGAGGTACAAAAATTACTGAATGAGAAAGAAGATCAAGTACAGGTTTTGCAACAACAACTGCAACAAGCCAACGCCAACAACGAAGCACAGAAACAGCTTGAAAAATTACAGCCGGACTTCCAACAAATGCAGATAGGGTACCAGAACAGTTTGGCTGAAAAATAAAAACAGTTACAGGTTATGCAAGAGATGCATAAGGATGATCCCAAACTTACAGAATTCATCACAGAATCCATTTCCTTAAATGATCAACTACTGCAGCAACAGGAAATATTGTGCCAAATAATATCACAGTGGAACTCTTATTGTGAAGAAAGTGATAAAATCACTAATCAAGTCGTAGACTTACGACATGATTATGATTTAATTGATAAAAGAGTTACTGAATATTTGGCTTGGCAAGAAACAGAGGAAGGGAAAAGAGAAGGTGCACCAATAATCGATGACAATCACAAAGAAATTCTCTTTAATAATTGGGATGCACAAATCAGGAAAGCAGAGCAAGCGGCAGAAGAAGCAGCCACAGCAGCAAACAATGTTATTGATTGCATAAATGAAAATTTGCACAAGGAAAATCTGATCTCAGAAACCACTCCAGAATATCTACCGAAAGCACAGCAACTGCAGATAGGCTGGAGACAGAAGGCTCAAGAAAAGGCAAAATCAATTAAAAGATTAACTTAGTTAAATTGGGATTCTTACTGGGCGTGTTTGGTAAAACCACACAGCCAGTGCATGACTCTCAAATGTATCATCAATTCTACCGAGAAGATGGCGCTAGCTCTTGCCGATTCCGTTTTCACAAGACAGTTAAAGTCTGAAGTCAGCCAGCCTACTCTTCTCAAACAAATGCTGAACGCTTGCAATTTCAAATAATAGATTCACAAATATTTAGTTGATTTTAGATTTAGTATTAATTTTGCTTTATTTTTTCCTAAAATAAGGACAGTCATTTAAACCGTATCCTACATTTTTGTAATAAATTATTTTTAGATTTAGTTAGTATTATTTAAACCCTTCTCATGCATTTAGAGAAGGGTCCTGAAATTTGTCAAAAACTTGTCCTCAGAACATGCACTTTTGCACCCTCCGAGGAGGTTTTGATGAATGAATGGAACAGGATTTATTGATATTTGCGTTTAATATCTACTACTGATGTTGCACTTTTGTACTCTTAGTGGATGTTGGATTAAGAAGAGATAAGTCATTATTGCTTGAAGCTCATGAGTAGAACTAGTTATAAATGGTACTTTTATCTCTTAACTATTTCTGCCTTTGTGTTAAAGTGATATTCATGTTTAGTTGTTTATATATTGATGCGTGAATGCTTGAGTTATCATTTGGCACTTCTGTACGGTGATAGCTATTTATTTATGCTTAATATATGAGTAGCTTATTATGCGATATGTTTTTCACAATTGTTTCGTCTAAATTTTTATACGAAGTGGTTTATCTCTATTGAATTATTTTCTTATAACAGTTGAATGATCTTTATTACCAATTGTTATTTGAAATCATTTTAGATCGCATAACGGAAAGATTACATCCCGGGTTAGTGTAGAATTAGATATTTATGTTTATTAGAATACAATTGCATGTTATTAGATTAGAATTAGAATAAAAGCATTTCACTTAGGAAATTTTAGAAAGGAAATATCAATTCTCAACACACACACACATATTGGGAAACTGTTCCCATATCCCCAATCGGACCCACTATACCAAACGGAAAAGGAGCTGCTAACCAAGGTCCGGACCGGGTGGATATCCCCCTTCTTGTAGACCCGATTTTCGGGGCTATCAACATATTTGGCGCTAGAAGGAGGGCCTAAAACTATGAATGGCAAGTAAGTCAAAATCTAAATACCATTCTGAGAGTAAATCGCCCTCACCATCTCCCCCGACTTCCCCATCGCACTTAGAATCTTTAAATCTAGAGCTAGAAGTCGAAAGAACAATAACCACTGCCACAAACCCTGACTTTTCAGAAGAATCTGTTATTGAACCTCCTGAAGTTGAATCTTTGATCCATAAACTTCAGCGATTTTCAATATCACCTCAAAGATCTGATAAATCTCAAGGCAGTGTGACTTTGCAATATAACCCTGCTCATCCTCTTACCAGATTACAGAGCGAAAATTTTGGCGTTCAGCCAACCAAGTTACCTCTACCTACAAGGAAGAGAGCAAGGAAATCACCTAAAGGGTCTGATAGCGAGACTCTTTCATTATCATCATCCATCTCAACCTCTTCACCACGAAGTTAACCATCCACCCCTCCACTTCAGATTATTGTCCATCAGTCCACTGGAACTTCCACATCTCCTTCTCAAGCATCTGGAATCGTAATATCCTCATCTTCCCAACCGCAGGGATCATCTTCTGCACTTTCCTCTGTTGGTAGTTCAACGATGGCCCAATCTCCATGGAATAACCCAGGGGCAGTCTTAATGCCTGCACCCTTGAGTCAAATACCAGCCCATCCTGAAAAATGGCTGCCTAAGTTTAATCCTGAAGCAGGCATGCTAGTGGAAGAACATATAGATAACTTTATGTTGTCCATAAATCTCAATGGAGTTACAAATGAAGACGTTGTCGTCCGAATTTTTCCTTATACTCTACAAGGAGCAGCCGGATCATGGTATTTCTCATTACCATCTGGATCTATCACTAGTTGGGATATTTTCCAAGATCAATTTTTGACTAAGTTCGGTGATGACAGGTCTACTGCGACGCTGATCAATGACCTGTCTAACCTTAGGGCAGAGTCAAAAGAACCTATCAAAGATTTTAATTCACATTTCAATAAGATGTTAAATAAAATTCCTACTGCTTCCAAGCCTAGCGAAGAAGTTCAAAGTGAATGGAACATCTCTTCTTTACCATCAAACATAGCAATCTTCGTTGATAGGGCTAACAAAACAACTTTAGCTGACAATATGAAGGAAGCAATAGTGGTAGAGAAACGTATCATAGCCCTAGAAAAGAAAAACGCGATAGAGGAACGAAAATCCAAGAAGGTTACTTTTAAGGAAGACCCCAAGAAAAAACAATCGAAAGATCCATTCGATTTAGAAGGATTGCAGAAAGTTCTGAAAACCATGTCCAACGAAATGGTTGACATTAAGAAACAAGTGGCAGAAACATCTTCTAAAAAGCTGTACAAGCCTTATAGAAGAAACCCTTCAACCGATTCAAAGCCGCAAAATGCTATCACAAGTGCTGAATCAGAAGATGAAGAAGAGGAGATTGCTACTGAAGAAACTACCGATGAAGAAGAAGTTGTAGAGGTACAAGGTATGTGGGATTTCATCCTCCCGGATGAAGAAGATCAAGAGGCATTCCCGGTTACCACTCGAAGTAGAAATCAACTTGATCCTCCTCAACCTACTCCTAATCCAAAGAGCACAAACTCAATGAATAAGGATAAAGTTGTAGCCAAGAAAACGACATCTAAAGCGACTCAAACTAGCCCAGTCCAAACAGATTCATCAACTCCATCAAAAACGCTGATCGTTTCGGATGAAATGGAGTATAATATCATAGAAGACATGAAGAAGACTAGGGCTAACATCACTTTTTATGAATTGAGCAAGTTAAAACACCAGCAAAAGGTACTTTTGAAAGAATTATATGCTGTACCAGAAAAACCTTTGCCCGCTCCTGTAATCTCTCAAGCTTCCAACGAGATGGGAAGACCTCCAACTAATGTGATTAGTAAAGTTGATCTAGAAAATATCGCTTTAATTGGAGGAAGGTCGAGATCTCATACTCCCCCATTTCTTCTTACTTATGAAGTTTTCAATAAAAAATTGCATAATTGTTTAGTGGATTCTGGAGCTTCATCTAATATTCTACCAAAATCAATATGTGCAAAGTTGAACATTCAACCACAAAAATCTGTTGTGTGCATAGTCCAGCTAGATCGATTGCAAGTTGAAGTGATCGGCGAATTAAATCAGGTTACCATAAGACTGTCATCTAATCCAAAGGTATGTCAAGTTATCGACATTTTAGTTGCAGATATTCCAGAATTTTATGGCTTAATTCTTAGCAGAGATTGGTCAGAAAAACTTCATGGATACTTTGCAACTGATTGGTCGCACATGTGGCTCCCTTACAATGGTAAACCAAATCAGATAAAGGTTGAGCGAGAAAGACATCAGAAATACATAGTAACAGAACTGGAAGGAGAAAATGAACCGGTAGCATACAACAATAATATCATTGGCAACTACTCAGTTGATTCTTTCTTAGGAAATTTTAATGCTCATACTTCACCTTACTTAGAACATTCTGTTTTATCTCAAATAGAAAAATTTTCTCAAACAGATAGTTCTAAATGTATTAATTTTATAGATACTCCTGTAAATAAATCTTTATTTTGGAAGTTATTTTTAGCGGTTCTCCTAATTCTAATGAGGAGCAATACAGTACGGAAGCAACAACTTAGCGCTCAAATCTACCTTAGGCTGAAATAAGGTAAAACTCAAGGCTACATCAAACCACGCTCAGCCTCGTAGCTAGCCCTACGAGGACAGGAGAGGGCTCTCTCCGGATCTATCTTGGCAAATGTTTTCAGAGGGGCTGAGATGACTTATAATGAACAATGAATACGAATTTTAGGCTAGTAAAGAGATAGGAATGTTTGATTTTGATTTTTGGGTTTTCGTTGGAGAAATGGGAAAAAATAATTTTGGGTCCGGGGATAAGGTCAGATCTTTGCAGATTTCGAGTTGGGGCGAGGTAGGCAATAGTCTTAATGCTTTTGATTGGATATATGGATGGATCAGAACGAAAAGGAGCTGAAAAGGGCAAGGATGAACATGGATCCTTTTCAAACAGGCGAAAACATGTAAAACTAAATGAATTCAAAGGCAGAGCACTGTGAACAATGGATTCAACCTCATCTACTCATTCATTTAATTTAAGAAGCATAAGTGAGAAATGGCATACATAAAACATGAAGGAACTTACAATAAACTGAGAGAAAACACCATTAAGAACAGAAAGCCACAAGAATCCCAACAGGTGCCGCAAAACCTCTGATCTTTCCTTAGCCAAAATATGAAAAATATGTACAATGTGTGCCAAAGTTTCCCAAGAGTCCAACCTCTCCAACCTCTAAAAAGGATTGAGAAATTACATCATATAGAGCATCCTAACCCCCTCCCATGCCTCTAGGGGTCGAATTCCTTCTTCAGGGATCAGTTTCAACCAAATTCTAATCAAGGAACTAGAATCTAGGCAGCTAACAACTTGCCTCTAAAAGAGTGGAAACTGATTCATTTACATGATTTTCACCTTTTTGAGAGTGAATCTTCTAGAATAGGTAAAAATGAGCCAAAGTTACATGTCAACCATCAATTTACATCATAAAAACCCAAAAATTTCATCCACAAGAAAAACTGGTCCCAACTGGCCGAAATTCTGAGCTGGAAGTTGAAAATTCAGCCAAAAATCTAAGTGGGTAGCGCCCCTGAGCTGAGTGGGTAGCGCGCCTTTCAGCCTGATTTTGAGGCACTTTCCGGCATCCAAATTGAGATCATGATAGCTCGTTGGAAAGCCCTGGATGTTGGCTATCCAACCCAAGTGGAATTTCTCAATTTGGAGCTCATTTTCCCCTCAAAAACTTCATTCTCCCAGAAGTACTTCCTGCTGGTGCAAAAGGTGGCAGCAAGGTGGTTTTCATGGTGTTTTTGAGCTTTTTGACCATCCAGAATCTGATGAAATGCTTCGGCAATGCCTGAGGATGCATAACTTACCATGAAAAATCCAAAAATTCAAAGATTTCCTTCAGCAAGTGTCCCGAAAAAAAGTGAGCATATGGGCGTGCTACCCGCTTAACTGAAAAACCTGTTTTTAGACCAAAATATTTCAAAATGACAAAAATTTCTCCGAATTTGCTCAAATTCGGAGCGAAGACCCTCCATCATGTATCTTGCCCAGCCAACGAAGCCTCGGCCAAAATCTGGAGTGGATCAGGCCTTTTCCGCCATTTTAGTGCTTCGCTCAACCTCCTCTTCAGAATCTTCATTCTCGCTTTGCAGACATGCATGCGAGCCCAATAATGGCCTTTCATGTGACGAAGCATGTCTTTCTCTCTGTTGGCCTTTGCCAACAACTTCTCCAGATGAATGTTAACATGCGTGAGTTCAGTCTCTCGCTCAACTGGTGTCATATCACCTGGTCTCTTCCGGGCCAATTGTCGATCCTCACGGATTCGACGCAGCTCATAAAGTGTGTGCTCATCCTCTAGCTGTTTGTTGCGCTGCTCCAGATAGTTTATCACCCACTGAGCCTTCTGCAATTGATCTTTCAGCGTGTCATTCTCGGCCCTTTGCTCTTGGATGATCTCCCTCAGTTTCGAGCCAGGAGAGCTCGCATCAACATCAATGATTGTGAAATCTGTGTCCCGGCCTCCTGATGGGCCCTCATCATGCATGGGCTTCTTGCCCCTGTCCTGGATCTGTACCTGTGCTGAAGAAGAAGGCGAGACCCCTTCCACATCATGTGGAGATAATACTCGCTCTGCTGATGAAGTCGGCAAGACCCCTTCCACCCTGGGTGGAGATAATACTCGCCGTGTAGCTGAAAATAAGGCCCTGTGGCCTCGCTGATATGTCATAAACAATGGAGCACTGATCTGCCCGACCTCAGGAATGTCCGGCTGGTGTGAAGGCTCTCCCGCATCATAAACTACCTCGGGAGGCGGCTGTGACACTGTGAAAAAGTCACGGGAGATGAAATCCTCCCAAGCGATGCCCTGCTGTGCCAACTGATGTAACACTATGATCTTGATCAAAGCGTAATGATATATACTTCTATGCTGCTGTGCTGGGCTCTTCTTCTGTACAAAAATCATCATCCTCTCTATGTTGCGATACATGAAGTACGGAATGTTCATCATACGTACCCTCGTGAAGTGCATCAACAAACAAACATGGTACGCAAAGAGACGCGAGAATCTGCCCTCGCAACTGAAATACCGAATGATGAGTTTCATCAGTGGTGCAAACTCATCCCTCAGGAATCTGAAAGGAAAAACTCTGCCCAAGTGCCTCATATACCCAGGTTTGATGTATGGCTCATAGTGGAATTTCTCTAAATGCTGACGTTTGTTCCATTCCTCTCCTAGATTTGGTATGCCAGTGGCCTGAGCAATAGTCATTGGTGACAGAATGAAATCTACTCCAGCGAGATTTACACGGCCATTACGTAAATGTAGAACAAACAGACGAGCTAGTTCACGATGAAGCTGGGTTTGTGAAATCATTTCATAGAATCGAAAACATGACTGAACCCGAAAACAATCCATTGCAAGCGGACATGCCTGCAATTGAGCCAAAGAAGTAGGCTCCTCCCTAAGATGTTTACCACCTTTGCCACCTCTGTGAGGCCTCCGTGGCACATTACCCTCTGTTGTGGAATCACTATCCGACTCCTGCTCATAAAATGACTCTGTCTCTGACATGGCTTTGAACAAGATATTTGTAATATGGATGCTGATATAGGTGCAGTGAAAGCAAAGTTTTAATGTATGTTCAAAACCCAATAGATATCACCCATGTACCCAAGCATCACAGGAAAACAAAATCATAATGAGGATGACTCTGTTTTAATGGCATAAAAACTATCACTGTTTCGATCATAAGTGAGTTTGACAAATGAAAACCAAATGCAGATGTATGGTATAATTTTATAATGATGGCCAAAATTTGTCAAAGGGGCAACAAGTATGGGACTGTGTTTTATGAACTGGAGAATAGGGACATCATGACAATAACCATAGTGATACAAATGACCATGACAGTGGCAATATCATGGTGATGGCAGCAGTGATATGGTGATGGAGGCTATATACTAGTCAACATGAAACTGTGCAAAAACATGAAAGGGCATGATAGCAATGATAAAATGATAACTGAGGGCGTGAGGATCATGTACATAACATGCCAAGGCATGAGCACATTTACCATTCAAGAGTTTTCAAACTTTTCACAAAACTGTCCATATATTTCCAAAAACCCTTGAGGAATTATTTTGCATGTGAATGTAGGGTTTATATATTCTTCTCCAAACATGGCCTCTTTCCCAACATCAAAATCATCACAAGCATGATAAAAATCTACTGAGAAATGATAAAAACCTGTTTGCAATTTGCTGGAGTCGATTTGAATCAAAACTGGGCGCAAAACACAAATTTCTGGGCTCTGTTGCTAAGTGGGTAGCGCCCCTGCCCAATGGGTAGCGCGCACCAAGTGGGTAGCGCCCGTTCAATTTAACACAGGCTGTGGCGCTCAAGTGGGTAGCGCGCACCAAGTGGGTAGCGCGCACCTCAAGTGGGTAGCGCACACCTCCAAACGCTGTCCACGGTTATGAAAACTTGTCTTCGGCCTTCAAGAACTCGACTTCGACCTCTGCCTTGTGGATCTCTTGCAAATGAGATTGTTTGCCATGTTTATATATGAAGTAAATATCTCATCAAATCAGATTGTTTTTCAAATTTGTTTGATAACCCACTTTATAATGTTTTTGGCATTTTGACATTTGGTCTATTAATACAATGCTTTGCTTTGGATTTTCTAAATTTTGGACTGAAAATGCTTGTTGTCTTTTGCAGGGATGTGGCACTGTGGCTTTGGAAAAGATCAGAGGCTTGCACTGAAGCTTTCTGATAATGAAATAAATACAATTATTACAAAAATGAAATTAGACAGTTTCTAGTTCCAAAAAAGAGTTTTGGACTAGAAATGTCTTCAAATGATTTTGATGATAAAAATGTGAAATAAAAACTTGTGAAGCCAACCTCATGGCCTGCGGGCTTTATGACATGTATGCAAAAGACTCGAAAACCCTAGACTCTAGGACTAAAGACTCTTTTTAACAAAACTGATATTTAATGACCATGAATGAAATGACAATGAACTTCAATAATTTTTGAGGAATTTTTAAATAGCCCTGCAGGTACAAGCATGAGGAAACACACGACAACCAGACCCCCTCGTCAGTCAGCGGAATGCTCCTAGCGAAAGGCAACGAAGTGGAAAAAGCGAGACACCTAAGAATGAATATGCAAAAAGCGAAATGATCTCTGACGGAGGGCTGTAAGGACCGACTCTAACATTGGCTCCAATGGGGATGGTGGCTCCATGGAGATGCCAAGAACGACAGATCTCTGGGGGAGTCAGACAGTGCCTTCATCCATTGGGCGATGGAGTCATTATTTCAACAGATAACACAAAAATTTTGATACATTTATTGACTGCAAACTTTACTGAAAAGCGACTGAAACTTGACCAAAACTGACTCGATTTTTAAACTGAAAAGACTGACAAAACTGACTTGACAAACTTCAAACCAACCAACCTCCATCTCCAGAATTATAGCCTTCGCTCCGGGCCCCAGACTGGAGATGAGAGATCAGTACACACTTGCAATAAAACCGAAATAAAATGATATATACAATGATGATGAAATCAGCAGAAAATACTCAGAAGTGGTATCGCTTCAGCAACCGACCATTGATCGGTCCTCCAGGACAATCATCTCCATTCATTTCCTTGAGAAGAAAGGCATTTTGACCACGATACGCTGCAATCTTAAAAGGACCTTTCCATAGGTTTTCGAATTTACCGTGCTTTCCCTTATCTTCATTCCGAGCATCCCATTTCAAAACCACCTCATCCAACTGAAACTTATCTGCTTTTTCCTTTCTGTCGTAGATCTTCTTTATGCGCTCCTGCAACTTGAAAGTATTTTGAAATACCTCCTCCCGTGTCTGCTGTAAATGAATCATCTGATTAATCCTCCGCTGCATGGGATCTTCCTCACTACCAGCTTCCTGAAGCAATTTGACCACCGGGACAGCAAGCGAAGTAGGAAAAACCGTGTCTATTCCGTACACCAACTCAAAAGGAGACATGCCAATAGACTTTTTCTGACTTACCCTATCAGCCCACAGTGCATTCACTAATTTCTTGTGCCAGCCCTTTTTGTTGATTTCCAGCAATTTCTTAATGATATTCACCAAGGATTTATTTGAAGATTCCGCCAAGCCATTCCCTTGTGGATGGTAGGCAGTCGAATGTCCCAAACTGATATTATACTTATAGCAAAATTCAACCATCCTTTTAGACTTGAAGGCTGCTGCATTATCTGTGATTATTTTACTAGGACACCCAAAACGTGATAGAATATTGTTTTCAAGAAAAGAGATAATTACCGCATCCGTGGCCTGTCGAGTGGGAATCGCCTCGATCCATTTTGTGAAGTAGTCCGTAGCTGTCAATATCCATCTATGCTGTCTGGAAGATGCTGGGTGGATTTCCCTGATAAAATCCAATCCCCACTGCTGGAATGGTGCACTAACTTCGATTGGTTTGAGAGGCAAAGGTTGTAGTTTCTGCTTCCCTTCGAAAATTTGACACTCATGACAATTTTTAACAGCCTTAAATACATCAGAAAACAAAGAAGGCCAATAATACCCTGCCCTTAGAATCTTATTTGCTGTGGTCTTCCAAAACAAATGGCCTCCGCAGTCACCTTTGTGAAAGTCCTCCAAAACTTTTTGAGCTTCCTCCTCTACCAAACAATTCAACAACACTCCCCCAGGGTCTTTCCAATACAATGCAGAATTCAATATACAAAATTTTGCAGCTCTCAACTTCAATGTTCTACTTTTATTTCTAGGCATCCCGGGAGGTGGAGACAAATTCTGAAGCACGTATAAAATGTCAGCATACCAAGGGGAAGAAACAAAAATATCAGATACCTGAACTGACGTACTTTCCTCATCTTCATCGGACATGGCAGCAATCAAATTTATATCTAGAGCATGCAGATTTGTTTCAGCCATGAGCTTGGCGAGTCCTTTTCCTTTAATCAGCTTGGTCGGTTTAATCTCCACATCGTATTCTAACAACGCAGCGATCCACTTACCCCGTCTTCCCTCTGGATCTGCCTGTACCAAAACATCTTTAACCACTGCGTTAGGAACGTATGCTATAATGTGGGAATGCAGTATATACACGCGGAAATATTTCAAGGCCTTTACAAGCGCAAGTGCTTGTTTCTCAATAATGTTGTATTTCAATGCTCCGTCCCTTATAATCCGACTGAAAAAAGCAATGGGCTTCTCAACTCCATCCCTTTTTTGCATTAAAACAGCTGCCAATGTGTGCTCAGAAGCAAATGAAAACAAAATGAAGTCCTGTGTGTATTCGGGGCTGATTAAAATAGGGGCTGAGGAAAGAGCTAACTTTACCAAATTAAATGATTTCACCGCTTCTTCTGTCCACTTTACCTGACTGTCCTTTTTCAGCATGTTCGTGATTTCTCTAAGATGCTCTGCAAGATTTGGAATGAAACGACGCAGAAAATTCATTTTACCATTAAATGACTGTATTTCTTTCTTGTTCCGGGGCTGTTCAATCTGCTGTATGGCTTCAACACGTGTAGGGTCAACTCGAATGCCATCTTTCGATATGATGTGGCCAAGGAGCTTGCCTTCATCCATGGAAAAAAGGCTCTTTTTCGGATTCAGCGAAATGCCATATTTTCTGCACTTCTGGAAAACAATTTTCAAATGATATAAATGTTTCTCATCAGAATTTGAAAACACAGTTAAATCATCAAGGTAAACAACCAAAAACACATCTTTTTCATTGGCAAAAGCCATGTCCATTGCACGCTGAAAGGTGGCACCTGCATTCTTCAAACCAAACGGCATTTTTGCATAATGAAACGTTCCCCAAGGAGTGGTGAATGCAGTCTTATCACGATCATCTTCATGCACTAAAATCTGATTATAACCTGAGTATCCGTCGAGTAGTGACATCCTTGATGCTCCAACTACTCGCTGCAATATATGGTCCGTTTTTGGCAGCGGATAATTGTCTTTTAATGATACCTTGTTCAAATTTCTGAAATCGATACATAAACGGATCTCACCTGTTTTCTTTCTCACGGGCACCAAATTTGATATCCAATCTGAAAATCGGATAGGCACAATGATTCCTGACTTATACAACCTGTTTACCTCTTTTTCAATCGATGGTAGCAGCTTTGGATTGATTCTCCTCAACTTTTGACGGAAAGGCTTCTGATTTGGTTTAATGGGGATAGTATGTTGAATGATGTTAGTGTCATATGTTTTTAGATCTGAGTAATCCCACACAAAAGCATCAGAAAATGAAGACAAAAATTTCACATACTCTGCCTTTACCTTTGGTGACAATGACTTTGATAACTTAACCATCTTGGGATTCTCAGCTGTCCCAATATTTACCTCTTCTACCCCTTTCTCGGTTGGCCTCAATGTCGGTTTGCGAGCTACATCGTCTTGGTCAAACAGTTCTTCCAAAGCAATCAATCCCTTAGGAATGATGTTATCTTTGAGTTGCAGCACATCCATTTGATTTATCTGTATGTCATCACTACCATCATCATGTTCTGTATCTATGGAGGTGTCTTTAAACTTACCCTTATTCTGCAGAAATTCACTA
The DNA here is from genome assembly GCA_034641835.2 of Pinus albicaulis. Taxonomy (NCBI): domain Eukaryota; kingdom Viridiplantae; phylum Streptophyta; class Pinopsida; order Pinales; family Pinaceae; genus Pinus; species Pinus albicaulis. The sequence continues at coordinate 134,319 of JAXQQM020062695.1, read as the reverse complement.
ATCTCCTCATCATCCTGAAAGACTTGCCAACATCGCTGATTGTTTGGAACGGTGGGGCAGTGTTTCACATGAATCTCGAACTTGTTGCTGGAATTCATTGGAATTTTTAAATTGCTTGCTGCCTTAGCAAGACCATCAGCAACACCATTTTGTATGCGAGGCACACATGTCAAGGTATGATCAGAAAATAATTTCAGAATGTCTAAAACTGCATTACGGTAAGCCCTCATGCGAGGATGCTTGGCCTGAAACTCACCTTTAACCTGCTTTATCACCAATTCTGAATCACCATACACTGCAATCTTTTTCGCTTTCAGCTTCTTAAGAATCTTAAGGCCAGCAATTAGAGCCTCATATTCCGCTTCATTATTAGAACAGTCAAATGCAAGTTTGTAAGAACACACTCTCACATTGCTTGGAACCTTATCCGGAGCGGAAAATGGACTACGAATCCAAACACCAATTCCAGCACCGTCACTACCCACTTTGCCATCAAAATCCATGGTCCAAAGACCATCTTCATCGTCCTCTAAATGCTGAAATTGCGCCAGCTCTATTTTTCCTGTTTGCTGCCCATTGTCTTTAGCTGATTGCTCCACAGTAGCTTGTTTTTCTCTTCTTTCTTTTTGTAGAACTTCTCTAAAATTCTCAGTGATTTCTGGTATATCTTCCGCCTGAACTAATTGACTATCTATATCATTAAAACTATCAGCAAATAAAACAAACGATTCTAAGTCGGTATGTACATAATTTACAGGATGATTGATAGGCTTCTCCTTGCTAGTTATCATGTATTTCATCTTCTACTCTCGATATAACTTTCTCATTTGACCGAAGACTGGAATTGTAGCATAAGAGAAATCTAACTGAAGTGTACCTTTCAAATTTTCCCCCCAAGATCTTGAAAGGAGCATACCAAATCGCGGAGGAATGTCCGCCACCACCATGTCCATTAAGACATTCTTTGCTGAAATTTGATCTAAGCTTACAACCAAATCTTTGATGAGTCCTATACACCTCACACGGCTGGAATCAAATGAATACAAATCATGATATTTTCTTGTAATGTCTAGTCCCAACTTTTCCATGATTTCCTTTGGCATCAAATTGTGCGAAGCACCCGAATCGAACATGGCATTATGCAAAACATATTCATGCAGCCTCAAACTGATATAAAATGGAGGAACATCACTGTCAGGAGACTCACCATCTAATGCAGGCCCAAAAATCAATTCCGGCTGATCATCCTCAACATTTACCGTATCGAACATTGGATCAAAGTTCAGAATTTTAGAGACTTGACCGCGGTAGCTGCTGTTCTTCATGATCTCTGTCAAGGGAATAGATATTTTTAATTTGGAAATTTCATTTTCCAAACTAAATGCTGAAACTTTCTCAACCTCTTTGACCGGAACTTCCTTCTTTTCAGCCTTGTCTTTCACTATGTTTGGCTGATTTACCTTTTCTGCTGATGATACTTTACTAGCTGCGGGATCAATTGTCTCTTTTCCTTTCTTCTGTGGTATCGGTGAATCTGCCTTTGGTGCTGAAGCTTCTTTTCGTTTCTGAATTGGATTTATGGGCACATCACGGTTTCTCAAAGAGTATTGCTTCTGTTGAGCGGACAAAGCATTCAAATATCCTCTTTGGTAATCATCTGACTCTTCCTCTAACTCCGCATCATTTGCTAAAATGAAGTCTTCATCTTTCTGTGCAGCTGAACTTTCTCCATATTCTTCATCCTCAGTAATATAAATAGGCAAATCATCGGGAGTGAAGAAATGATTTTGCTCACCTGCTACATCATCATCATCATCTGAATCTTGACTCACAAAATTCTGCAAAAGAGGTGTCTTGATCTGCTGTTGGGCTGCCGGCTCTTGTGGTCTTTGTTCACGCTGCTTTATTCTGAACTGTGGCTGCTGCTGGCCACGATAGTTTGGATTCCGAATCTGCATTTCTGGTTTGTCAAGTGTCATCCTTTTGAACATTTTTTACATCTCACGAAGCAAGTGCTGTTCGGATGTAGATGTGGAAGGCTCTTCTTTTATAGTCACTCTTTTCTCTGCTTTCAACCGTGCTCTCTTATCGTTCAGATTTTCCTCAACACTAACGGCAATCTTCTGCATATCTTCTAAGGTAGGCGGATCTCTGTCACGTAGCGAATAAGCCATCTCCGGATCAAAGCCATCCGGGAATTTAAGAAGATCTGACTTTTTAGACGGTCTTAAGTCATCTGGAATTGCATTATACACTGTATTGAATCTGATGATATAATCCTGAATGGACTCACCAGGATTACGCTTGATGTTTTTGTACTCTGAAGTAATCTGCAGCGGATCTTTTTTCATCTCCCACCGATCTAAAAACTGTGTCTGAAGGTCTTGCAATGTATTGATACTTCTGGCCGGTAAAGCTCTGAACCATTTACGAACCTCTCCTCCAAAAGTCTGGGCAAACAATCTCATTGAAACATTTTCTGCATCAATTTCATGCAGGTCCAAAAAGTCTGTCATCCGGACAATATGCTGCTGAGCTGATATACTCTGTGGTGTACCATCAAATATGGGAATCTTGCTCTGGTAATCAGCAGGCATAGGATCTAAATTGGCTGGCAAAGCAAGAGGTGCAAATCTGGCTGCCATGACTCTTGGCGGATTTATAATCTGCTGTCTCGGAGATACAGGAGGACTGGGAGCAGTAGGTGAACGAGGTGTATGTGGTGGAGACGGAGGAGAGACTACTGTTGATTGCTGATCAGAAATCTCAGGCTGAACGGGAATGGTAGGAATAAAGGAAGGTTCAGTAGGAATCCGTGAACTAGATGCAAATTCAGATGGTCCAAAAGTTTGTGAAGCAGATTCAGTGAATTCGGGAGTGTTGGTAGCCACAATGGAATCTTGCAATTGTCTATCCAAGTGATATGAAACAAATCTAAATTGCAAATCTTCAAAAAACAAAGGATCCGGAACTAATCTTGATAATTCAGTTTCAAAAAAATTTACGAATAAGGATGTTTCAAACCGTTCATCAAAAGGAATTTCATCAACATATATAATTTTCACAGGACAGGATGCAGATCTAGAAAGCGATCTAGAACTTCCAGAACTCTCTTGAATTTCTCTTTCAGAACTTTCTTGACTTCCTTGTCTTCTAAGGATCCTAGGAATCAGATTTGGATTTTCAAATACCGTTGGTGGATTAGGGTCAGGATTTGACCTAGTATTCCTTCTTGAAGCCAGTGTATTAATCTTCTCGGGATAAATTTCAAAGAACACAATCAATTATCTTCAGCCTTTCGACTTCTAGACTCAATCATCCAAAGGTCTAGAACGAACAAGTATACTGGGGTAATTTTCAAATCAAGTGCTGCATTCACAAGCTTACCGGAGATCGACTGAAGCAACATTTATCTACTTCGCTGATGCATAGCAAAAGCATTTCGAAAGCTACCTGGCGTGACTTCAGACTTCGTCTAAGACTTATGATACAAACACATAAACAAGAAAACCATTGAGATTTTGTATTTCCCCAGTATGGTCGCCACTATGTTAGCGCTCAAATCTACCTTAGGCTGAAATAAGGTAAAACTCAAGGCTACATCAAACCACGCTCAGCCTCGTAGCTAGCCCTACGAGGACAGGAGAGGGCTCTCTCCGGGTCTATCTCGGCAAAAGGTTTTCAGAGGGGCTGAGATGACTTATAATGAACAATGAATACGGATTTTAGGCTAGTAAAGAGATAGGAATGTTTGATTTTGATTTTTTGGGTTTTCGTTGGAGAAATGGGAAAAAACAATTTTGGGTCCGGGGATAAGGTCAGATCTTTGCAGATTTCGAGTTGGGGCGAGGTAGGAAATAGTCTTAATGCTTTTGATTGGATATATGGATGGATCAGAATGAAAAGGAGCTAAAAAGGGAAAGGATGAACATGGATCCTTTTCAAACAGGCGAAAACATGAAAAACTAAATGAATTCAAAGGCAGAGCATTGTGAACAATGGATTCAACCTCATCTACTCATTCATTTAATTTAAGAAGCATAAGTGAGAAATGGCATACATAAAACATGAAGGAACTTACAATAAACTAAGAGAAAACACCATTAAGAACAGAAAGCCACAAGAATCCCAACAGGTGCTGCAAAACCTCTGATCTTTCCTTAGCCAAAATATGAAAAATATGTACAATGTGTGCCAAAGTTTCCCAAGAGTCCAACCTGTAGAATGTCTCAGAAATTACAATATATAGATCACTCTAACCCCTTCCAACACCTCTATGGGTCGAAATCCTCCTTCTAGGAGCAGTTCCAACAAATTCTAATCAAGGAGCTAAAATCTAGGCAGCTAACAACTTGCCTCTAAAAGAGTGGAAACTGATTCATTTACATGATTTTCACTTTTTGAGAGTGAATCTTCTATAATAGGTAAAAATGAGCCAAAGTTACATGTCAACCATCAATTTACATCATGAAAACCCAAAAATTTCATCCACAAGCAAAACTGGTCCCAACTGGCCGAAATTCTGAGCTGGAAGTTGAAAATTCAGCCAAAAATCTAAGTGGGTAGCGCCCCTGAGCTGAGTGGGTAGCGCGCCTTTCAGCCTACATTTGAGGCACTTCTCGGCATCCAAATTGAGCTCATGATAGCTCGTTGGAAAGCCCCGGATGTTGGCTATCCAAACCAAGTGGAATTTTCCAATTTGGAGCTCATTGACCCCTCCAAAACTTCATTCTCCCAGAAGTGCTTCCTGCTGGTGCAAAAGGTGGCAGCAAGGTGGTTTTCATGGTGTTTTTGAGCTTTTTGACCATCCAGAATCTGATGAAATGCTTCGGCAATGCCTGAGGATGCATAACTTACCATGAAAAATCCAAAAATGCAAATATTTCTTTCAGCAAGTGTCCCAAAAAAAAGTGAGCATATGGACGCGCTACCCGTATAGCTGAAAAACCTGTTTTTAGACCAAAATATTTCAAAATGACAAAATTTTCTCCGAATTTTCTCAAATTTGGAGCGAAGACCCTCCATCATGTATCATGTCCAGAAAACGAAGCCTCGGCCAAAATCCGGAGTGGATCAGGCCTTTTCCGCCGTTTTAGTGCTTCGCTCAACCTCCTCTTCAGAATCTTCATTCTCGCTTTGCAAACATGCATGCGAGCCCAATAATGGCCTTTCATGTGATGAAGCATGTCTTTCTCTCTGTTTTCCTTTGCCAGCAACTTCTCCAGATGAATGTTAACATGCGTGAGTTCAGTGTCTCGCTCAACTGGTGTCATATCACCTGGTCTCTTCCGGGCCAATTGTCGATCCTCACGGATTCGACGCAGCTCATAAAGTGTGTGCTCATCCTCTAGCTGTTTGTTGCGCTGCTCCAGATAGTTTATCACCCACTGAGCCTTCTGCAATTGATCTTTCAGCGTGTCATTCTCGGCCCTTTGCTTCTGGATGATCTCCCTCAATTTCGAGCTAGGAGAGCTCGCATCAACATCAATGATTGTGAAAGCTATGTCCCAGCCTCCTGATGGGCCCTCATCATGCATGGGCTTCTTGCCCCTGTCCTGCATTTGTACCTGTGCTGAAGAAGAAGGCAAGACCCCTTCCACCCTGGGTGGAGATAATACTCGCCGTGTAGCTACAAATAAGGCCCTGTGGCCTTGCTGATATGTCACAAACAATGGAGTGCTGACATGCTCAATCTCAGGAATGCCTGGCTGGTGTGAAGGCTCTCCCGCATCATGAACTACCTCGGGAGGTGGCTGTGACGCTGTGAAAAAGTCACGGGAGATGAAATCCTCCCAAGCAATGCCCTGTTGTGCCAACTGATGTAACACTATGATCTTGATCAAAGCGTAATGATATATACTTCTATGCTGCTGTGCTGGGCTCTTCTTCTGTACAAAAATCATCATCCTCTCTATGTTGCGATACATGAAGTACAGAATGTTCATCATACGTACCCTCGTGAAGTGCATCAACAAACGGACATGGTACGCAAAGAGACGCGAGAATCTGCCCTCGCAACTGAAATACCGAATGATGAGTTTTATCAGTGGTGCAAACTCATCCCTCAGGAATCTGAAAGGAAAAAATCTGCCCAAATGCCTCATATACCTAGGTTTGATGTATGGCTCATAGTGGTATTTCTCTAACTGCTGACGTTTGTTCCATTCCTCTCCTAGATTTGGTATGCCAGTGGCCTGAGCAATAGTCATTGGTGACAGAATGAAATCTACTCCAGCGAGATTTACACGACCATTACGTAAATGTAGAACAAACAGGCGAGCTAGTTCACGATGAAGCTGGGTTTGTGAGATCATTTCACAGAATCGAAAACATGACTGAACCCGAAAACAATCCATTGCAAGCGGACATGCCTGCAATTGAGCCAAAGAAGTAGGCTCCTCTCTGAGATGTTTACCACCTTTGCCACCTCTGTGAGGCCTCCGTGGCACATTACCCTCTGCTGTGGAATCACTATCCGACTCCTGATCATAAACTGACTCTATCTCTGACATGGTTTTGAACAAGATATTTGTAATATGGATGTTGATATAGGTGCAGTGAAAGCAAAGTTTTAATGTATGTTCAAAACCCAATAGATATCACCCATGTACCCAAGTATCGCAGGAAAACAAAATCATAATGAGGATGACTCTGTTTTAATGGCATAAAAACTATCACTGTTTCGATCATAAGTGAGTTTGACAAATGAAAACCAAATGCAGATGTATGGTATAATTTTATAATGATGGCCAAAATTTGTCAAAGGGGCAACAAGTATGGGACTGTGTTTTATGAACTGGAGAATAGGGACATCATGACAATAACCATAGTGATACAAATGACCATGACAGTGGCAATATTATGGTGATGGCAGCAGTGATATGGTGATGGAGGCTATATACTAGTCAACATGAAACTGTGCAAAAACATGAAAGGGCATGATAGCAATGATAAAATGATAACTGAGGGCGTGAGGATCATGTACATAACGTGCCAAGGCATGAGCACATTTATCATTCAAGAGTTTTCAAACTTTTCACAAAATTGTCCATATATTTCCAAAAACCCTTGAGGAATTATTTTGCATGTGAATGTAGGGTTTATATATTCTTCTCCAAACATGGCCTCTTTCCCAACATCAAAATCATCACAAGCATGATAAAAATCTACTGAGCAATGATAAAAACCTGTTTGCAATTTGCTGGAGTTGATTTGAATAAAAAATGGGCGCAAAACACAAATTTCTGGGCTCTGTTGCTAAGTGGGTAGCGCCCCTGCCCAATGGGTAGCGCGCACCAAGTGGGTAGCGCTCGTTCAATTTAACACTGGTCGTGGTGCTCAAGTGGGTAGCGCGCACCAAGTGGGTAGCGCGCACCTCAAGTGGGTAGCGCACACCTCCAAACGCTGTCCACAGTTATGAAAACTTGGTTTCGGCCTTCAAGAACTCGACTTTGACCTCTGCCTTGCGGATCTCTTGCAAATGAGATTGTTTGCCATGTTTATATATGAAGTAAATATCTCATCAAATCAGATTGTTTTTCAAATTTGTTTGATAACCCACTTTATAATGTTTTTGGCATTTTGACATTTGGTCTATTAATACAATGCTTTGCTTTGGCTTTTCTGAATTTTGGACTGAAAATGCTTGTTGTCTTTTGCAGGGATGCGACACTATGGCTTTGGAAAAGATCAGAGGCTTGCACTGAAGCTTTCTGATAATGAAATAAATACAATTATTACAAAAATGAAATTAGACAATTTCTAGTTCCAAAACAGAGTTTTGGACTAGAAATGTCTTCAAATGCTTTTGATGATAAAAATGTGAAATCAAAACTTGCGAAACCAACCTCATGGCCTACGGGCTTTATGACATGTATGCAAAAGACTCGAAAACCCTAGACTCTAGGAATAAAGACCCTTTTTAACGAAACTGATATTTAATGACCATGAATGAAATGACGATGAACTTCAGTAATTTTTGAGGAATTTTTAAATAGCCCTCCAGGTACAAGCATGAGGAAACACATGATAACCGGACCCCTGCGTCGGTCGGTGGCATGCTCTAGAAATGCAGCAGTGGAACAAGCGAGACACCTAAGGGAATGAATATGTAAAAAGCGAAATGATCTTACGACGGAGGAGTTTGTGAGACGAGCTCTAACCAATGTAGAAAAGGTGTGTATTGTTTTTCAAATTGCATAAGTCTTGTTTGAAAAATTAGTTTGAATTTATTCCAAAAGAAATTGAAGAATAGATATCAGTATTGGTTTCTAAAATGCCCCCTACAAAGAATTCAATACCCATTAAGCCTTTAGAACGCTCCACTATGACTCATGAATATTAACAAATGAAACATGAGATGTCAAAATTACAAGAGCAAGTACACCAAATTTCACTATTGCAAAGAGCAACAAAAAATGAAATGGAAGTTTTGAATAAAGACGTCGAAAATAAGATGGATGGTTTGAAGAAAGGCGTGGAAGCTAAGATGGATGGTTTGGAAGCTAATATGGATGGCATGGAAGTTGGCATGGAAGCTAAGATGGATGACATGGAAGCTACGATCGATGAAAAAATGAAAGACAACATGGAAAACATGAATAATGATCTAAAAGTAGACATTGAAGGTTTGGCAAAGTTGATACAAGAAATGTTTCCTAATGTCGAAAATATAGTAGAGGATGTTATCACCCAAAAAAATTCGAAACATCATTGTGTCAAGTCTGCTTTTGGTCATGGTTCAAAATTTGGTTTAGAAGTCAATTTAGGATTTGATCAAGGGTAGGTTTTAGATTTTTATATTTTAAAGCCCATCCTTAGGTTATAATAAAGTCTTCTTTGAAGTCCCTTCATGTCAAATGTCCATCATTTTCATTTGTGGGTCATTTCCTAAACGTTTTGTGTCAAAACTATTCAATTAGCCAAAAAACCTTGTTTTCATGGCGCCACTAGTTCAAAAAATTCACTTTGCACTACGAAAGCGCTGATAGTTTCGTAGCACAAACAACAAAACTTTGTTTTTTCTGGCTTTGAGAAGTCAACTTCAAAGGCAGTTTCTGAGAAACTTCAAATGAAGTTTGGAAATATGAAAGATTTTTTTCTTTAGAATAGACCTAGCTACAAAAACCTCTCTCAGTTTCTTCAAATTCATTAGGAGGTGGCAGAAACTAATAAATTAAAATGCGCTATGAAACTGCTGTTACGAAACTATCCTATACATGACTATTTAGCAGTCAACTTCAAGTTCAGTTTCTGGCCAAATGAAAAAGTGTTTTTTAATTATGAAAGAGATTTGTCTTCACCACATCCCCAGATACAATTTTTTTTTTTTAATTTTCTCACAGGTGTTATCAGTTGAGAGATACAAGTATTTAATTGATGCCCTATGTTTAGAAACAAAGTTTTCCTGTTTCACACATTTTTGTCAAATGTAGATTTTGGACAGCAAGAGATGTGTTTCAAAAAAAAAAAGAGAAGTTTTTATTCAAGACATAATTTCCTACAAAAACCAACTTCAGTTCCTCAAAATACATCATGTATTAGGAGATATAGGTTTTGTCCCAAGGCCTATTTTTTAGGAAAAAACAGGAAAAACCAATAGGACAACCTATTGCAAATGAAGAAGAAATGCCTCAAAAAAGCTAAAATGAAGTTAGTATATGGTTTCTGTGGTTTTTATATGATGCGATAAGTAATATTTTGAGTTTTTGGGCAATAATACTTTTCACTTGGCAAAATGTTTGACAAAACTGCATACTCAACAGTTTCGTAGTGCATCTAGTGCAAAAGGCAGAAAAGCGCTATGAAACTGTTGTAACTACCTTTTATACTCCTTTTGATCAGTTTTCAAGGGGTTAAAGGATGACTTAAGAGCTTTAATTGTCATGGAAGATGTATTGAAGAATGATTAAAATGTTTCATAAGGAAAGAACCAAGTTTTTGAAGAAAAAAGGTTGAAATGGCAATGCTACAAAGGGCGCTATGAAACTGTTGTGTTTTTGCAGCGCCATAAAGTACATCATTTTGAAAAAAAATTTCACCAGCTTTTGGACAACTGGAGCTAGGGATGAGTGATGAGATATGTTAATATAGTCACCAACAGCCAAGGACCACTAAATAAAGTTTAAATGATGGTCATAATGTTCAAAGAAGGAAAAGAATCTTATGCCTAAAAAACAGGGTTTGGTTTCCTGCTTTTGTAGAGGTCAGCAAAGTGGTCATGAAGAACTGAAGCCCATCATCCAAATTCGAACATGTGATGATACAATTGGAAAATTATGTAATTTAAAATAGATAAGATTTTTAGGATAAGGTTGTTAAAGATAGTAATGAAGAGTTTGAGTCCTAGTTGAAATAGGACTGTCAAGTAGGATAGGAGTTTGTTTGTCATAAATTTGATGTTTTATGGTTATGTAAGGTGTCAAGAGTTATAAATTAGATGTATCTAGCCTAATATGAGATCATATCATGTTGTAAATGGTCTATTAAAGGCCACTGGGTCGAGTTAGAAAAGGGTTGGAGACTTTTTAGCAAAAACTGCTGCTTTATGTAATGGAATATGATTAGTAATGCAAGGAGGTTTTCATCTTGACAGACCTAAGATTCTTAGTGTATTTCAATGAGTTTTATGTCCTATCTTTGAAATTTTTTCCTTCAATAGTCCTAATGCTTATTACTCATAATTCATGGATGTTCATGCTCTGGCTTCCTTTAAGTATTAAACTATGGTCAAATGAGTTTTAGGTCCTATATTTGAAAGGTTTTATTCAATATATTAATGCTTATTACTCAAAATTCATGGTTATTCATGCTCTGACTTCCTTTAAGTATTGAGTTATGGTGATTTTATTTTAATATTTCCTTTTCAATACCTTGATGTCTCATAAATCCAAACTCATGTATCACATGCTCTGATTTCTTCTGAAACTCAAGTTATTGGGATTTTCTTGAATGTGTTACTCTCTCATTGAATTATATACAAGCCTCAACTTCTACAAGGAAATATTTTGTTATTGAGAGTCCTATTCACTGACTCCATAGCCCAATGGTAGTCAGCTTTGATCTTTTCAACCTACAAGCATATAAAACCAATACATAAAACCTAGAGTTAGCCATCTATCTACATCTTTATTCAATATCATTAACCCTTGAGAGAGCCTCTCAGACTAAGGAGGCTAAGCCTCAGTCACAAGACTGGTTTGAAATAGTTACACTAAATTTTTCTGATTAGTAGCCAATCAGGTACGATTTTTGTGATAACATTTTGGCATTGCTGCGGGGGAGCTAAGGTGTAAATTTTCCTTGGGAAGAACGACAAAGTTTCAGTTCTAAGGTCTGAGAGCAGCAGAAAATTAGGAACATATTGGTTGTATTTATACTCTGGCGACTCCACACATCAAATAAAATATTGGAAGGTAACTCCACTACTTTAATATCAGTAGCTTGATGAAGTTTCAAGATGAGTTCCATTGCAATAATAAATGCCTCGTATGCCCCTATGAATCGATCTCATATCCCTGGATTTCCAAATCCTATGCCAAAGGTCGAATGGTTTCTGTTAAGTAGTACGCCCCTGCTCTGTGGAGGTTGAATCCCAACCAACCTCTAGGGTGTTAAATCCCCGAAACAACACAGTCTTAAGGTTTAGTTCCCTGAGGATTGTCTCATGAAGATGTTTATGGCCACTTTAGGAGGAAAAGCATGGTCTTGGTATGAAATCTTGCCAAATGGTTCATTATATTCTCTTACGGATTTCCATGTTGCATTTTATGAGATGTATGAAGAGTATCATCCCTTCTTATTTCTGGTCAAAGACTGCTGTAAACACTGTGTGAGTTTTATTGAATATTTGGAGAATTGTTATGAAGATGATGAGTTAATGGATGAGGAAATTTTATAGGTCCTTCATAACAACCCATTTCATCACTAAGAAGAAATGATAACCTCTCCCTTTGATGAAAATGAAACCCATCAAGAGTTTATTTGTGATAATCATGTTACATCCTCTGAGTTTGATGAAAAGTTGCAGCAGACTTGTCAGTCTTTTGATCATCGGTAGTATGAGAATCATTTCAAACAGCAAGAGGAAATATTGGAAAATGCTTGCTACAATCCTCAGGTTTAGGTAAAAGTTGATTCTTCATGTCATTTCTTGCATTAGCCTACATCAAATGATGATCACAATAATGAAGAAGTAGGTGAAAATTTTTATTTATCCTTGTCTTCTAATATGAAATCATTTGAGTGCAAGTCAGAAGTTAAGATTCTTTTTGTGGATGAAGTTGCTAAGAACCATGAAAAAAATATTGAAGTTTTAGAAGATAAAATTCAATCTCATAATATTCATGATCAAGATCAGTATTTTCAAATGATTTTTATGCCAGAAAACAAAGAGAGGGTGCAACCACCTTTCTCCTTTGAGTTTGAGGAAGAATACATTGTTTTTGAAAATCAGTTCGAAAAGTAGTTTGAGAGCACACAACTGAAGCATTATGTGGTTGCTCAAAGCATGGATGAGTTGTCTAAAGCTACAGAATTTCATGAGAAGCATAAAACATATCATATCTTCTTTGATCCTATAGTTGACTACATGGAAAGGTTCTACAGTCCAGATTTCCAGTTATATTTTCATTATGAAGATCAGATGCATCTTATGTTGCCTTGGTCATTCCAGTATCTTATTTTTTTTGGTTCAAGGGCAGTCAAGAAATTCAAGTATCAGATCAGATCAATGGCTGGCTTCATTGGAGGTTTCATGTTGTTTGAGTTAAAAATGGAGATTGCAGCTGATAGGGTAGGTAGGAGTGTGCGAATAAGCTCAAAGTTGACTGAGCATCCTTTCAGTAGGTACATATTTGTTTCTTCTGCATTGATCATCAAGCTTGAGCCCGAGGTGAAGGCCATAAGAGTTTGAAGAAGATTTGGCAAAATTTTAGAGTTTTTATTTCCAAGAAGATGGATGGCACTGGAACTACCGGTTCTTTAGTGTACCACAGGGCCACACTATCCCAAGTGGAGCCACTATTATCACCCAAAAAATTTCAAAACATGATTATGTCAAGTTTGTTTTTGGTCATGGTTCAAAATTGGGTTTAGAAGTCAATTTAGGATTTGATCAAGGGTAAATTTTAGATTTTTATATTTTAAAGCCCATCCTTAGGTTATAATAAAGTCTTCTTTGAAGTCCCTTCATGTCAAATATCCATCATTTTCATTTGTGGGCCATTTCCTAAAATTTGTGTAAAAAATGTTCAATTAGCCAAGAAACCTCATTTTCATAGTGCCACTAGTTCAATAAATTCACTTTGCACTATGAAAGTGCTGATAGTTTCGTAGCACAAACAACAAAACTCTGTCTTTTTTTACTTTGAGAAGTCAACTTCAAAGGCGGTTTCTGAGCAACTGAAAAATAATTTTCGAAATATGAAAGAGGTTTTTCTTCATGCCAGACCTATCTACAAAATATTCTCTTAGTTTCTTCAAATTCATTAGGAGGTGGAAGAAATTGATAAATTAAAATGCGCTACGAAATTGTTGTTACGAAACTGTCCTGTACATGACTGTTTAGTAGTCAACTTCAAGTTCAGTTTCTGGCCAAATGAAAAAGTGTTTTGGAATTATGAAAGAGGTTTGTCTTCATCACAACCCCAGCTACAAAAATTATCTCAATTTACTCACAGGTGTTATAATTTGGGAGATACAAGGCTTTCTTTGAAGCCCTATTTTCAGAAACAAAATTTTCCTGTTGTTACACATGTTTTTCAAAGGCAGTTTCTGGACAACAGGAGATATGTTTCAAAACAAAAAAAGAGGTTTTTATTAAAGAAATAATAGCCTACAAAAATTTCCTTCAGTTTCTAAAAATACATTATGGAGTAGGAGATATAGGCTCTGTCCCAAGACCTATTGTTCAGGAAAAAAACAGGAAAAACCAATAGGCCAACCTATTGCAAATGAAGAAGAAATGCCTCAAAAAAGCTAAAATGAAGTTAGTATATGGTTGTTGTGGTTTTTAGATGATGAGATAAGTAATATTTTGAGTTTTTGGGCAATAATACTTTTCACTTGGCAAATTTTTTGACAAAACTGCATACTCAACAGTTTCGTAGTGCATCTAGTGTAAAAAAGCAAAAAAGCTCTACGAAAATGCTGTAGCTGCCTTTTCTGCTCCTTTTGATCAGTTTTCAAGGGGTTAAAGGATGATTTAAGAACTGTAATTGTCATGGAAGATGTATTTAAGGATGATTAAAATGTTTCATAAGGAAAGAACCAAGTTTTTGAAGAAAAAAAAGGTTGAAATGGCAACGTTACAAAGGGCGCTACGAAACTGCTGTGTTTTCATAGCGCCATAAATTACAGTCTTTTGAACAAGTGCAGCAGTGGTTTTTGGAGAGATGGAGGCTAGGGATGAGTGTTGATACATGTTAAGACAATCTCCAACAGGAAATGACCATGAAATAAAGTTTAAATGATGGGCATAATGTTCAAAGAAGGAAAATAATCTTATGCCTAAAAAACAGGGTTTGGTTTCCTGCTTTTGTGGAGGTCAGCAAAGTGGTCATGAAGAACTGAAGCCCATCATCAAAATTTGACAATATGATGATACACTTGGCTAATGATGTAATTTAAAATAGATAAGTTTGTTAGTATTGGGTTGTTAAAGATAGTAATGAAGAGTTTGAGTCCTAGTTGAAATAGGATTGTCAAGTAGGATAGGTGTCTATTTGTCATAAATTTGATGTTTTATGGTTATGGAAGGTGTCAAGAGTTAGAAATTCGATGTATCTAGCATAATATGAGATCATATCATGTTGTAAATGGTCTATTAAAGGCCATTGGTTCGAATTAGCAAAGGGTTGGAGACTTTTTAGCAAAACTGTTTCTTTATGTAATGGACTGTGATCAGTAATGCAGAGAGGTTTTTATCTTGACAGACCTGAGATTCTTAGTGTATTTCAATGAGTTTTATGTCCTATATTTGAAATGTTTTCCTTCCATAGTCTTAATGCTTATTACTCAGAATTCATGGATGTTCATCCTTTGACTTCCTTTAAGTATTAAACTATGGTCAAATGAGTTTTAGGTCCTATCTTTGAAAGGTTTTCTTCAATATCTTAATGCTTATTACTCAGAATTCATTGTTATTCATGCTTTGACTTCATTTAAGTATTGAGTTATGGTGATTTTCTTTTAATATTTCCATTTCAATACCTTGATGTCTCATAACTCAGAACTCATGTATCACATGCTCTGGTTTCTTTTGAAACTCAAGTTATTGGGATTTTCCTAAATGTGTTACTCTTTCATTGAAGTATATACAAGCCTTAGCACCTACAAGGAAATATTTTGTTATTGAGAGCCCTATTCATTGACTCCATAGCCCAATGGTATTAAGCTTTGATCTTTTCAACCTACAAACATATAAAACCAATACATAAAAGCTAGAGTTATCCATCTGTCTACATCTTTGTTCAATATCATTAACCCTTGAGAGAGCCCTCTCAAACTGAGGAGGCTAAGCCTCAGTCACAATATTGGTTTGAAATAGTTACATTGGTGTTGTCTCATCAAAAACCGATTAGGTACGATTTTTGTGATAACAAGAGGTACCAAATGGAGGAGGTTGAGTGGCCGCCTGACCTTCAGAGGGTTGGGTAGCCACAAATCCTTGCTGTGGAAAAGGATTGGTAAGCACAACCAGGTGGATAGGTGCAGTATGGGGAAAAACTGAAGGGGGGGCTTGTTGTCCTTGAGATGCTGCTTGAGCTTCACACATATGCCACATCTGAGGTAAAAGAGGAAAATCATGGGTATAGTGACCATAAACACTGCAACAAGAGCAAGGTTTGTTCGTGCGAACAAGCCTGTCCTACCTTGGCTGAGTGCCCTATTGCTGGTTAGCAGTGTTAGGTGTATTCCCTTGGGTATTCGGTTCTGGATTACCTAGGGCATATTGGTTTTGGTTGCCTTTCCTCTTCTTTTTGGAAGTAGGGGGCTTAGTTATGCCCTGCTATGCATACACTTGCCGTTGGGGGGTGGTGGCTACTGTTACGGGGGTTGAGAAGGCAAGGGAGGCTAAGGTGCTAATCCTGGAGGATCTGGAGCACCAGGGTGTGGATAAGGATAATAAGGAGATTTAGAAACATTGTGGTAAATAGGTTGGGCAAAAGGAGGAGGCGTGCCGTATCCTAGATACGTGCTACCGAGAGGGGGAAAAGTATTGGAGGAGCAGGCCCCTCCCTGAGGGAAACCATAACCCATGGGAGGATGAGTGTACGGATGAGAAAGGGCTCCAATGACACCATCAACGTCATGGGTGCCCCTGGTGCATTGGCACGATTGAGTCTAGGGAGATCAGGTAAGGTGATATAAACATAGCCAGACTATGCATAGATCAGGTCATATTTCAACGCAATCTAGAGAGCGGCTTCTTCGGACTGAGGGAAATGAGATGTGACATCTTTGCCAATAATAGGAAAACGGTGTAATATTCCTACTTTAGCAAACAGCTAAGGGGAATATTAAAATTTTGATTTTTGCACTTAGTAGTTGGATAAATGGGTAAGGAGGCCCATGCTTATTAAAAACTTGAATAAAAACCATTATAATGTGAAAGGGGATCATCACGGTAGCTGGATTTTTCACTTATGGGTGTGAACAAGGGAAAATGGATGAGGACATAGTCAAGTTTGACTAAGTCAACATGCATGCATGAAGAAGAGGAGATCATCAATAAAACTAGTTCAGTGTGAACAAGGAT
Organism: Pinus albicaulis; assembly: GCA_034641835.2. Lineage (NCBI taxonomy): Eukaryota > Viridiplantae > Streptophyta > Pinopsida > Pinales > Pinaceae > Pinus > Pinus albicaulis. Next base: position 117,560 of record JAXQQM020062695.1, on the reverse strand, counting down.
CAGCATAGACAAACATTTGTGAGCTTGAATGATTGCACTTGAGTGTGAAAAGGGATGAGGAAAATTGAAGAGGTCAACCTTTAGTAAAACAAACAACGCAGTATGGAGGAGTGGCCTTGATGAAGGTACAACATAATTTTGGAGGGAGATTTCTCATGTGGAGTTTCAAACCCTAATGGGTGGGACCCAAGGTGAGGAGGCTCAAAAATTTTATAATGAAGAGGATGGAAGCTATTTGAGGTTAACTTGGATTATTATTCAGTTTGGTTTGCTTAGACTATTTTTCATCCTCTTGCTGTTTAGCAGAGCTGCAGTGTTGTTTAGCACAAGGATCTCTTATTTAGGAATCCTTCTCCTTCCTTGAGAAGCCTCTTGGAGAGAATTGTACTTCAATTTTACACACTTAGGCTGGAGGACAAGCATCCTCCTTTAGTCACAACATTATTTCTGCAGAGTATAGTGCTGTGTTGTAGGGTTTTGCAGTGGAAAGTCCCCAACACCACTTTCTCAGCTTATCTTTTTGAGGAGGGAGCTTCCCTTTCTTTGCAAGATATGCTAAGTAGATTTTTGAGAATTATGTACATCTTGGCATCTAGCCAAAGAATTATCCATCACTGACTGTGCATTCCTTGGTAAGATCTATGTTATTTTTCATAGTGTTGCAGTAGCAGGGTTTGAACCCTTGCTTGTGAGCTTATTCCTTGGAGGAAGGGCCAACCCTTCTCCTGGAAAGCTTTTCAGATCTTCCTTCTGCTATTCATTTTATATTTCAGCTATTTTTATTCAGAGCTGCAGTGTAACTACATTTTCCAGATCTAGATCTGCAGATCTGCTATTATGTACATGTGCTCTCGTGAAACCCTTGCCGGGTTATCTCTATGATGTATAAAGGGAGCTAGATCTCCATTTTCCTCCATGTTCTGATATAATAAAATCCAGAAATATTATTACATCATATTATATCTGAAACCCTTAGAAAATCATGATGTATATGCTTCAGTAGCTTTCTTTTGAGCTAAGTCATGGGATTTGGGCCTTTTTAAGCCATACCAGGACCAGGAGGTCTGTTTAACATAGCTAGAGTGATTTTTTTTTGTTCAGATTTGGTATGTGAGTCCCATGTGACATATTATAAGGGAAAGAACCATTATTTTCCTCTTTTAGTATGCAAATAACTGGGAATAACGTTTTTGGGGCTTAGAATGTTGTTTTTCCCCAACTTTTGGGTCAACAAATGATGTATAAGTTGTTGCTGTGACACCAGCTAATGTTAATGTGTTTCTTGAAACATTACATGGATGAATATCTTGCTGCAGCTCCATCATTATGTGTACATATTGCTACAGTCCCATTATTCGGAAATTTACATCCATTCTAGGTGTGAGAGGCTTGTTTATCTCACCTAGAAAGATTTGTTTCTAATCTCCTCTTGGATTTAGGAATTAGATACTCAGATTTAAGGGATATAAGTGTGTATTTCAATAGCTATAGCAGCCATTCCTAAAAAATGTGTTTTTCAGGCATGCCTTGCTAGTAGTCTTGATTTTGGGATATTACAGTGGTATCAGAGCATAGTCTTCGCTTAGCCTGTGAGTTCCAGCCATCAGAGGGAGAAAGAACAGAATGATGGAGTGGATTATTTTACTCTCATAACTTTTCAGATCCAGAAAGAACCTCTCCCATGAGGTTAAGCTGATGAAGGAGAAGAGATTCCAAGAAACTCCTAGAGGGTTCGAAGAAGAGGAAGGACCATTCACTTGCTATTCTCATGAAGAAGAAGAATAGAAGCATGGAAGACACTTGGAATATTAGATTCTAAGTGAATACCTTGTTGAGTACAAGACTCAACCTAGAGCCTTGAAAGAGACTCTAGCCTTCCCACAGTTCATTCAACTGGAGGAAGAAAGGAGACCTTGCAACACAAGAAGGATGAAAGGCAATAAGTTTCTACTCTCTACTTTTGATGGATCATGTTCAGGAAGGACTTGGACAAGAAGACTTGCAAAATTATTCCTAATACATCCAGTGGTAGAAAGAGAAGCAGTAGAGATTGCAGCGCTACACATGAAGGGCAAGGCAATCACTTGGTGGTTCAGCCACATAAGTCAGGCAAGAGTGTCTACTCTTGTAGATTTCACTCAGAGGGTATCAAGAGACTCGATGGGGAACATTCAGAGAGGGAGGAGCCCTCACCACCTTTTGAGGAGATTTATATCAGCGTAGTCACAACCATGGAGGAGCAGCCTTCAACATCAGCAGTTGAGGGAGCCAATAAAGTGGAAGAAAGAAATCTTACAGCCATGCAAGGTGTTTGCAAATTCCAACAAGGTATGCTTGCATTTCCACTTTCTATTATTGCAGAAAACCTTTCAGAAGATTGTGGAAATATGCTATTGTATGACCCAAGATCATCACTTATTGCTAATCTAGAGCAGCAAGGTTGCATTGCGCTATCCAAGAGAAGCAGTGAAGAGATAAGGACCCATTTCTCATGGGAAAATTCAGATGCCAGCTTCATTCAGGAAGCCATGGAGGAAGAGATTTCAAAGGGTAGACATCTTGAGATTAGAAACTATTTATCCTCTCTAATGATACTTTCAATGAGCATACCATAGCTCAAAGAGAGACTTCTACTTGCAGTAGATCCAAGGCCTCTTTGGTTTTGGAAAGCCATGCATGAGGAGGAGGTCTCATCAGGAGATCCCATTGGAGGTGCAATTCAACCTTTCATGAAGTGCAAAGTTCTTCAAAGGATGGAGGAGCATGGTGTCCTACCTTGGGAGGATACTAAACATTTGCAAAATAATATCCATCACCCACATAGGGATGAGTGGATGACGGTATGGAGCAAGAGGGTTCCAAACCCCTTGTAGATCTATGATACGGGCCAGCAAGAGGCATGGTTGCGCTGGTTGTTTTTGGCTGAGTTTGGTCACTACCCAAAAATTTCTATTTCTTTATCTCATGCCTTGAGTCTCAATGATAAGATGCATAAGAAGAAGGCATGGTTGTTGTGGCTGCTAAGAAGAGAGTTTGGACATCATATGTTGAATCTTATGTCCATATATTTTCTTTTGTTTGAAATGTCTCATGTGCTCACATGTATTTATGTTTGAGATATATTTCATTAATGAACATTGTTTTGGGAGGAAGGATAACTTCCCCATGATGCATAAGGGAGCTAGTTTGTACTTTGTTGATGAGACAGATCACATGTCCATCAATGTATTATTACTCCATGATCTGCATTTTCATAATGCAAGGAGGCAGCAAGAGTCCTTGTTTCTATGGCTATTACTGAGAGAGTATGGGCTGAAATCTCTCCATACTCATCATGATGTTTTAGAAGGAATGTATGGCACATTGTCTTGTTATTTTGATCATGTATAGTTGATATATATTGATGTTTAATACCACATAGTAGATGAGCACTCATGCATAGCTAGTACCTTGTTGGAGGACAACTTGCCACATGAAATTCTCAAGCAGCAGTGGGGAAAACTACACTGTACCCCTTGGATAGACCATTGGTATCATGGAACCATCATCATTTTTCTGATTTGGATGCCAAATGGTGAGGAGGTTCCATTCCTTTTGGATGGGATGGTTTGGGCTAGCAAGATTCATGACATGGGAGATGGGATCTTTGGAGATCTATCCTTATTCTTGCCACTTGAGGGAAACCTATTTGTAGCCCAAGATTAGTATGTAATCTACACTTGCCATGAGTGGAGAGGAAGACAGTGTAGGGTAGGCCATCTTGCCTATCATGTTCAGCTATTCAGCCCACCTTCTTTGCAGGAGCCTAAGGTGGAGGAGATCTTTCATGAGTTGTCATGTTGGAGGGTGACTCATCTTGTATGGATGATAGATTGGGGGTGGAGGTTTTACATGGGAATGTTAGTTCCCAAACACATTTCAGACTCCATGCCTTGGGAGGAATTTTTCCAGTTCTATCCTAGCAGTTGCTTGAGGACAAGCAACATTTGGGAGGGGAGGACTGTAATATTCCTACTTTAGCAAACAGCTAAGGGGAATATTAAATTTTTTATTTTTGCACTTAGTAGTTGGATAAATGGGTAAGGAGGCCCATGATTAATAAAAAATTGAATAAAACCCATTACAATGTGAAATGGGATCATCACTTATGGGTGTGAACAAGGGCAAATGGATGAGGACATAGTCAAGTTTGACTAAGTCAACATGCATGCATGAAGAAGAGGAGATCATCAATAAAACTCGTTCAGTGTGAACAAGGATCAGCATAGACAGACATTTGTGAGATAGATTGATTGCACTTAAGTGTGAAAAGGGATGAGCCACACTGAAGAGGTCAACCTTGACCAAATCAAACAACACAATATGGAGGACTGGCCTTCATAAAGGTACAACGTAATTTTGGAGGGAGATTGCTCATGTGGAGTTGGAAACCCTAATTGGTGGGAGCGAAGGTGAGGAGGCTCACAAAGTTTATAAGGAAGAGGATGGCAACCATTTTGGGTTAGCTTGGATTATTATTCAATTTGTTCTGCTTAGACTATTTGGCATCCTCTTGCTGTTTAACAGAGCTACAGTGATGTTTAGCGTAAGGATCTCTTGTTTAGGAATCCTTCTACTTCCTTGAGAAGCCTCTTGGAGGAGCATTGTACTTTATTTTTCCACACTCAGGCTTGATGCCAAGCATCCTCCTTTAGTCGCAGCGTTATTTCTATAGAGTATAGTGTTGTGTTGTACAGTGTTGCAGTGGAAAGTCCCCAACACCAATTTCTCAACTTATCTTTCTGAGGGAGCTTCCCTTTCTTTGCAAGATATGCTAAGGAGGTTTCCAAGCATTATGTACATCTTGGAATGTGGCCAAAGCATTATCCATCACTGATTGTGTAGTCCTTGGCAGGATCTGTGTTATTTTTCATAGTGTTGCAGTAGCAGGGTTTGAACCCTTGCTTGTGAGATTATTCCTTGGAGGAAGGGCCAACCCTTCTCCTGGAAAGCTTTGTACATATTCCTTCTCCTATTAATTGTATATTTTAGCTATTTTTATTCATATCTTCAGTGTAACTGTGTTTTCCAGATCTAGATCTGCAGATCTACTATTATGAACTTGTGCTCTCATGAAACTCTTGCAAGGTTATGTCTTTGATGTATAAAGGGAGCTAGATCTCCATTTTCCTCCATGTTATGATATAATAAACTCCAGATCTGTTATTTCATCATATTATATCTGAAACACTTAGAAAATCATGCTGTATATGCTTTAGTAGCTTTCTATTGAGCTAAGTCATGGGATTTGGGCCTTAGCCATACTGGGATCGGGAGGTCTGTTTAACATAGCTAGAGTGATTTTATTTTTCTCAAATTTGGTATGTGACTCCCATATGACATATTATAAGGGAAATCACCATTAGTTTCCTCTTTTATTATGCGAATAGCTGGGAATAAAATTTTTGGGGCTTAAAATGCCGCTTTCCCCAATTTTTGGGTCAGAAAATGATATATAAGTTGCTGCTGTGACACCAGCTGATGTTAATGTGTTTCTTACAACATTCCATGGATGAATAGCTTACTGTAGCTCCAAACATGTGTTTACATATTGTTGCAGTCCCATTATTGGGCAATTTCCGGCCATTCTAGGTGTGAGAGGCTTGTTAATCTCACCTAAAAAGATTTGTTTCTAATATCCTCTTGGATTTATGACTTAGATACTTAGATATAAGGGATCCAAGGGTTGATTTGAAGAGCTGTAGCAGACATTCTTGAAAAATTCATTTTTCAGGCATGCCTTGCTAGTAGTCCCGATTTTGGGATATTACAAAAGGGATCTGAGAAACTAGTCCATGCAGAGATAGTATTCAAAGGTAGGGGATCGACATAGGCTCTTTCTTCTCCACCATTCCTAGACATGATCAGATAGGCGGGTCACAGACGATTGACGGAAAGAGGACAAAAGTTCGGTACCAATGTCATAACGAAGGGGAAGCTAGAAGTAAGATAGAAAAGCGCTGGAAAGAGTCACAAAAGTAGTATGAGAGGAGAAGGCCTGATCAACATACCACATGGAAGCTTCTCCAGTAAGCATATGTTGGAACAACCGAAGATGAACAAAGTCATCGGTGATGGAGTTAGACAAACACCACATGTGGAAAGATTGAACATGGTTTGTAGGATACTCTCCGGCAAGACCTTCAAACTTGGGGATGTTTGAAGGGAGCTTGGTTGGAATAGCATGCCAACCAGGATCATGGTTTATGGGGTCATTGATCAATTGGTTAAAATCAGGAAGACTGAGGCCTGCCATATAAGGGAGCAAGGGAGCAGTCGAGATAGTTCCTATTGCAGTCCCACTAGTAGTATTCCCAGCATTAGGGCCAGGGCTACCACCAGCGTTAGGTCCTGGACCAGACATGGTGAAGGTCAAAGGAAAAGAACCGAGGAAATAACCAGAAGGGGAATCCAATGAAACAGAAGCAAAGTTAGAATGGGGACTCGGTGGAGGGTGACCTCGAACCCTACATGGAGGAGTAAGTCTTCCTACCAGAAACTGAGGATGAAGGCCAAGAAGTCTCCGGGATAAATGCCTTGGGGGCACAATGATGGAAAATCCAACATGGATCACATAAGGAAGAGAGACCAACAAGGGCAAGGAGGTGTAGGATCAAATGATTATAATGTCGAAACAAGGGCAGGGAGGTGCACGATCAATTGATTACAATGTTATAGTCTTGGCTTGACGGTGTAAACTAAGTGCTCTTCACTTAGGGTGTGCGTGTATGTGATAAGTGTGTCAATTTTAATTAAACCCAGACGTGTGTAGAGAAAAAAGAAAAAAGGTGTTGTATATCTATAAATAAATATGAAAATAACAATGAAGTAAATTGAAATATGATAGAAAATAAACAGCTAATGATGCATCAATTTAAACCCAAGGAGGAGGGCTTCCCAACAACTAGTCTATGGGTGGGAAAAATCTATTCAAAACACACAAGATGGAAAATGGATCTAAATTTGGGAGGGAAAGGGATCTAAAGGTCAGATTTGTTGGAAATAGGTGTAGAAAACAACAAAAAACCAAGGGAAAAGTGCTGCAAATGAGGTGGCGAAAGGCTACAACCTGAAGGGAAACAGAAGGGACCTTAAAGGAGGAAAAAACAAAACTGAAAATATGTGTTTTGAATGGATGAATAACCAATATGAAATGGATCTGAAACTACATGTTCAGATCTAAAAAATGGCTAAACACACTAAAATCTTGGATGATCTGCTTCAGCTAAACTCCTCCTAGAAAGGTGGAAGCGTATTGAAGCCCTAGGGGGTTAGCTTCCTAATTCGATGAGTAAAACGAAGAAATTACAAGTCCAAAATGGGTGGAGACAGAGGTTAGACAAACCTTAACAATAGCCTAGGAAAATCCAAACAAATAACAGAAAAATTCCTGCAAAAAGTACAGGTCGCAGTTTTTGACCCGTTTTCAGCAGAGGTCGCAGATTTGAGGCTTTTTTCTATGTCTTGAAGGTTGAGGTCGCATGTTTTGGCCCAAAAATTATGAACTGCACTTCCGGCACTCTCAGGAGTAGGTTTCAAAAAAAAATTTCGTCTCAGCTACGGTGTAATATCCCAAATGGTAACAAGCAGCAATACTAAACATTTAAGCATTAAAATAATGAAAATCATCAAGATATTTGTAGGAGGCCAATATGGAGACCCTTCTTTAACATTTATAATAGCAAATCAGATGTACAATTAAGCCCATACAATGTAGAATAGGAAAATGAATTCTCCCATGGAGAAATATCCTCAAAAAGAGGTGCAAAAACCATACAAATGAGCAGAAACTGCCTTGACAACGTTATTTTTATTATGCTGCAACAGCTGTTGAGTACAACTTAGATCTAGAGAAAAATAATGCATGAACATTCAGATCTATGACAGATCCATACACTATAGAGTCTCTACTTCAAATACCCCTTGGGGTTTTCAGCAATACATGAAGCACATGGAGTAGATCTAAGATCTTATGGAGTAGATCTAAGATCTTATGCAGTAGATCTGCAGAATGATTCAGAAATTTTGAAGAAGATACAAAAGTATTCAGATCTGATCTGATCTATACAATAATATGATCCCAATCAATGGATCTCGAATGTGAAGGGTAGATCCCCAACACATGAGAAAGACTCCTCCAAAATGTTATGCCGAAATTCCCTACAACAACACCTACAAAAAAACATAGATTTGGAATGTAAACTACGTTGTAGGGTTTAAGATCAGTTTGGCCTGATGTCAAGATGTGGATTTGAAGCTCCAATGATCCAATACTCTCTTATCAATGGAATAGAAAACTTTTCCACTGAAAAGAGGCATTATATTGGCCTATATCTGAGTAGATCTAGCCTCCACTTATTGCAGCTTACAAAGAAAACCAAACCCTCAACAGGATCTGTGTCATAGTTGGAAGTAGAAGCTTGGCCTTCAGCCTGATAATGGACAAGAAATTCAAAGATCTTCCAAGAGGCCTCTCAAAGAAAGAGATGGGATTCCTAAACAAGAAATGCTTGTGCTTAACATCACTATTCTCTACTAAACGAGAAGGAGAATGAGATATGTCTAAACATACAATATACTCTGAAAAATGTAACCACGTCAACAAATTCTCATGCTATCCTCCTCTTCCTTTTATAAGTTTGAGAGCTTGCAAAACCCTAAACCATCTCAATGGAATAGCTCTTTTCACATGAACATTCTCCAACTAAAACTGTGTTGTGCTTTAATGAAGATCACTCCTTCTAGACAACGTTGTTGATTTGGTTGTTGGGGCCCTTGTTTTTGTTTAGTTTTGACATCTTGGCCAAGACATTTTGAGTTTTGACCCTTTTTGAGTTGCGGAATAAATACACATGGCAACCGCGACCGAGCCGCAACTACCGGGAGTTGCGGAGCTATCAAGGTGGCGCGGAAGCACTCGATAGCTGGAGAAAGAACGGAGATAAGTGCAGATGAAGGAAACACAGCAGAAAACAGAAAGTGGAACACGCAGACATCAGAAGCGAAGCTGAGAGAAGCCGAAGAGGAGCCGATAGTTACGAGAGAGGGTGAATAAATAACAGTCACCCGGCTGAAAAGGGGGTTGAATGTTGAGAGTTGAATGCATACGGTAGAGGTCGCGAGGCCAGAGACAAGGAAGGACGCGCAGAGCAGCTGCGGAGGATTCATGCATGTGCTTCATATGGGTTCTTATCTTCTCTATTCTACCTTTCTGTTCTGAGATTCATCTGTATCAGCTTTGTGAGCTAGCAGGAAGATTGCCATGTAATCATGTATTAGGCCAAGAGATTAATATAATGGAAGGTTTCTGTCTCAATAAGATGTTCATGTGCATGTAACACGTATATGCTGGTTTAAAAATTTTATTTATGGATGTCTGAATGCTTATTAAGGGATCTTATGCATATAACTTTGTGTATGAATGGATGCACCGTCCTTCTTTAGTTGTGGAATCGTTCCTTGCCATTGATCTCATCCCATTTTGCATGTGGTTGCGGCACGCCTCGAGTGAAACGCACTGCTCTCCTGAGCAGGGTGAAAATGCCAGCGTGTTCCTAGACTACACCGGACCCCTTTGTTGGCCACTACTCTTGAACCTGGGTCTTGTCCGCGAGACCTGATTTCTTGCCAACAAATGGTTCCGTTGCCGGGGCCTGCATGTTCTGAGGGGATCTAGATCATGGTATCGAGGATTTTTGAAGGAGCAATACGGCGATGGTGGGATGATCATCTTGACCAGTTCATTGCTCAGCAAGCAAAGCTGACCAAGACAAAGGAGGCGGCGATCAAGGAGCTTGTTCTTTTCTCTGACGCAGCCAGTGATACGTACGAAATTTTCTGGGGGAGGTTCCCTATGGACCTTTACAATTGGTTGCGGAGATTACGAACGAAGCTGCCCCAAGAAGGCTTGCGGAAGAGCAACCGCAGGTGGACGCACGAAGACCTGGTGGCACTGCATCGGGTAGATACTGAACTCACCCATGCAGTGGATTTCTGGGTAAGGACCACGTTGGAAGGATACGCTGTGGAGTTTGCTGCCGAGTGCTACCAATCCTTCTCGAAGGCCGAGGCTGTTTTTCACTCAGGGCTGAGGAGGAAGTTGTTGAAGGAGATTCCGCTGTGGATCAAAGCCCTGATGGTGGACGAAGGGTTGATTGAATTCCAAAAAACGAGTATGGAAGCGTAAACCACCCGTACTGGGGGAAGGGTTGAGGGGACCGATGCGGTGTAGACTGTGAGAGTGGGGAGCGGGGGATGGACGTTGAGGCCGCATGCAAGTTGCGGGAGCTACGTGCGCATCGGCGGGCACAGATCGCCGATAGGTGGCGAAGAAGGGTAATGAGAGATTTGAAGAGAAGAGAGATCGAAAGGAAGAATCAGAAGGAGGCGCCTCAGAAGACGGGAGTTATGGGTTTAGATACCCAGAAGGAAGACGGGACAGCAGTGGAAGTGCAGTGGGTGCATGGGAGCCCAACGACGCAAGAAAGAGAAGTAACGACTCGCGAAGATAATGGAAAGATGCAGCTCGAAGAAAGTTCCGATGATGAATGGCATGGCGTGATGCAGCAGATGTTCCAAGATCAGACGACACCCACCCCTCCAGGCAACCCTACTTCCCACCTTCCGCATGGCCAGGATCCCGACCTTCCCCTGGTACTTTATCAACCTTTAAGAAATATTTTTATTCAGTTACAAGCATTAAGTCAGTCATACAGTAGTTCAGTAGCGTCGGTAATGCCCAGTAACATCAGCGTTACTAGTAGTAGTATTTTCCCTAGAGGGACCGTTACGCAACCAGGACCGGGAGGTTTTATCCTGGTTAATTCTCCGCAAGTACACATGGCTGGATCTTTCACCCAGTATCTAGAGTTCTCTGGCCGGGGCAATGACGACGTAGAACAACACTGGTATCTGTGCGAAGCCATCTGGAGGGCTCGACAGACGCCAGATGCGGGGAAGTTAATAGAATTCCAAACCACGCTCAGAGAGAGAGCTCTGCGATGGTTTATCAAGTGGTCCGAGGCGCACCCTAACCCTGTAATCGCGGACGTGAAACGGGATTTTGTCCGCGAATTCAAGCTTCCCCAGACAGACCAGCAGGGCCTGTCAGAGCTGTGGGAAATTAAGCAGAAGGAAGGAGAGACCGCATGGGAGTTGATGCGGCGATTCAAGGATGTGATCGGGAAACTCAGCTACCCGATCGATCCAAACCACCAGAGGGACTGGTTCATCAAGGCTCTGCTCCCCTTGACACGAACCCCTCTTACTCAGCAGAAGATTGATAATCTGCAGGACGCTTTGGAGCAGGCCATGAAGATTGAAGCCATGGTAGGCTACCCCCAGGAATATCGGGGGGGGGGGGTGGCCCCGCAAGACCCTTCTTTGGTAGGGTTGCAACACCAGATCACCAGCTTGACCGAAAAGCTCAAGGAACTTCAGCCGGTGAGACCAGCGCGACCGAATGTTTGGTGTACACATTGCCTGGTCGAGGGCCACGTCGCAACCGACTGTCCTCGGTTGCGCGACACAGGAGCAGGACCCTCGGTCGCAGCAATCCAGGGGGGTCCACCACTAGGGGGTGGTGCGGGGATGAAACCGCAGGGAGTCTACCAGCTGCAACAAACCTTTGCGGGGTTCCCCCCGCAACCGAGGTCCTCCACCACAGAGTACTGTGAGATTTTCCGGACGATGGGGCATCCTCCTCGGATGTGCCCGATATTACAGAAGTACTCCACGGTCCCGAATAATGTATACTGCGAATTCTGTGTGTCTACGACTCACAACACTGAGCAGTGCAGGGCGCTTGACGCACTTGTGGATCGATTGGATCGTCCCGCGTACAGGGTGAACGAGGCTCCAAGGGGAAGAGGTGGCGGCATGCGGGGAGGCCGAACAGGCGGAAACGGTCTGGTAAAATGCTACAACTGTGACCAGGAGGGCCATGTGGCTCGAGAATGTCCCCTTCCGCAACGACCCTGGTGTTCCCACTGCCGAGTCAACGCCCACGCTACAGAAGACTACCCGGAGCTCATCAAGAAGTGGGAAGAACGGGTGAGGCAGAGGGGAGCGAATTTGATAAACTCAGAACCGCGAGGGGCCGCAACCCCTGACATGCAGAACGTCGCGATAGTAACGCGGGGCGGAAAGAAGACTGGAGAGGATGCCCACGAGAAGGAGCCAGCACGAGTGGTTCGGCCGGCATCCCCGAAGAAGTTGATCAGGCCCAAAGTCCAGCAGAAGTATTTTCAGGAGGCGGTTGAGGCATTCGCCCAGTTGCAGAACGAGGGAGGTGTTATCACTCAGGTTTTCCTTGAAGTTGTAAGAAAAGGAAAGTATACCTGAGGTAACCACAAACCAACCTTCAGATGCAGAATCTAGCCAATCTGCATCCAGAGAGGGCTTTCTCTTTATGATTTATCTTTGTTCTTAGAAAGTTTTAGGCTAGTTATAAGTCCAAGAGTTTTGATTTTGTTTGAATGGTGGAATCCGTCAACTAAGGGAAAGGTTGAAGATTTTCAGTCCATTGGGCTATGGAGTCAAAGGATGGCTTTACTGGATTTCTATTCTACACACAAGATGGCTTTACAGGGCAAGGTAACTAGACATAGAACAATCCTTAAAATTTAAAGTGGATGGGATGATTTTGAAGGGATGAAAGGCAGCTAAGAATCTTTCACCATGTTCAAAAGAAAGAAATGAGATGACTACAAACAAAGAGAAATAAAGAATTATTTATTATAGTAATCAACAATGTTTAAATTAGCAAAACAAGAGCATTTAAGAATTCATGCTTATAACCAACTTAGAGGAAAACATTAAGAACAATCACATCTGAAATCAGAGTACAATTAAGTAAATTCTGATTCAATCCTTTATGTAAATTATTCAGAAATGGACATGATGATATTATAAACTGATATAAAACTTAAGACAAAGGGTAGAAAGACTTATTGAACTGCAGTCCAACACATGAATCCTGCAAAAATTCCTGAGCTTCAAATTGTCATCCAGTAAGCCACAAATAAATTTCTCCAAAACGCTTTTATTCCAAAAACTTCAATGTCACAGCAAAGTAATAGAATCCACCTAAAATACTTCCAAGAGTGAAGCATTTATACAAATTCTAAACTAAAATATCTTGAAAAAATATCAAAATTTGTTCACAAATCTCTCTAACTATTTTACATAAATAGAACTTAAGTAAAGGACACTCAAACTAATTCATCTATTTGGCACTATTTTGTATGGATAGGTGATGACAAAGAGGAGAATTCGAATTTGATCCAACTCTTAGCTGATGATGAGGCATCCAAGTCACTAACTGCTTCCTTTTTTTGTGAATTCTGCTCCTACAATTTTAAAATTTCTCTCCAGCTGTGCGCAATAGGCTCTGCAAAAAGATGTGCAAAACAAAGTTTTACGGAGTCTGAAAAATAGCCTCTAAATATGTGCATGTATCTCTCAGCCTGAAATCACTGTGGAAAAACTGAGATAGGTTTTTGTAGATGGGTCTCTTAGAAACATAAACCTCCTTCAGTTTTGTAAAATGTATTTCTAATTGGCCACAATATTCTCTGCAAAATGATGACTTAACAGGAATTTTCTGCAAAAAGTGCTTTCCAACATTGTTTAATATTTCCAAAACCATAATGGTTGTTAGAAACGTGAGAGAGGTTTTTGTAGATGGCCCTCTTAAGAACATAAACCTCCTTCAGTTTTGTAAAATTCATCTTATTGATCACAATAGTTTCTGCAAAACTATGACTAAAATATGCAATTTCTGCAAAAATGTTCCTTCTTGTTATGTTTTTTCATCTTTTTACTTTCTTACTCTTTTGACTGTTTTACTTTCACTTTAGACAAACCTCAATATTGGTGAAATTATTCTCATCTCTTTTTACCATTTTACTGCCTCTGTAATTACTTTTATTATTTTACCTTTGACTGCTCTGTAACTTCATTTTAACTTTCACTCTGACATTTACCTGATACACTTTAACCACTGATACTCTTTAACTGTTATGCTTTTACTATCCCTGTAATTTCTCATTTCACTTTTACCATTCACTGTACATATTTCATCATTCTAATCTCTCTCTGAATTTGTATACAAACTATTTTTTGAATGAAGATATTGAATTAAAATCTAAGAATTTGGAGCAAACAATTTTGCAACTAGTATTGAAATTGTTGGTCCAAATCCATTTCTGATAGTAACCTGCTAAAATCAAACAATTTGTTAATGAAATCTAGGTCTGCAGAGAGGTGATTGTAGGCTTTTTGAAAGACCTGTGGAATGAGATCAATCTGTGAAGGTTTAACTCTTCATGAGATAAATTGGCAGATTTCTCAAGCATATCTCCTATGGACAGGGGAGTAAGATTTTGATCAGGTTCAAAATGGAGCATTGTATTGATAGCTTGAGGAGTAATGGGGAAAAGGATACTCTGGTCCAGGGATAACACTACCCTTTGAATTGGATCATAATTGGAATGACAGTAATGGATAATTTCTGGGAAAATACGGACTGAGGGGATGAGATATCTTGGAAAATTGGATTCCCATAACCCAATGATATCCAAACCTTTCGAATAATCATCTCTGTAGCGACAATAACTTCGAAGGGGATTTTCATTGAAAACTAAGTCTTTAACTTGAAAATATTTATCCACTAGTGGCAAGTATTCCAATTCTCTGTGAGGGGCGTTTAATGGGGCTACATTCAGGGCTACCGGGACTTCCATTTTGGTTCTTGTGTATTCAAAGTGGAAGCTTCGGGGGTTATTGACGGAAATGGGCGCAATTACCAAGTTTGAAGATCGAAAATACAGTTTTCTATAGAGGCAATTGAAATTTTGAGGAAAGGGAAGACTCGAAATACTCTGTAACAGTTCTTTGGTATAGAATTTTAAACAAACAGCATGATTTCACAGAGTTTGAAATGGGAAATTATGTAAATACCTATTTTCAGAAGGAAAACTGTGTTTAACAGGTACTGATGGACGATGGATGGACGCTTGAATACTGGAATGATGGGGGTCTTCAGTATATTCTGTTAATTGGTTGAATGACACGTGGTAGGGTCACTGTTTGGAAACCACTTTGATTTCGCACATAATTGTCAGACAAGGGATGGGCAGCGGAATCATGGTGGGTCGTAGATCTTTGTTGGAGCGATCAAATGGTGGTTCGAAAGGGAAGTGGCGGGGGAGTTAATGTGCGGGCCCGGCGGGTTTTAAAAATAATTAACATTTAATTAACTATTTCGGGAGGGATTTTATTGGCGGAGGGATGTGATTATTAATTAATCCAAATGATTTAATTAATCTCAATGGTTTATGAAGGGTCGGGTTACGGAGACTTGGGGTTTTATTTGTTTTTTCCGTTTAAAACATAAAACATATGTTTAAAACCTTTTTCCTCGTTTATTTGTATTATATGGTAATAAATTAATGAAATTTATTAACCATAGGGGGCGGGACTAGTTATATAGGTATGTTTTTAGCCAAAGGGTTTATCATTTGGGATTTTTATTTAATCATGTAGGATTTAATTAATTTTGGCTAAAACTTATAGTAAGGGGGTTTTGGGGATATTATTGTAAAATGGAATTATATATAATAGGACAAGGTATTTTCACTAGGGATTTAATAAATAAATCAGATGTTAATATGACAAAGGGACAAGGAAAACTCAAAAATACTTTACAAATCTATGAAAGTGAAGATTTCTGAAGCAAATTGCATTATATCAACTTCAACATTTAGATTTAGAATAGCAAGTAATTTTGAGGGTTTATTGTGAAATATGGCATGATTTTCCTAAGTAAAATGGGATTTTACTTAGGAAATGATTAAAATGAATGTGTGCAATGATGGATAACTTCAAGTACTAGGGGCTTTTCAATTATTAGGCCGAGGGTCCGGTCCCTCCAAAAGTCAAGGAAATGCCTTGAGCCCCTTTAATCTTCAAACTCCTTAGTACTTAAGGGAAATTAGTAAAACCTTTAGGGAAAAATTAAGGGGAAGTTAATAATCTTGACCTTGCCTTCTGTGAAATACTTCCAATGTAGTGTTCTCTGTACTTGGTGATGAAAATAAAGGATTAAACACATTTAGCACCATCATTCATCATATGAGACTTTGCAACACCATCTACCTACCCTATCTACTTTACTCTACCATTTTTTCTCCTTTATTAGGGTGCACTTAGACTGGCAAACCCTTATCACACTTTTTCTTTTGCATGGAAAATCTATCTAATTCTACACTTATTACATCCAAGGGCTCAGATTAAACTGTTGAGCACCTTTTATTAATTCTACCTATCTACTTATCTGCCAAGATTAAACTGTTTGGTCAGATATTTATTCTCTATTCTACAATATGAAATTGAAAAGTGAATGAGTCAAGTTTATACAGTTTGACTCTTCACAAATTGTGGAAAAAGTTTGACAAGCTGCACACAATTACTTATTTACAAAAAATGAAATAGTAGTGGCATTTGGACTTGCACACTTTCCTTGGCCTTTGTTTTTGTTTGGGGTTCATTTCTTTCACTTTTTTGACCATTTTATTCTTTTTACCCTTTGATTTTCTTTTATGGTATACCCTCTTTACATTTTTTTTTTTTAAATTTTTTGATTTTTTGATTTTTCAAGAATATGGAACACCTTTGCACAAGAAAAATGTTTGAACATATTGCATAGTTCAATCAAGACAATCATGAAAAATGACACCTATTGGTATAGGAGTCTAACACTGGCTCCACTTGGGGATGGCTTTTCCTTGTGAAAAGTCAAGAACAGCAGGTCAGATGCCTCAATATGCCTTTAACTGAACCATGAAATCTTCTTCTTGTTTTTGCCTTATTGTATATATGATAGTAAAATCTCTGGAGCTTAGGGCCTTCTCTTCGGGCTTCAACTCCAGCAAGTCACCATCCAATCCAAACTGTGTTTCCCATTTGGAAATCTTCTGCCTTGGTCCAATTTCAAACCTGCATTTGCTGTGGCTAAAAATCTTGAATTGAATATAGTTCTTTTTCTGCAACCTAAAATCTGATCTGAAACTAAAACAACACACAATAATTTTCAAACCAACTTAATGAAAAACTAGCTGAAAATTTGAAAACAAAAAAAAAATGCTCAAAATTCTGAGCTTATTAGCACTCATTTACCTATTCTAATCTACTAAAAACCTTATTGAATCAGGTAATACAAAAATGCCAATGAAGCCAATCAAGTAGCTGTAAAAATAAATAGATAACTTGATTGCTTGTGATCAAAATTGGAAGTATGTTATGATCATGTGCCTTTATAATAAATGATATGATGTGTAAAGACCACTTTTGATGTATTTGATCCTTATAGAGAAAACATGTTTGCAAATTTGGGCTCAAAAGATTCTCCATATAATTTGATATAGGATCAATAAAAGCATGATGTATGTTATTTACTTCTAGGCCTTCAATGACTAATTGTTCAATTGAATTATGAATATTAGACCATGAACTTATTTCTTCAGTCTTGTGTTTGAAAGAATAATAATATTCAATATGTAAGTCAAAAGATAGTACAATTTCCTCTTGCTTTGGAGAAGGAAGATTTTCAAAGAATTCTTTAGGATTTCGGAAATTGTATGACTGAATTTGAGAATGCAAAAGTTTGATTTCATTTTCATAATTTTCAGAAATTATATCAAGAAGCCATTTTTTAATTTGAGGAGAACATTTTCTTGATTTAACAAGAAGAAAGAAATCCCTTAGAAAATCCTCATCAAGCTGAAGTTCTAATATCTCATCCCTCAAAATAGCTAGTGATTGTTCTGTTAAATTATCATAATTATCATCATACTGATCATATTTAGGCAAATCTTCAGAATAAGGAATGTCATCAATTATAAACATTGGATCAGCATATTTCTCTTCCAACAATCCCAATACATCTTGATTAGATTGGTTGCATTCTATTTGAAAGTCATTATTTTTCTCAATAGGAGTACTATCAAGTAATGGGCTTTTTTGTGAAGGTAGAATAACATAAGCATAAACTTGTTCTTCTGTCCCTTCATGGATAAAAACCCTTGTACATTCATCAACATTAGAAGAAGTAGAAACAATTTCTTCATTATGTAAATATTTTAAGGATGGTTGCATGTTTAGAAGCAAATTGATTTCTTCTTCGGTGAGGGGGGGTGAGAATCTCTGAATTCTTAGATTGGAATGACAATTGTTTTTTCTCTTATCTAAAAATTGATCATGAGGTTGATTATTTTCTTTAACTTCATTCAAAACATTAAATGAAACATCATTTGTTAATACAGAGGGATTTTGTGGATCTTGATTTATCTCCTGACTTATTTCATCTTTGTTTAACTCCTCTTGATTATTATGATATTTAACTTGAGAATGAAAGTTTTGGACTTCTTCTAATAAATCTTCAGGAGACCAATTTGCAAAATCTTCATCAATATTTTTAAGGTAATGTATAAGATCTTCATCTTGATCACAACAATTTTCAGCTAATGATAAAGATGGAAAATCTTCTTTGTAATGCTCATAAAATACCTTATGAAAATATTTTAGAGAAAACAAACTTGCATGTTTGAGAGCTTCGTACCATTCCCTTGCTTTTCCTTCTAAGGTTCCCATGAATATCTTCATGAGGCAATCCTCATGCCAATCACCCTTTAATCTTGATGAGTGTATATGAAATTTAATGAGATGTAGTAAAGGATCATCAATATTCTCATCTTGAAACATGGGCAGATTTTCACCCCAATTTACCTTCGGTAGTTTGTGTGGAAATCCGGGTATGTGATCTCTGCTCATGGGAGCATATCTTCGTTTTATTCTTGGATCATCTTGAAAATCAGCCATAATGAAAAGCCACTTTATCTGTACAACCAAGTTAGATCTTTATATAAAATACAATACATATTGAATCTTAAGGAGAAAGAACATAATGTCTTGGATTAAGATCCAAGTTGAAAGCATGATCTTTCCATATTGTTCTTCCAGGTTCATTCCTCCAGTGGAGTCTTGATTGTGAAATGGATTTGGAGTCGCCAGGTGGATGATTTTAACCTTTGTGTGTCTGATCCCTGTCCACCATCATAGATCAGATCTAAACCTGTAAAACAATTATGAAGAAAAAGTTAGTTCTTCAGGAAACCAAAATTTTTTGTGAATTTTCAAAACAACTTCTACAAACTCTTCAAGAAATTTAAGATTTTTAATTAAAATTTTCTCAAAGATTTATTAAACTAGCGAATCTGATTGAATGTTTGAAACTAAGGTTCATTTTATAAGCTAAACCAGAGATATACTGAAGCAACATTTATTTACTATGCAGTTGCAGAGCAAAAGCATTTCAAAGGCTACCTGGCTGATCTTCAGACTCTGTCTATAGCTTATAAATCAAACAATAGTATCAATAAAATGATTCAGATCCCCAGTATGGTCACCACTATGTTATCACTCGGGTTTTCCTTGAAGTTGTGGAAAAGGAAAGTATACCCGAGGTAACCACAAACCAACCTTCAGATGCAGAATCTAGCCAATCTGCATCCAGAGAGGGCTCTCTCTTTATGATTTATCTTTGTTCTTAGAAAGTTTTAGGCTAGTTATAAGTCCAAGAGTTTTGATTTTGTTTGAATGGTGGAATCCGTCAACTAAGGGCAAGGTTGAAGATTTTCAGTCCATTGGGCTATGGATTCAAAGGATGGCTTTACTGGATTTCTATTCTACACACAAGATGGCTTTACAGGGCAAGGTAACTAGACATAGAACAATCCTTAAAATTTAAAGTGGATGGGATGATTTTGAAGGGATGAAAGGCAGCTAAGAATCTTTCACCATGTTCAAAAGAAAGAAATGAGATGACTACAAACAAAGAGCAATGAAGAATTCTTTATTATAGTAATCAACAATGTTAAAATTAGCAAAGCAAGAGCATTTAAGAATTCATGCTTATAACCAATTTAGAGGAAAACATTAAGAACAATCACATCTGAAATCAGAGTACAATTAAGTAAATTATGATTCAATCCTTTATGTAAATTATTCAGAAATGGACATAATGATATTATAAACTGATATAAAACTTAAGACAAAGGGTAGAAAGACTTATTGAACTGCAGTCCAACACATGAATCCTGCAAAAAGTCCTGAGCTTCAAATTGTCATCCAGCAAGCCACGAATAAATTTCTCCAAAACGCTTTTATTCCAAAAACTTCAATGTCACAGCAAAGTAATAGAATCCACCCAAAATACTTCCAAGAGTGAAGTATTTATACAAATTCTAAACTAAAATATCTTGAAAAAATATCAAAATTGGTTCACAAATCTCTCCAACTATTTTACATAAATAGAACTTAAGTAAAGGACACTCAAAATAATTCATCTATTTGGCACTATTTTGTATGGATAGGTGATGAAAAAGAGGAGAATTCGAATTTGATCCAACTCTTAGTTGATGATGAGGCATCCAAGTCACTAACTGCTTCCTTTTTTGTGAATTCTGCTCCAACAATTCTAAAATTTTCTCTCATTTGTACGCAGTAGAGCTCTGCAAAAGATCTTGCAAAACGAGGTTCACAGTGGAAAAAAATAGCCTCTAAATATGTGAATGTATCTCTCATCCTGAAATCACTGTGGAAAAAATGAGATATGTTTTTGTAGATGGGGCTCTTAGAAACATAAACCTCCTTCAGTTTTGTAAAATGTATTTCTAATTGGCCACAATATTCTCTGCAAAATGATGACTTAACAGGAATTTTCTGCAAAAAGGGCTTTCCAACATTGTTTAATATTTCCAAAACCATAATGGTTGTTAGAAAAGTGAGAGAGGTTTTTGTATATGGCCCTCTTAAGAACATAAACCTCCTTCAGTTTTGTACAATTCATCTTTTATGGATCACAATAGTTTCTGGAAAACTATGACTAAAATATGCAATTTCTGCAAAAATGTTCCTTCTTGTTATGTTTTTTCATCTTTTTACTTTCTTACTCTTTTGACTGTTTTACTTTAACTTTAGACAAACCTCAATATTGGTGAAATTATTCTCATCTCTTTTTACCATTTTACTGCCTCTGTAATTACTTTTATTATTTTACCTTTGACTGCTCTGTAACTTCATTTTAACTTTCACTCTGACTTTTACCTGATACACTTTAACCACTGATACTCTTTAACTGTTATGCTTTTACTATCCCTGTAATTTCTCATTTCACTTTTACCATTCACTGTACATATTTCATCATTCTAATCTCTCTCTGACTTTGTATACAAACTGTTTTTTGAATGAAGATATTGAATCAAAATCTGAGAATTTGGAGCAAACAATTTTGCAACTAGTATTGAAATTGTTGGTCCAAATCCATTTCTGATAGTAACCTGCTAAAATCAAACAATTTGTTAATGAAATCTAGGTCTGCAGAGAGGTGATTGTAGGCTTTTTGAAAGACCTATGAAATGAGATCAATCTGTGAAGGTTTAACTCTTCATGAGATAAATTGGCAGATTTCTCAAGCATATCTCCTATGGACAGGGGAGTAAGATTTTGATCAGGTTCAAAATGGAGCATTGTATTGATAGCTTGAGGAGTAATGGGGAAAAGGATACTCTGGTCCAGGGATAACACTGCCCTTTGAATTGGATCATAATTGGAATGACAGTAATGGATAATTTCTGGGAAAATACCGACTGAGGGGATGAGATATCTTGGAAAATTGGATTCCCATAAACCAATGATATCCAAACCTTTCGAATAATCATCTCTGCAGCGACAATAAATTCGAAGGGGATTTTCATTGAAAAATAAGTCTTTAACTTGAAAATATTTATCCACTAGTGGCAAGTATTCCAATTCTCTGTGAGGGGCGTTTAATGGGGCTACATTCAGGGCTACCGGGACTTCCATTTTGGTTCTTGTGTATTCAAAGTGGAAGCTTCGGGGGTTATTGACGGAAATGGGCGCAATTACCAAGTTTGAAGATCGAAAATACAGTTTTCTATAGAGGAAATTGAATTTTTGAGGAAAGGGAAGACTCGAAATACTCTGTAACAGTTCTTTGGTATAGAATTTTAAACAAACAGCATGATTTCACAGAGTTTGAAATGGGAAATTATGTAAATACCTATTTTCAGAAGGAAAACTGTGTTTAACAGGTACTGATGGACGATGGATGGATGCTTGAATACTGGAATGATGGGGGTCTTCAGTAAATTCTGTTAATGGCAGTTTAACAGTCGGTTTTCAAATCTTCAGTGTGGAGGGTGCAATCGCTTTCAACATACAGAATTAGGAAAAATGCGCGAAATTTGTCTTATTAGGAAAGTCAAAGGAATTTTCTTTTTTCGAGGATGACATCATCAGGGTACGACAAGACACGTCACGAGGGACGGGCGGTAAGCGGTTTTATTCCGCACCACTTTCGGGAGTTGGTGGTATTTGGTGAAATGGCAGCGATTCCATTGGTTGAATGACACGTGGTAGGGTCACTGTTTGGAAACCACTTTGATTTCGCACGTTAATTGTCAGACAAGGGATGGGCAGCGGAATCATGGTGGGTCGTAGATCTTTGTTGGAGCGATCAAACGGTGGTTCGAAAGGGAAGTGGCGGGGGAGTTAATGCGCGGGCCCGGCGGGTTTTCAAAATAATTAACATTTAATTAACTATTCTGGGAGGTATTTTATTGGCGGAGGGATGTGATTATTAATTAATCCAAATGATTTAATTAATCTCAATGGTTTATGAAGGGTCGGGTTACGGAGACTTGGGGTTTTATTTGTTTTTTCCGTTTAAAACATAAAACATATGTTTAAAACCTTTTTCCTCGTTTATTTTTATTATATGGTAATAAATTAATGAAATTTATTAACTATAGGGGGCGGGACTAGTTATATAGGTATGTTTTTAGCCAAAGGGTTTATCATTTGGGATTTTTATTTAATCATGTAGGATTTAATTAACTTTGGCTAAAACTTATAGTAAGAGGGTTTTGGGGATATTATTATAAAAGGGAATTATATATAATAGGACAAGGTATTTTCACTAGGGATTTAATAAATAAATCAGATGTTAATATGACAAAGGGACAAGGAAAACTCAAAAATACTTTACAAATCTAGGAAAGTGAAGAATTCTGAAGCAAATTGCATTATATCAACTTCAACACTTAGATTTAGAATAGCAAGTAATTTTGAGGGTTTATTGTGGAATTTTGCATGATTTTCCTAAGTAAAATGGGATTTTACTTAGGAAAAGATTAAAAGTGAATGAGTGCAATGATGGATAACTTCAAGTACTAGGGGCTTTTCAATTATTAGGCCGAGGGTCCGGTCCCTCCAAAAGTCAAGGAAATGCCTTGAGCCCCTTTAATCTTCAAACTCCTTAGTACTTAATGGAAATTAGTAAAACCTTTTAGGGAAAAAGTGAGATGGGAAGTTAATGATTCTGACTTTGCCTTCTGTGAAATACTTCCAATGTATTATCTGCTTCAGTACTTGTGATGAAAGTAAAGGATTAAACACATTTAGCACCATCATTCATCCCATGAAACTTTGCAACAACATCTACCTACCCTATCTACTTTACTATACCATTTTCTCTTCTTTATTAGGGTGCACTTAGGCTGGCAAACCCTTATCAATCTTCTTTTTCTTTTACATGGCAAACCTATCTAAGTCTACACTTATTACATCCAAGGGCTTAGATTAAACTATTGAGCACCTTTTATTAACTCTACCTATCTACTTATCTGCCAAGGTTAAATTGTTTGGTCAAATATTTATTCTCTATTCTACAACATGAAATTAAAAAATGAATGAGTCAAGTTTAAACAGTTTGACTCTTCATAAATTGTGGCGAAAGTTTGACAAGCTGTACACAATTTTGCTTATTTACAAAAAATGAAATAGTAGTGGCATTTGGACTTGCACACTTTCCTTGGCCTTTGTTTTTGTTTGGGGTTCATTTCTTTCACTTTTTTGACCATTTTATTCTTTTTACCCTTTGATTTTCTTTTATGGTATACCCTCTTTACATTTTTTTTTTTAAATTTTTTGATTTTTTGATTTTTCAAGAATATGGAACACATTTTCACAAGAAAAAGGTTTGAACATATTGCATAGTTCAATCAAGACAATCATGAAAAATGACACCTATTGGTATAGGAGTCTAACAGGAGGGTTGGAGGAGCCCAGGCGGCTGGAATACGGTGCGCAGAACGTCGCAGATACTGTGGTCGAGGAGTGGCTCCGGCTATTCCTCAGGATTGTTGATAACGCTGTGCTGCGGCAGCAGCTCAAGCATGCTTTAGACGGAGCGCTGCAGGGGCGCACAGAACCCAGAGATCCGGCGGACGCTAGCCCTCAATACGTCCCTCAATACGTGCAACGTGTCAAGCAGAACAAGCAACGAACAGGCAAAGAATTCTGGCTTAACACGCAGGTCGCAGGGTTCCAAATCAGCGACACCATGTTGGACTTGGGGTCCGACGTCAATATACTGCCACGAAAGACATGGGAGGCTCTTGGAAGGCCACGGCTATCCCACTCGCCAATCCAACTGAGGATGGCGAACCAGTACTGCATTTTGCCGATCGGCCGACTCGAAGGAGTCGAGGTTGACGTTGCGGGGGTGAAGACATATGCCAATTTTGAGGTTATTGATATCATGGGCGATAAGGACCCCTATCCTGCTTTACTCGGCATTGATTGGGCTTTTGAGAATTACGCCATCATTGACCTCAAGAAGGAGCTGATGATCTTTGAGGATGGGGAGGTACGGGTCACCCAGCCTCTCGACCTATATTAGGGCCCGCAATATACAGACACAGTGGAAAATCGGAGGGATGCTCAGATAATGGACCATCTCTATCAGATGACTGCAGGGAAGTGGGACGATTATATTAACCCGACCGCAACTGGCTCTGTCAGTTGGCGGAGTGTACAGAGCTTGGAGCTCGGATCCGAACTTGCTTGGGAAGACTGGCAGCAAGGGGGATATGAGACCACCACGTGGAGATGTGCCTCCATCGCTCAGGTCCGGTGGGTAGGGACTGAGATCCGCGGTTATCCCACATTGTCGAACATGCAAGCAGTCAATACTTTTATTGCCAAGATGGAAGATCGGGTCCCAGCTGAAAGCCGGATGGCCCTTTTGGATGTGGCCTTGAAGTCAACGTCAGCTCGATGGTGGAAAAATCACCGCAACACTCTGTTGCGATGGGAGTGTGTGGTGGATGCTCTGCGGGCACGCTTTAAAGAGGACGAAGGACCCTCCAGTACGCTTAAGTATTATGGAAATTCAGACCCGCGAGACCATTTGCGGGCCTGCGAAGAACAGTGGCGGAGCTCACGGTACCCTGTGGAGCTGTGGGTCCACAGGTTTGTCCACTCCTTAGGCACCCTTCCCCAGGCCTGGTACCTGGAGGAAGAGCAGAAACGAGAAACCCGCTCTTGGCAGGCAGTTGCGGACAAGTTTGTTTTGAGCTTCTCGTTCGAAGGGGAGACGGCGCAGTAGTCTCAGGCCCTACAGGCAATCAAGGAGGTCTTGTTTTTCCGCCGGCCTAAGCCCGATAAGGGCCCGGCTGTGTCACGACCTGAGGTCAGGCGCGAGTTGGTTTGTCACCGGATTGATGGCGATCTGGAGGACGATAGTTTGGAGGACCTTAGGCATCTCTATTTTGACGAAAAGGAAGGAGAGCGGAGCATCAGTGAAGAGCCGACGACTGAAGGGGTCCATTTACAGCCGCTCAAGACAAAGAAACTGAACATTGGAATGGGGGAGAAACCTAAGCTGGCAACGGTGGGGGATTACTGGGACAAGGAGACAACAAAAGAAATCTTCAGCCTCCTTCGGGAATACGAGGACTTATTCCCGTCATCAGTTGCGGACCTGAAGGGGATCAAGGGGGATCTGGGCGAGATGCGCATCACACTGAAACCGGGGGCCAGGCCGGTGAAGCACCGACCCTACCGGTTGAATCCACGTATCAAAGAGAAGGTCAAGATGGAGATCGACAAGATGCTGGCTGCAGGTCTCATCTTTCCAATAGAAGAAGCGGAATGGGTGAGTCCGATTGTCATCAAGAACAAGAAGGACAAAGTGGAGATCTGGGTCTGTGTAGATTACCGGAGCTTGAATAATGCTTGTATCCACGACCCATTTCCCACCCCCTTCAGCGATGAAGTTCTAGACCACGTCGCGGGAAACGAAGCTTATTCCTTCACTGATGGGTTTTCGGGCTACCATCAGGTGCGCATCACCGAGGAATACAAAGCAAAGACGACATTCACCACTGAGTGGGGATCATTCGCATACCACGTTATGCCGTTTGGTCTGAAGAACGCACCGGCTGTGTTTTCCCGGATTGTCATTGCTGCTTTCCGGGAGTACATTCACAAGTTCCTGGAAGTCTATATGGACGCCTGGACTATTTACAGCCTGCTGAAGAAACACGCCTCCCTGTTGCGGGTTATGTTCGACCGATGTCGCCAGCTGCAGATCTCCTTGAACTTGAAAAAATGTATTTTTGCAGTACCATTCGGCACACTCTTGGGTCACGTGGTGTGCAAGCAAGGGGTCTGCGTTGATCCTGCCAAGTTCGCGGTCATCGTCCACATGGAGGCCCCCGAGACCATGAAGTAGTTGCGGGCACTGCTCGGGCATACAGGATACTACAGGCGGTTTATCCGCAACTACGCCAAAATTACGGCCCCTCTGGAGAAACTGTTGCGGAAGTCAGAAGCGTTTGAATGGATGGCGGAGTGCAGAAAGGCACTTGACACATTGAAGGAGAACTTGGCGACGGCACCCATACTTGTTCATCCCGACTGGGATAAGCAGTTCCATGTGCACATTGATGCATCCAGAATTGCACTCGGAGCTGTATTGGCGCAACCCGGGGAAACGACAGTTGACCACCCCGTATACTTTGCCAGCCGACAGTTATCAAATGCGGAGAAGAACTACACCACAACCGAGCGGGAGGCGTTGGCGATGGTGTACTCTCTCCAGAAGTTCCGTCACTATCTTCTGGGCGGAAAATTTACATTTTTCACGGACCATTCTGCATTGAAATATCTGGTCAATAAGCCTGTGTTGGAAGGAAGAATCTGTCGATGGCTTCTACTTTTTCAGGAGTTCACGTTTGAGGTGATTGTCAAGCCTGGCAGGTTGAATGTTGGTCCCGATCACTTATCCAGGTTGGAGACGGGGGAGAATGAAGGCTCGTTGGACGATCAGCTTCCGGATGCTGACCTCTTCCGAGTTGAAGCAGTACCAGATTACCTGGCTGACATTGCCACGTATCTGACCACGGGACAGTGCCCTGAGGATTACACCCCGCTTCAGAAACGCCACCTTGTTGTCCGGGCGGCCGACTACCAATTGATCTCGAGGCAGCTGTACAAATTGGGGCTTGATGAGGTGTTGCGCAGGTGTGTTCTTGACCATGAACGGGAAGCAGTGATGTGGGAATGTCACAGTGGTGTTGCGGGAGGGCATGTGGGTGCGAAACCCACCGCCAGAAAGGTGCTCCAGGCTGGCCTATGGTGGCCGACGGTACATGCAGACTGTAAGGCCTATGTGAAGCGTTGCGATGTTTGCCAGCGGACGGGAAGGCCTTCGCACCGGGACGAGCTTCCGCTACACCCAGTGCATGTGTTGCGGCCGTTTGAAAAGTGGGTTGTTGATTTCGTAGGCCCCATCGCACCAATCGCTCGCCATTCCAAAGCCCGGTACATCATTACCGCAATGGATTACCTCACACGGTGGGCTGAGGCAGCAGCGGTACGCGACTGCTCGGCAGAGACCGCTGCCCGGTTCATCTTTGAACACATCATCAGCCGCTTTGGCTGCCCACGGAGCTTAACCAGTGATCAAGGTATGCATTTCATTAATGCCACGATCAAGTCACTACTGGACACATTTATGATTCAGCATCATAAAAGCAGCCCATATCACCCGCAGGCCAACGGTACTGTAGAAGCATTCAATAATATTCTTGAGAAGGGCTTGACGAAAATTTGCAATGCTCAGCGGGACGACTGGGACGAGCGTCTCCCAGCGGCATTGTGGGCTTACCGGACCACGGTGAAGCGTTTGACCAATCAGACGCCGTTCCAGTTGGTCTACGGCCGGGAAGCTATGATTCCTGCCGAGTTCACTGTGCCTAGTCTTTTGATCGCAACGTCCCTTCAATTCTCAGAAGAGGAGTCACTTCGGGAACGCCTCCAGGAGCTGCAGGAACTGGACGAGGCTCGATTCCTGGTGGAATTCCACCAGACGGTTCAGAAGGCCAGACAGAAAGCGTGGCACGACCACCACATCAAAACCAAAGCCTTCCAAGTTGGTGGCAAAGTTCTCTTATACGACAGCCGGTTCCAGAAGTTTCCAGGCAAGCTCCAGATGCACTGGCTGGGACCGTACTTCGTCATCGAGATCCGCGACTCAGGAGCCATTCGGTTGGCACAGCTGGACGGTACAATTCTTCCTGGGTGGGTGAACGGCGCACGCCTGAAACCCTACCAGGAGTAGGTATTTCTCACTTTTCATCAATAACTCTCGCAACCGAGAGCACCCATAGAGTAGCTTAGTTGAGTAACTCTCCTGCAACCGGGATGAGCGTAGGTAGTCTTTTCCGTTCATAAGTCATCAGTCAAATAACTAGTCAGTTGTGGGTACGTCACCGCAACCGACTGTGGTCGGGGCGGACCAACCTAGCGTGTCATCACGCCAGTCCAGCGTGTCACCATGACAGTCCAGCCTGTCGTTCACGTAGGCTCTATCCCTGTGCCAATGTCAGTCCAGGTCATTTCCGTCAGTACTTTTGTCAGTCCGTAGGATCGCTCAGATTTGTTCATAAATTCCCTTAATAGACAGTAATCGTACCATAATCATTTGCCATCACCTGCAGTTCCCTCAGCCGCCGAGTCCGCCCATCTCCCCATGACGCCGTCAGCAACTGTCAGACCACACACAGGCCTGCGATTGATCGCACGATTATCGCAGGCAAGAAAGACAGTAAGAATTAATTGCCGTTATGGAGTCTCATCAACTCCGCGCGTGCCAGCAGATGGCTCAATTTGCATGAAGGCTATCAGTACGAGAATGACGGACCAGTTCAATTTGGAAGTTGCAGCGACCCCGGAGCATTTGCAGTCTCAGAGCACACAGCGTCCCGCAGGAAATTACAGAAGAATCGTCCAAGTCTATCAGAGGCGCGCCAAGATGCCGAAAGCTCTCCTCTCAGTCCCTGAACCAGTGTTAGATAGCAGAATTCACCGCGTAGAGTCGCTGGTTGGCAAGTATGACAATGCAGCATGTATGGACGCCAACTTGTCCGACCCGACTGAGTTTCCTCACCTCCATTGGCAGACATACATGGAGCACCATTACACGCCAGGCAGCAGCTCCAACAGTCGGATGCGATCAGAATTCAGGGGCTTACAGCAGTCGACTTTGATGAATTTGAGGGGTCTTCCTGTCTTCGGAACTACGAGACCAGCTCTGCAATGTACCCGGTTCCTCCTCAGTCGGATACAGAACGGGTCCCTGTGGCTCAATGAAGAAATTCCAATTCATGCCGCAGACATTAATCGGCTTATGGGGCTATCTCAAACGGGTGCGGATGTCTCCACTGCGGGCCAGACATCCTCCAAGCGCGCCCGAAAGTCAGGAGACTCGGACCTCTACACCAAGTATGGCACTCGCCGGGGTGGCAAAGGTGCCAAAATGGATTTGATAAACGTACCAGAAATCTGGTTCGCTTGCTACCTGATCGCTAGCCAGACCATGCGCCACTACACAAAGGGAGAGTGCACTCTGGACACAATTTCCATTGCAGGGCACTGCGTCCAGAGCGCCAGGTTGAATTGGTGCTCGTTTGTGTTGAAGGAACTCTTCGCGGCTTGCGAAGAAAATTACAAGCGGACTACCAGTTTCATTTATGGGTACTTGATCTTAGCGTTCGCTATGTGGAAATGGCACCTTCCTCCTATCCGGACACCGGCGGAGATCACCGTGAGCCAGCCGCTCGCGATGAAATATTCCCCCTGGCAGGTGTCCATGGACCCCAGCAGCAGGCAGGTGAATGCGGAGGCGTTCCGGGCATGGTATGGGATGATGACCGATGTGGTCACTTACCAGCAACGGGTGCCCCGGCACCTGTTGGATGAATACAGTGAACAGGTGTGGTTTGGAGTCAGCCACAGACACACTTTCCTCTGGCCCACTTGCGTACCGCATGCCACCTTTCACATGGCGCCCCTTCGCTTCCAGCTGAATGACAATGCTTTCCACAGGGAGGTCTCTGCGTGGCCGGGGGTTGTCCAGCACGTCCGCGACGGGATCATCCGCTATAACTTTGAGGGGATGCTGCCGGCACAGCGGCCTGCCGCGACTGGCGCAGCAGGGTCCTCACAGGTTGCGGCGGACCCTCCACAAGAAGCAGCTGAGACCGCACCGACTCTGCCTGAAGTGCTGGTCCCGATCGTCGAGCACCTCAACGACTAGGTACGACGACTTAACGTGGCCACCCAAGTTGCTTCAAGTGGTGCCCCTATATTTCCCTCTTTTGCTGAATTTCATATTAATCGGTCTCGTGGTCCCTCCAACACCGCCCCCCTCATTTCCCCCATTCCCACTAACCTGTTCACTTCTGCCACCCCCCTCATCACACCAATGGGTGAACCGGGCCCCAAACCCGATTCCTCCGACCCACCTCCATCCAAGAGGGCCCGCACTACGGTCACAGATCCAGTGGTGGACCTTACGGAGGATGATCCACCAGCCACTCCGCCCACAGCAACTTTGATCCCGGAGTAACCTCGGATCGATCCGGCAGAGTTCCTCAACCTCCGCCTCCCTCCCACTTCTTTCACTCCGTCCACCGCCCCCACCGCCCAACCACCTGCCACCTCCCCCAATCCATCCAACTCATCAGCCACTTTGTCAGATTCGTTGATCCGGGAACTTTTCGGAGGCGACCACGGGGTGGAAGTCACCTCCGATCTTTGCGGCGAAGTGGTACTGCCCAGTTGACCCGTGCTTCAACCCCGGAACCCTCGAGGCAACTATATCTACCGAGTTCACGAATGGGGGTTG
Organism: Pinus albicaulis; assembly: GCA_034641835.2. NCBI lineage: Eukaryota > Viridiplantae > Streptophyta > Pinopsida > Pinales > Pinaceae > Pinus > Pinus albicaulis. The sequence continues at coordinate 86,404 of JAXQQM020062695.1, read as the reverse complement.
ATTCGAGCTGCCCCTCCACGGAGAAGCGGACACGCGGCCGAGGCAGACGATCGAGATAGCCACTTGATGCGACAACGACCTTGGTCATCCTCCGGGGAAACTTCCAGTAGACGAGCGGCGACGGCCAGCCTTGCGGGGAGAGGTGGGAGCGAGGCACACCCCGGCCGACCAATGCGAACAATGAGTCCGGCACGAGTGCCTCACGCCTCATTCGGCGGCGCGGCCCTCAAGCGGCAGTTCACACGAGCTACGGCGGCGGTGCCTTGACGACGGGATGGATGCGGCGCTTCTTGCCGAACGAGCGCGATCGATTTGCTTTGCCGGGAAGACCAACCTCCGAGGAAGCGAGCCAACATTGTTATTGTCAGGCGCTCTCCGGCGTATGGCCGGAGGAGACTCACGCAACCCACTCCCTGCTCGTATAGAGGAGGACAGTATAGCTCTACAGGCTCACCACCTCAGGGAAGTTTTCACTACTGTTTGCAGGGAGAACCAGGAACTTCAAGCGGCGTTAGCCACACGGACTACCCTTCCAGATCCACCCAGTGACCATTCAGGACATGTGACTGCCAAACAGACGCAGGCAGTCATTCTACAAGCAACTCTCCATTCCACTGCAGCCGCGGCGTCTGCCCTTCTGCGCAGTTTGCAGGAGTGCTCACTCGCGTTAACTGTCAAGACGCAGCCCATCGCCGCCCAGCTGCAACAAATCTCCCGCGACATTCAGCCGACCACGGACCCAGCAAGGTTAGATCAGCTCTACGCCCAGTCGGACGAGCTGGAACTCCACATGCAACAGACTGAGGCCGAATCAGCAGCGGCCAAACACGTCATCCGGGAGATTCGTCCGCCCCTTCGCACCCATGCTGACGCTATGCACCAGCTGGATGCCAAGGCCGAAGCCCAGCTCGCCACGCTGTTCGGGGCTGCCCCGACGCCCATAGACGAAGCTGCCACTAACCAAATCTCTCAAGAAGCCGACCTGCTTATGCAGGAATGGCAGCAAGCAGTGGCGGCCTTCACAGAGCTCAGAGACACAGCGCTCCGCCGGGTCCCGGAGTTGGTGCCCTTGTTTGAACAACCAAGTGGCGGAGCACAGCAGGAAAGGGCGCAGGGTGAAGGCACAACAGAGCAGAGTACGGGTGCCAGTGGGGAAATGGAAATAGAAATTGTTATTTGTGATTGACTCGCGGACGAGTCAAGGAATTGTGGTCGGGGCCTGTTGGGGCCCTTGTTTTTGTTTAGTTTTGACATCTTGGCCAAGACATTTTGATTTTTGACCCTTTTTGAGTTGCGGAATAAATACACATGGCAACCGCGACCGAGCCGCAACTACCGGGAGTTGCGGAGCTATCAAGGTGGCGCGGAAGCACTCGATAGCTGGAGAAAGAACGGAGATAAGTGCAGATGAAGGAAACACAGCAGAAAATAGAAAGTGGAACACGCAGACATCAGAAGCGAAGCTGAGAGAAGCCGAAGTGAAGACGCAGAGGAGCCAATAGTCGCGAGAGAGGTTGAATAAATAACAGTCACCCGGCTGAAAAGGGGGTTGAATGTTGAGAGTTGAATGCATATAGTAGAGGTCGCGAGGCCAGAGACAAGGAAGGACACGCAGAGCAGCTGCGGAGGATTCATGCATGTGCTTCATATGGGTTCTTATCTTTTCTATTCTACCTTTCTGTTCTGAGATTCATCTGTATCAGCTTTGTGAGCTAGCAGGAAGATTGCCATGTAATCATGTATTGGGCCAAGAGATCAATATAATGGAAGGTTGCTGTCTCAATAAGATGTTCATGTGCATGTAACGCGTATATGCTGGTTTAAAAATTTTATTTATGGATGTCTGAATTCTTATTAAGGGATCTTACGCATATAAATTTGTGTATGAATGGATGCACCGTCCTTATTTAGTTGTGGAATCGTTCATTTCCATTGATCTCATCCCCTTTTGCATGTGGTTGCGGCACGCCTCGGGTGAGACGCACTCCTCTCCTGAGCAGGGTGAAAATGCCGGTGTGTTCCTAGACTACACCGGACCCCTTTGTTGGCCACTACTCTTGAACCTGGGTCTTGTCCGCGAGACCTGATTTCTCACCAACATTGGTCATGGTTGACCCACTCAAATGTCTCAGCCCCTTTCACACATAAGGGTTTTTCTCTAAATAGCACAAATTTAGATTTGTTCACATGTGGCATTGATTTATTTTGATGTTTTAGGAGTTTTTATCATCCTCCTTTACACATTTATTCATGAGATAGAAAATTAAAACAAAATTGAGTATTCCCATTAGCTTGGGCTAATTGGGAATATTACATACAGTTGATACCTGTCACTTGCATAATAGGCCCAGAAAGACACGGAAGTTAGAATTTTTATTGTTTTAGGGTTTCAAAGCTTAAAAACAACATCAAGAAAAGAAAAACAAGAAGCTGAAGAAAAACCCGAGGGGTTGAAATAGCTAGTCATGCAGGGATCTGAAATATGACAACGGTTGTAATTATAAGCCCTTGTGGAGTCGCAAGTTGTTAGTGTGAATTCTAATCATAAGCGTACAAAAAAATCTCACTTTAGCTGTGCATAACAAACAACCCTAACATCAAAGAGGGCTGCCAATTTATTTAGATCTGTAGTTAGTTGACCAAGACAATTTCTACAAAATCCATATCTATGCGTTAAAGATATTAAATAGTAAATAAAAGAAAAAGTTCCTCCATGCATCCAATAGACAAGAAAATAATATTTTTAAATAATTTTGGTATTTATGACACATGGGAAGGGAACATAGAAAGATGTTACCAATCCCTCTTAATGGGATGGGTTCTTGTATGTCCTCAGCACTTAAGATCTAAGATCTCTCTCTCTTGATGGTGTGGAAAAGCCAGACAAAAATGGAACTCAAAGGGAGCTCAAAAGAAAAAAGATAGAAAAAATATTACAATGATGGAGAATCAAAGTCAGACCAAAAGAATAGATCCAGAGTGATCTTTAGGCAACAAAAAGTCGTGAATGAATGGAAAAAACCTTCTATTTATAACAAAAAATTGAGTTAGTCTAGATATTGGTGCATAATTAAAATATTATTAACCAAATCTAAATCCAACTTTTATGGAATATTTATTATTTTTGTTGGAGGGAAAAAGAATTTGAATTTGGTCAAATCCCTTTATTTTTAAATAATAAATAAATAAATGATTTGTTTATTATTTTAAGAATGTAGTTGAGTAATAATTAAATAAATCGTGATATATAAATGATTGAGTCAAATTTAATGTGGAATATTATTTAAATAATGTTTTAAATAATTATTCCTAGAAAATAATAAGATAAATAATGATTTGTCTAATTAATTTTTCTTTTTTGGGTTAAATATGACTATAAATATTAATTAAAATATTTTTTAACTAATTATCCCTCAAGGAAAATAAAACAAATAAGGATTTATTCAATTATTCCTCACGGGGTTTCCTATTTAGACAATAAACAACTTAATAAATTATGGATTACTAAGTTACTTTTCATAGTGAAAGCAATTGTACTTAGGGTAAAATTGGTCTTACATGGTTTACTTTGGTCTATCTAATAGTAACAGGTTAGATAACCAGAAACTGGTGTAGAAGATTCTGGGTTCGATGCCCAGTGGAGTCGCCAGTTGTCAGTGTGAATTCTAATTGTAAACGTACAAAAAAATCTCACTTTAGTTGTGCATAACAAACAACCCTAACATCTAATATGGTTGCCAATTTCTTTAGATATATAGTTAGTTGACCAAGAGAAATGCTACATAATTGATATCTATGCAGTTAAAGACATTAAGAAATAAATAAAAGCAAGAGTTTCTCCATGCATCCAATAGACAAGTCAAGAATATTTTTAAAGAATTTTTGTATTTATGACACCTAGGAAGGGAACATAGAAAGATGTTAACAGTCCCCCTCAATGGGATGGGTTCTTGTATGTCCTCAACGCTTCAGATCTAATATCTCTCTCTCTTGATGGTGTAGAAACACAGACAAAAATGGAACTCAAAGGGAGGTCAAAAGAAAAAAGATAGAAAAAATATGACAATGATGGAGGATCAAAGTCAGACCAAAAGTATAGATCTAGAGTGATATTTAGGCAACAAAAGGTCGTGAATGAATCGAAAAACCCTTCTATTTATAACAAAATATTGAGTTAATCTAGATATTGGTGCACAATTAAAATATTATTAACCAAATATAGATCCAACTTTTATGGAACATTTTATTATTTTTGTTGGAGGGAAAAAGAATTTGAATTTGGTCAAATCCCTTTATTTGTAAATAATAAATAAATAAATAATTTATTTATTATTTTAAGAATGTGGTTGAGTAATAATTAAATAAATAGTGATTTATTCAATTATTTATAAATTATTTAGTCAAATTTAACAAGGAATATTATTTAAATAATGTTTTAAATAGTTATTCCTAGAAAATAATAAGATAAATAATGATTTATCTAATTAATTTTCCTATTTTGGGTTAAATATGATTACGAATATTAATTAAATTTCTATTTAAATAATTATCCCTTGAGTAAAATCAAACAAATAAAGATTTATTCAATTATTCCTCATGGGGTTTCCTGTTTAGACCATAAACAACTTAATAAATTATGGATTACTAAGTTATTTTTCATAGTGAAAGAAATTTTACTTAGGGTAAAATTGGTCTTACATGGTGTACTTTGGTCCATCTAATAGTAACAGGTTAGAAGACCAAAAAATGGTGTTATAGTTGGAAACCTTTCATTGATTACAATTAAGCAGAAAATGATAAGTGTGGCCATGCAATGGCCATGACAGGGTGAATATGTGAACCACCATTGGCCATATTAACTTCGATGACCCTTCGTGAATTATAAGAAGAATGCAATTGGGATTTTATGTAATATTCCTAATTAGCCCAAGATAATAGGAATATTTCATTTTGTTTTAATTTTATTTATTCATAAATAAAATGTAAAGGAGGACATGAAAAACTCCTAAAACATAAAAATAAATCAATGTCCAATGTGAACAGAGACAAATCAGGGCTTTCTTAATAAAATCCACTTTTGTGTGAACACGTTTGAGCCACTTGACCAGGTCAACAGGACCAAATCACTAAGTAGACCAGATACATTGAACCACTTTGAAGACCCAGCGCAGTTCTAGAAGAAGGATCCCATATGAAAGGGGGTTAATTCATTTGAGGTGGTTTAGGGTTTTGCACATCCTCATCTTATAAAAGGAAGGAGAAGGCTCAAGGAAAAGATTGTTGATGGTATTTCGATTTTGAGATTTCTTGAGCAACTGAAACTCTCTTGGCTATTTAGCTAGAGAGAGAGAGGGATTTCCTGTTTAGGAATTCCTCCCCCCTTCCTTGAGGGTCTCTTGGAGGAGATTATGCTGCATTGATCCACTATTTGGCATTTTAGCCAAGATTCACCTTACATCTACAACACTGATTCTATTATGGGTTGAGATTTCCATGTGAGCTGTAGCAAGTGGAATCAAATCTATTTAGATCTGAAGAGTTCTATTGCATCTTTTCAGTGGGGAAGCCATATAAATCATTGGCAAGAGTGCAATAGCTGTTTTGAGCTCCAAATCCTTATCTTGGAATGAGGCCAAAGTGTGCATCACTTCATTAGCGCAGTTAGCTTCAGAAATTGTGCTATTTTGCAGGCAGAGTTGCAGTGTTTATTTGCTAGCAGTTTGGAGGAGAGATCTCCAGTGAAAGGATTCCTTCCTTCACTGAGGTGATTCGTGGATTGGCCAACCAATCCATGTTCTATTTTCAGATATGATTTTTTGTGTGACATATTCTTTAGAAATTTCTAAAGTTTACTACAGAATCATGGTGTAGATCTCATATCTATTTAGTGTCCTTCACTTTCAGTCGAGATCCCTAAGGGGAATGTACTTAAAAGTCATTTTTGCATATAGATCCCATTATATCTATCCCTTTACCCTATGATCTATTATATATCTAAAACTTAATGAAACACTACTTCATATTTCTAAAAATTACGCTATTTGGTTCATTCTCTATTTCTTGTGTCATAAAGCTTGAGTGTTAGGCCTTTTCTTCAGATTTGTATTTTCTAATGAAAGATCTTTGAATCATATTCTCAGATTTTCATACTGTTATCTCTACATAAAATCACAAAATCCTTCAAAAAATATGCTCTCTAAGCTTCAACAAATTTCTGCATACCCGGCCAAGTCATGGGAGATCAGCAATTTTAAGCCTAGTCGGGAATGGAGGATCTGTTTAACATAGTAAAACACATTTTTTTTTTCCTGAAATTAAGCATGTGAATCCCTCATGACCTAATATAACATATCCCAAAACCATGACCCTTATTTTTATGCAAATTTCTGAATACAGTCATTTTAGGGCATGAAAAGCTGCTTTTCCTCACCCTTTTGTGAACAAAAGCTAAGTAAAGGTTTCTGTAGTAATTAGAATTGGTTTCTAAGTGTTTTTAAACACATTTTGTGATAGCTAAAGCACACATCCCTAAAAAATTCGTTTTTCAGGCATGTCTTGCTGAGCAATCCATTTTGGGAACATTACAGTGGTATCAGAGCATGATCTCTGGCACAGCCTATGAGATCAAGCTATCAGAGAAGTGAAGAGAATAAATAGAGATCAGAATGATGTAGAGGATGATATTACTCTCATCATTGTTCAGATCTAAGAAGGGCCTATCCAAAAGGGTAAATCAGAAGAGAGAAAGAAGATGCACTGAGACTCTTAGAGGGTTTCAAGGAGAAGAAAGTTGCAATGAGACCTATAGAAGGTTTCAAGAAGGAAAGGAAGACCCACACACTTCCTACCCTCACAAAGAAGATGCATTTTACAGAAGAAAGAAGAGCATGGCTCCACCACTTGGAAGAATGACAGAAGAGGAGATCTCCTTGCTCCTTTTCCAGACCATGAAGGGTATTGAAGAAGATATCAAGGAGATTGAGAGGGTGGAGACTTGTACCAGCGCTGGCACAACCTTGGAAGAGTAGCCTTCATGTTCAGTAATGAAGGAAGACTACATAGTTGCAGAAGAAGCTCTTGCTTCTACATCTCACCGAGGTATGATTAAAAATCCATCTATTTTCATTTCAGCACATTGTATGAAGAGATCTACATCTTTTCATGCTGCTAATTTTGAGCAATAGAGTTGCACTACGCTGTGCCAAAGCAGTGAGGAAGAAGAGAGGAACCATTCCTCATTGGAGCATTCACATGGCAGCTTCATTCATGAAGCAATAAAGGGTGGAATGATGGATGGTAGACATCTTGAAGTGAGAAACCCTTTCTCCCTTATAGATGACCCTTTCTTAATGAGCACACCCCTGCTCAAAGAGAAACTTCTACTTGCAGCAAATCCAAGGCCCCTTTGGTTTTGGAAGGCCATGCATGAGGAGGAGACCTCATGGGAAGAATTCATTGGGGGTGCACTTCAACACATCATGGAGTGCAAAGTTCTTCAACAGTTTGGGGAGGATCTTCCCCTCTCACAGGAGCAAATAGTAGATGGAAGAAATCTTTGGATTGATAACATCTCTCATGACTGTGTTGGACATTTCTTGAGCCATGCACATCATGATGGGAGGTTTTTTCCTACCACCTATTTGGGTACTCATAGGGTCAAATTGATCCTCGGGAAGATTCAATTTCAAGATCCCATGAAATGCAAGAATTTTATTTGGGATGATGGTAGCCCTCATGGGAGGAGTACTAGGATGAAGGGTGGAAGGAGACATCCACAAGTGGTTGAGTGGATGTGGATGGAGAGCAAGAAGCTAGAAAGCCACTTGCAGATCTATGACACTGGGCAGTAGAAGGCTTGGCTCCGTTGGTTGCTCTTGAAAGAGTTTTTTCATCACTCTCTTTCTAAGGGTATGTGGCAGAATAATTGCATCATGGGGAAGCACAGAGTATGGGCACATTGTGTTGGCATAACATTCCTCATGTCAAACACCATGTTGTCACTACATGATTTGGATGATGAAAGTATGAGGAGGCAACAAAATATTTTTTTCTTGGGATGTTCTTGAGAGAGAAAGCGCAGATTTTCTCTCACATTTTTCATGATGTTATAGGAGTAGAAGATGGCACAATCATTGTGCAAAGGGGTTACTCCTTGGCCTTAGATATTCAAGAAGGACTTTCTTCATGGGAAGAACTTCTCACATGTAGCAGCATTATGGGAAATTCCTTTGACAGTCTGCATGTCAAAGATTGGGGCTATGTGTTGATGGGAGCCTATTTGCATAGGCCAACAACATTTTCACTGTTATTTCCTAAATCTACCTCAGGCTGAAGGAAGGCAGAGTTCAGGGTAACATCAAACCACGCTCAGTCTGGTAGCTAGCCCTACCAGAACAGGAGAGGGCTCTCTCCGGGTCAATATTAGTGAAAAGTAATCAAAAGGGCTTGAGATGACTGAAATAAAAGCTAATTTTAGGCTAGGTATATAAATAAAGGAGTTTGATTTTGATTTTGGGGGTTTTCGTTGGATCAAAGGGAAAGGCAGTTTTGGGTGCGGGGATAAGGCCTAGTTTTTGCAGAGTTCTGATTGGGGCGAGGAAGGAAAGTGTTTTGATGCTTTAGATTGATTGAATGAATGGATTAGACTGGTGGGGAGCTGAAGAGGGAAAGAGGGTCTCAAGAGTCCTTCTCAAACAGATGAAAACATGTAAAATTAAACAAAACTAAATGCAGAGAAAAGCAAGCTACTGAATTCTACCTTTAACATTGATTTGCTTAATTTTAGAATAAAGGAGAATCAAAATGGTACAAATAAACATCAATGAACTTACAAATACATGGAGGAAAACACCATCAAAAAACAGAGCCACAAGGATCCAAAAAAGGGCTGCAAACCCTGGTCTATTCCTTTGCCAAAATTGCAGAATGAATGTATAATGAAGTGCTAAGAAATCCCAAGTGTCCAACCTTGAAAATGTCTGAGAAAATACATAATATAGACAAGCCTTACCCACTCCCATGCCTCTAGGGGATGATCTCATCATTCTAGGAGCTGTTTCAACCATATCTAAACTAGGAACTGAAAAATAGGCAATGAAAACAACTTGCCTCTATATTCTAGGAAACTGATCCATTCACTCACATTTCACCTTTTGGTGAATGAATATTCTAAAACAAGTAAAAATGTGTCAAAATTACATCATGATCATAAAATTACATCAAGGTAGATCAAGAGTTACAAGAAAATTTGAAACTGGCCAAAACTAGGCGATATTCTGAGATGCTGAGTGAAAAATAGGCAAAAATCCTCTATGCGCCACGCCCAAAATCTCTACGCGTAGAAAAATTTTGGAGGCATTTTTGAGGCCCTTCTTGAAGTCCAAATTGAGCTCATGATAGCTTCTTGGAAAGCCCTACCTTTCTACTTTCCAACCCAAGTGGGATTTCTGGATTTGGTTTCATTTTCCCCTCCAACACTTCAATCTCCCAACACTGCTTCCTGTGGGTGCAAAAAGTGGTAGAAAGGCCATTTTCAAGGTGTTTTTGACCCCTTAGGCAACCCATAACTTGATGAAATCCCTAGGCCATTCCTGATCATGCATAAATTTTCATAAAAAATCTAGAAATACCAAATTTTCCTCTAGAGGATGTTGTGTAACCAGCTCCAAAAAGAGAAGAAAAGAGATATCAACGCCTTAGAAATGAGCCACTTCGAGGGGGCAACCTCCAATACATTACATAAATGAAAAATTCTTGGATGATTCAAATGAACAAAACCTCCTTTCTATATATAGGAGTCCATGGGGCCATAATGTAATCCTAGTGTGCCACAATGTAATCCTAGCCGACCTAACAATACTAATTTAAGGGCACAATAATAACAAAAAGGGGGTTACAAGGGTTCAATAATAACAATAAGGGGGTTACACTAACAATAATAAGGGACTATACTAGTGATATAGGGACCTAACATGCCCCTCTCCCTCAAAAAAATGTTGTCCTCAACGCTTGAGTAGCTCCGGGTGCTTCTATATAAAATTCTCATCCTCCCATCTAGAATCTTCAGTGGGTAAGTTCTTCCACTTGATGAGATACTCTGAAATTGATCGATTTCGTAGCTGTCGAGTTCTTGTTTCCATGACCACTTCAGGTTCCAATATTATTTGTCCTTCCTCATCAAGTTCTGGCAATATTGTTTGAACTGGAAGATTTTCACCTATAACCTTCTTTAAGCATGAAACATGGAAAACTGGATGTACTCGGGAAGAAGCAGGAAGCTCCAATTTGTATGCCATAGTACCAATCTTTTGCAACACCTTGTAAGGACCATAGTACTTTGGCGATAATTTATTATCCTTCTTAGCTTGCTTGAGGGGCATTTGTTTGTATGGTTGTAGCCGTAAAAATACCCAATCTCCTACATCAAAACTTCTCTCGCTGCGATGTTGATCTGCCTGTTGTTTCATTCGATTTTGTGCCAAATTCAGGTTATCCTTTAAGAGTTGGAGAACTTCTTGCCGATGCTCGATGTGATCTTCCACTGCTTGAACCTTCGAATTTTCCCTTAAAGATGATGTGATGGATGGTGGATGATATCCATAAAGTGCCATAAATGGGGTCATTTTTGCCGCAGTATGGAAGGAAGTGTTATACCACCATTCAGCAAGAGGTAACCACTTGACCCATTGTGTTTGTTTATCAGATACAAAACAACGAAGATATCCTTCCAAACATTTATTTACGATCTCAGCTTGACCATCAGATTGAGGATGATAAGATGAGCTATGAGCTAATTGAGTACCCAAACAAGAAAATAACTCTGTCCAAAAATTTCCAGTAAAAATGGGATCTCTGTCGCTCACAATAACCCTTGGGCTTCCATGTAGTTTTTGAATTCTATCCATAAATGTAGTAGCAACTGTACTTGCTTTAAATGGATGAGATAATGCACAAAAGTGTGCATACTTGGTGAGTCTATCAACTACCACCATGATGACACTCTTTCCTTCAGACTTAGGTAAACCTGTGATAAAATCCATTGAAATCTTCTCCCAATGTTGACTTGGAATGGATAAAGGTTGTAGAAGTCCCGGGGTCTTAATTGTTTCCACTTTATTCTGCTGGCAAACCAAACATTCCGCCACAAACTTTTGAATATTAGATTTAAGGCCATCCCAAAAAAATTCTTTCTTCACCCTCTGGTAAGTTTTTAAAAATTCTGAGTGTCCTCCTAAAGGAGAAGTGTGCAATTCCAGAAGAATCTTTTGTTTTAGTTGGGAATTCTTACAAAGATATAAGCGATCTTTGTACCATAAGGAATCATTTTTCCAACTAAATGTATCAGATGTACTAGGATCTTGCTGCAACTTTGGAATGAGTGTCCATACATCTTTGTCCTTCTTCCATTCATCTCTTGCTTCGGTTATCCAATCTGGTTGGATAATAGAAATGGCACAAAGCAATGCTTCCACCTCTTCATTCTTTCTTGAGAGTGCATCTGCAACAACATTAAGCTTTCCTTTTTGTAGATTATTTCAAAGTCATAACCAAACATCTTTGTGACCCATTTTTGCTGCTCTTCTGAAGATAGTCTTTGCTCCAAAAAGTGTTTAAGACTATCATGATCATTTTTTACCTTGAAGTGTCTTCCCATTAGGTAAGTTCGCCATTTCTTTAGTGCATGCAGTATTGCTAACATTTCCTTCTCATAAATAGGTTTCTGCAAATACTTTCCTTTGATTGGACGACTTTCAAAAGCAATGGGTCTTCCTTCCTGCATTAAAACTGCACCAATTCCATTTCCTGAGGCATCACATTCCACAATAAAGGTTTTTGTGAAGTCCGGTGTAGCTAAGACCGGTGCTAGGCACATTGCCTCTTTAAGACGTTCAAAGGCCTTAGTTGCTTCAGGAGTCCATGAAAATGCATCTTTCTTCAATAATGTTGTTAGAGGTGCTGCTATTCTTCCATAATCCTTAACAAACTTGCGATAATACCCTGTTAACCCGAGAAATCCTCGCAACTGTTTTATGGTTGTGGGACTTTCCATTCCTTAATGGCTTTAATTTTGTTAGGGTCTACTTTAACACCCTCGTGAGATACAATATGACCCAGATATTCCACCTCTTGTACTCCAAAGAAACATTTGGATTTTTTGCATATAATTGTTTCTCCTGCAATAGTTTGAGCACCCCGTCAACATGTTCAACATGATCCTTCCAAGACCTATTGTAGATTAGTATATCATCAAAAAATACTAGCACAAATTTTCTAAGGAAGGGTTTGAAAATGGAATTCATCAACCCTTGAAATGTAGAAGGTGAATTGGTAAGGCCAAAAGGCATGACCAAAAATTCATAATGACCCTCATGAGTTTGAAATGCCGTTTTTGGAATATCTTCAGTCTTCATTCTAATTTGATGATATCCTGAACGAAGATCCAACTTGGTAAAATAAATTGCTCCATGTAATTCATCCAATAATTCATCAATCACAGGAATGGGAAATTTGTCTTTAATGGTGAGTTTATTGAGCTCCCTATAATCCGGACACATTCGCCATGATCCATCCTTCTTGTGTACCAATACTACAGGAGTAGAGAAAGAACTTTGACTAGGTTGAATTATACCCGCCTCTAACATTTCTGCAATCATATGTTCAATTTCGCTCTTTTGGAAGTAAGGATATCTATAAGGCCCGATGTTTGGAGGAACACTTCCCGGAATCAAATGAATAGCATGATCATGATCATGAATAGGTGGGAGTCCTTTGGGAGTTTCAAACACCTTGGAATGATTGTCCAAGACTTGTTGGAGATCTGCAGAAATAGATGATTTTGATGTTGTAACTTCTAGTGAGCATAATTGTGCAATTACGCCTCGTTGTTCTTTCTTTAGAAGCTTTGTCATGCCATTAGAGCTTATTATCCTTCCTGGCTTCCCTTCAATACCCCGTAGTTCGACTTCCTTTCCTTCTGAAAAGAATTTCAAGAAAAGTTCTTTAAAATTAAAAGCTACCATCCCCAAAGATTGTAAACATTGTACTCCTAGTACAACATCAGCACCTCCCATAGGAATGGAAAGCATTGGACTATTCAAAACATATTCCCCCATGGTTAGCTTGATATTATGGCATTTTCCAGAGCAATTTATAGTTCCTCCATTTGCAACCATCACTTGACATTCTGGTGCTGGGTATAGGAAACAATTTAATTCCTTGGCTACCTTATAATGAATAAAATTATGGGTGCTACCCGAATCAATCAACACTATTACCCTTTTCTTCTTTATATGTCCTTCTATCTTGAGAGTTTGAGGAGTGGTAATTCCTGCCAGTGCATTACACAATATGGTCGGATTCATTTCTTCTTCTTCTAGGGGTGGTTCCTGGTGTATATCATATTCTTGTTCATTTTCTTCTTCTTCTTCACAATCTATGTAAAATAATTTCTTCTCAGCACACTTATGACCTTTAGTGTATTTGCTATCACAACTGTAGCAAAGCCCTTTTGCTTTTTTTTCTTCCAATTGTTGTGGTGTCAACCTTGTAGGTTGTGGAAATCTAGGCGTAGCAACACTTCCTTCTTTATAGAATTGAGTGGCAGGCTTCCTTGTCGCCATAATTTTACATTCAACTTTTCTTGCCAACCTGAATGCCTTCTCCAATGAATCAGGTTCCAAAACGCGAACTTCATGTTGGATGTTATCCTTTAAAGTGCCTAGGAAGAGATCAATCCTGTGTTCCTCTGTAAGATCAGTTACCCTTATATTCAATTTTTGGAAGTCCCCAATGTGCTGCCCCACTAAACCCTTTTGTTTGAGATTTATCAATTGGGTAAAGAAGGTGTTGCTCTTTGTATCCTCATAATGTGCTATCATTTCCTCCGTAAAAATTGACCAAGTGACAATTTTTTGACGGGAACAAAGCCATCGATACCATACAAATGTATTTTGTTCTAAATGTAAAGTTGCAATGCGTACCTTTTGTGTGTTTTGCATGTTATGGAGATCAAAATATTGCTCCATCCGTAGTATCCATGTTACAGGATCCTTTCCATCAAACTTCCTCATATCCATTTTTGGAATATGGTGGTTCTTCCCGCCAACATTAGAGGTTATGAAATCACGATTAACATTTATTTTGTTCTCATCATGAGTTTCCTCTACTATCTTTTCACCATTAGGAAACATTTCTTGTATCAACTTTCCCAAACTTTCGATGTCTACTTTTAGATCTTTCTTCATGTTTTCCATGTTGTCTTTCATTTTTTCATCAATCTTAGCTTCCATGCCCACTTCCATGCCATCCATCTTAGATTCCAAACCATTAATATTAGCTTCCACGCCTTTCTTCAAACCATCCATCTTGGTTTCCACACCCTTCTTCAAAACTTCCATTTCATTTTTTGTTGTTCTTTGCGAGAGCGAAATTTATTGCACTTGCTCTTGTAATTTTGATATGTCATGTTGCCATTCTTCGTCTTCATGAGTCATAGTAGAGCCTTCTAAAGGCTTAATGGGTGTTGAATTCTTTTTAGGGGCCATTTTAGACTCCAATATTGATATCTATTCTACAATAGACCCTTGCAATCAATTCAACTTGATTCTTCAAACAAGACTTATGCAATTCGGAAAAAAAATACACACCTTTTACTTGCTTTGAGGAGATCGATATTGAAATTGTATTATCTTTGCGATTTTAGCTCTTCAATATCTGAAATTCAGCATTGAAGTAGCCCTCTGAATTCTCTTTTGAATGCCACAGGTCTGACCTGATTTGGATTCTCCAAGACAAATTTGTGTCCAATCTCCCACAATGACCTAATTATGGACTGGTTCAGTAGAGCGACCTTGTATGACTAGCCACGTGTCACTGTTTCGTCCTTTGTCTCTGAAATTGATAGAAACGAAACTACAGTCTGTGTACTTGTGAACACTTTTTACGGCACTCCAATCCTATGCCCAGAGAGAGAGTTATTGAACTTTTCCCACGATCACCTCTTTGAGATGAAATTCAGGAGCCTGAAAAAGCACTACCTTCCAAAAATCATATCTCCAAACATATTGCGAACCAAGCTCTGAAATTTTTTGACGAATTTCCTCCGGAGTTCAGATTCACACCATATGAATTTCAGATTCTGAACCTTCGTAGAAATTTTTTTATAGCGCAAATGCCACGATGACCTGTTTAGGAGCCTGAAAAAAGAGCTAACTTCCACAGATCATATCTCCGAAAATATTGCGAACCAAGCTCTAAAATTTTTAGACAAACTTCCTCAAGATTTCAGCTTCACACCCTAAACATTTCAGCTTCTGTAGCTTCATAGAAAAAACGTTATAGAGAAAATTCCACGATGACCTGTTTGGAGTAGCGAAACCCTAGAATCCAAAACTCTGATACCAAATGTTGTGTAACCAGCTCCAAAAAGAGAAGAAAAGAGATATCAACGCCTTAGAAATGAGCCACTTAGAGGGGGAAACCTCCAATACATTACATAAATGAAAAATTCTTGGATGATTCAAATGAACAAAACCTCCTTTCTATATATAGGAGTCCATGGGGCCATAATGTAATCCTAGTGTGCCACAATGTAATCCTAGCCGACCTAACAATACTAATTTAAGGGCACAATAATAACAAAAAGGGGGTTACAAGGGTTCAATAATAACAATAAGGGGGTTACACTAACAATAATAAGGGACTATACTAGTGATATAGGGACCTAACAGAGGATCTCCCAATTGTAAGCGAGCGCAAGGTGGCGCTACGCGTCGGGTAGAAAAACCTGTTTTGAGACCAAAAATTCAAAAATGACAAAGTTTTCTCCAAATTCCTCGAAATTTGGACTGAAGGTCTCTCATCAAGTAGTATGCTCAGCCAAAGAAGCTTTGGCCAAGATTTGGATTCTATCATGCCTTTTACGCCTCCTCAGTGCCCTCCTTAGCCTCGCTTTCAGGATTTTGATTTTCGCTTTGCAAACATGTGTACGTGCCAATAGTGGTTCTTCATGTGTCTAAGCATATTACTCTCCTTTTTTTCCTTCTCCAATAGCTTCTCAAGATGAATGTTGACTCTCTCAAGCCAAGTCTCTCTATCAGCCTCAATCTCCCGCTCAATAGGTGTCATCTCGGATGGGCTTCTTCGGGCAGCTTGCCGGTTCTCACGGATGTTGTGTAACTCCATGATCATCTGCTGATCCTCTAACTATTTTTTCTACTGCTCCAAATATTTTATGACCCATTGAGCTCTCTGAAATTTCTCATTCAATGTGTTGATCTCAGTTTTCTGCTCCTGAATGATCTCCCTCAACTTTGAGCTTGGGGAGCTCAAATCCACATCAATCAATGTGAAATCAGTATCCTGACCTCCTGAAGGGCCTTCCTCATACATAGGCCTCTTTCCTCTTTCCTATACTTGTACCTGTGCTGATGACGACGGCAACGAGACCCCTTCCACCCCTGGTGGAGACAGTACTCGTCGGGCTGCTGCAAATAATGCTCTCGTGCCTCTATGATAAGTAACAAATACTGGCACACTGATGATAGGCTCTATCTCGCGACCTTTAAACTGATGTGAAGGCTCACCCGCATCATGAAAAATCCCAGGAGGAGGCTGAGGGGCTGTAAAGAAGTCACGGGAAATTAAATCCTCCCATGCAATGCCTTGCAATCCAAACTGATGTATGACAATGATCTTGATGAGCGCATAATGATAAATGCTATTGTACTGATGCTTGGGAGTCTTCTTCTGCACAAGAGTAGTCATCCTCTCTATGTTTTGGCACATGAAATATGGAATGTTCATCATCCTGATGCTCGTGAAATGCATCAACAACCTGATGTGGTATGCATAGAGGCGTGATAATCGGCCCTCACAACTGAAGTATCTGATAATGAGTCTCATTAATGGCACATAGGATTCCTTCAGGAACCAGAATGGGAATACCCTATTGAGCTGCCCCACATAGCCAGGCCTGATGTATGGCTCATTGCACTCTATCCACCTACTGTCTTTTGTTCCACTCCTTACCTACATTCGGTATTCTTGTTGCTTGAGAAATGGTTTCTGGTGTCAAGGTGAAATTTACACTAGCAAGAGTCACCTGACCATCATGCAAATGTAAAACAAACAACCGATCCAACTCCTAATGATGTTGAATCTGAGCAATCCTCTCACAATACTGATAGCATGAATGCTCTCGGAAACACGCCATGGCAAGTGGGCAGGCCTGCAACTGAGTCAATGAGGTGGACTCTTCCCTCACGTGTTTGCCTCCTTTACGAGGCCTTTTCAATGCATGAAGCTCTGTGGTAGAATCACTGTCTTGTTCATATGATGAATCTGTGTCCGTCATGGTGTCACAAGTTTATGCCAAGTGTATGTTGATCTGTATGTGGTGAAAACAAAAATTTTGTGTATTTGCCTCCAATCACCAAATGTATGCCAAGTAGGAAGGGACCATGGGAAAAAAGGGACAGTGGGTATAGTGGACTGTCAAGGAAAATTAGAATGCAATAACAGTCACTTGACTATGTTTTAGGAATGTGGGGTTTGGGAATTCGGAATTTTGCAAATGATATGGGAGATGGTAGGCTTTTAGGGATAGGGATAGTAGGATTTTAGGAATAAGTGACATGAGTGATTTTATAAGGGAATAGGGAAAAAGGGAAGTGATATTAATGATATTGTGATAGTGAGGAGGGAAAGAACCACAGCCGGGGAATGGGATTTGAATTAATTGGCACCACAAATCAGACTTTTAAATTTCAAATACAAACCCTAAAGAGCAGTTTTTTATAAAAGATAGGGTTTATATTTTCAAACTCCAAAATTTCAAATTCCTCCCTCCAAACAACACCCAACACAAATTAAAATGAATCGCAAGAGCTCACAAACTTACTTGGAGCAAAAGAGATTGAGTCGTTTTGAAAATTTGATGAAATAGTGGCAAAAATTCACTTGGAGGCTCTGTGCGCCGCGCGCACAACCCAGTGTGCTGTGCCATGTGAGTGCACCGTGCATGTTCAAAACAACACTATGAATGGTGGCTCTATGCGCCGCGACCTCCCAGTGCGTCGCGCCTTCTCCCAACGCGCCGCACACTAATATTCAACACACAGTCCGGCTTTAACAAATGATTTCGCTTCTCCACAATTGAACTTGATTTCTTTGATGTCTCCTTGAGTGTAAATGATTTGATAAATGTGGAAAATATCTTATATAGTGAAGAATTTGATTTTTGTTTTGCGAAAACCCACTTTCTTATGTTTTTCTTCAACACTTTTTCCCTTTTTAATACAAACTCTGTTTTTGTTTCCATTTTGACTTTTTTTTTACTTGAATGATGAAAATCTTTTCTATTTTTTACAGGGATGATTGGCACGGAATTTTGCAAAGCTGACCAGGGTTGCGCCTGAAGATTTTGACAATTGAAAATTTTTTAAAATATACATGGCATTTATTACAAAAGACAAAATGACGATTTTTCTTCAAAACAGAGTTTTGAAGAAAAGTCAAGATCTTAGATTATAACGATGAAATTTTTTTGAAATGAAAACTTATTTTGAACCTCCCTCTGGCCTGCTGGCATTATTGGACACTTTGGAGACTAAATTCGTGAAACCCTAGACCTAATGACTGAAATGACTCTTTGCCCACCAAAAGACGAAACACTGACTGTCATTGACTGTAAAATGATTTTGATGGACCTTGATGAACAGACCTGAGCCAACAGGTACACAACATGAGGGACATGAGTGACAAGACCCTTCCATCAGAAGATCGATGCTCCTAATGGAATGCAGATGATCGAACTGAATGAGACACCTAAAATGAAATGCAACAAAAGAGATTTTGATCTCTGACGGAGGGATGTATAGACCGACTCTAACATTGGCTCCAATGGGGATGGTAGCTCCTTGGAGGTGCCAAGGACTGCAGATATTTGGGAGAGTAGAAAGTGCCTTCATCCATTGGGCAATGGAGTCAAAACACGAAACCTGACATTATGCAGACTGACTTTGACCCAAGTTTAAAACTGAAAACCATAACAAAACCAAACATGACTAAAACATAACTAACAAACTGGAAAGATGCTCATAATTGAGCTTATTCATCAAACCTACTCTAATTGTTCTTTTCACCACGCGATCAAGTGAAATGGAATAGCTAATGCAACCCTGTAAGCATCCTGGCTGCTAATTGATTTCTTCTCGAATGCTTTCTGATGCGCGGGAAAAGGGAAGAATCGAAAGGCAACTCCCATGGAAACTCGGAATCAAGTTGACTGCTAATAAACTTGCAAAACATGAATTGACTGGATGACTTCAAGAATTCTGAGAAAGGATCTTCATAAACATAGCTATTGATTTCCATTAACACATTACTGCTCTGGTCCAAGTAATCTTCATAGCTGGATATTAAGATTTCTCTCACATCTGTGCTGTCTTTCTTTGGGGACAGCAGCAAGATGTCAAAAGGATCCTGAATTTTGTGCATAACCAAACGCTGTTGCTGATTCCAAACAGAACAAAAGTCTCCTTTATCAATCTCCTCATATAACTGCAATCATTGGTGTGAGCTTTGTAATGAAAAATCTGTTAAACAAGACAATGAAGGGGACTATTGAATAAGATTATTATCAGCACTCTTTTCTGGCACATGGTTAGCTAATGGAGAAGAATTTTTACAGCAAACATCCTCCAACACACGAGCAATAGGATCATCAAAAACTTGAGAAGACTGCTGCGATGTATCCATTGAAACTGTATGACATCCTACTAACTATTCATCTTTCCCTTTAGAGATATTACGAATATTCTGCTTTATAAACTGAATTTCTTCGAAACAAAAGGGTATAGAATCCTCTTGCATCATTAAATCATGTATTTCGGCTTCCACGCCTTCATCTGTAATCTGAACTTCAATTACGTTTGGTGGCTGTAAATCTGATGCTAGGGAGGGTTTTGTATCCAAAATGATTTCATCAGTCGTTTCAGGGGAAGATTTCTCATCAACAACTTGCTCAAGAATTTCGCTATGTGTCTCATCCTCCACATTAAAATTGAGAGATTGTCGATTTCCTATAGGCTGCTCATTTGAAGATTTACTATGAAATTTACCCTTCAAAAACTGGAATGTTTCAAAACAGAATGGTACAGAGTCATCTTATATCATTTTATCATATGTGCCAGCTTCCATGGCTTCATCTGCAACTTGGAAATCAATGGCATTCGGGGATTGCAAATCTGAATATGAGAAATCTTGAACAAAGTTTTCATTGCCTTCAAGATGGTCCAAATCAAGACTTGTTGACAGTTGATTTCTGATTGCATGGAAGTTGCCTCTGATGAACTGAAATGAATCAAAACACAAAGGCAAAGATCCTTCACTTACTTCAAAATTTGTTGCACTTTCCCCATCATTGTCATAGCTGATATGTATCGGTTGATCATTGTACTCGAGTTGCTGAAAGTGAACTTCCTCCTTCCACAAACTAGCTGCTGATTTTTCTGCAAGATTAGCTTCTGTTTGGAGAACATAATCATCATCATACTGATCAAACTGAGGCAAATCATCAGTATAAAACACATCATCAAGCAGACATGTCATATCAACAACTCCCTCTTCTCCACAATGATCTATAAAACAATCACTAGGACAACTGGAATAAGAAACAAAATGTTTTAGATCAACAACTTGTTCTTCTTCAATCAGCGAGCCATGGGCTTGAACATTATATTCGTTCCTTGTGGTGATCTTTTGCATTGTCTCTTCCACTGCACTTACCAACATGTCAAGCTTTACCTCTAGAGATGTCAATTTCTCTGGATCTATGGTTTTCATCTCTTCTTCCTTCAACCTTGCCCTTAAGATCAGCAAATGAGCCTCTACATTTACCGCACTATTCTGCATCTCTTGAAGTGTTGCAATATTCTTTTCTCTCAGCTGAAACTCTATTTCCGGATCAAAGGCACGCGGGTAGTTTAAGAGAGCAGATCTAGGAGAAGGTCTTATATTAGCTGGCATCGTAAAATATACTTGGTTAAATCTGACAGAAAATTGTTGTACTGTCTCCCCTAGCAGTCTTTTCAGTTGGTTATACTCTTCTATAATCAAGAAAAGGTTCTGTCTGATCACCCACCTGTCGAGGAAAACTTTGACGAACTACTGGAAATATGAGATGCTCGCATCAGGCAGGGCTTTGAACCAACTCTTGACTTTGGCTTGCAAAGAAAGAGAAAAAAGCCTAAGACTAACATCTTCATCATCAACTTAAAAAGGTCTAGAAAAGTCTCAATATTTTGCACATGTTGCTTAGCTTTGACATTGTTACATTCACCATCAAATCTTGGTAGATATAGGTCATAATTTTTAGGGAAAGCATGTAGAACAGAAGGTAAAACAAGAGGTTTATACCTATCTGGGACTATATAAGGTGTAGGAGTATATACAAGAGCTACGGGATCAGTTTTGTCTTATTTAGGCTCATTACTCTGAAGAGAGTCATCATAAGATGTGGGAAAAGTAAGGAGGCCAGGATCAAAGGGAAACTCAGTATTTACATTTTTTGAATAGGTCGAGTGAAGACTTTGATCACCTTTATCATACAAAAAATTTTGAAAAACTTTCAGGATAGCTTCAAGAACAGCAAAGAATTAATTTACAAGAAAGAAGACTAGATCCTAAATACCATTCCACTTTGTATACCTGAACTTTGTGTAAGATCCTTCCATTTTCTCAAAGAAAGAGTTAGTCCTCCAGTGGAGTCTCTACATTGAGTTTGGAGTCACCAGGTTGATCGTTGTCCACCATCAACCATCAGATCTAACTTGATACATTTATTGGGGCAATTTTCAAGTTGGATGTTACGTTCACAAGCTAGACTGGAGATTGACTGAAGCAATGTTCATCTACTTTCGCTAATGCAAAGCAAGAGCGTTTTGAAGGCTATCTGGCATAACTTCAGGCTCTGTCTATAGCTTATAAAAAAAATAACACCAACAAGAAAAAAAAATTCGTCCCCAGTATGGTCGCCACTATTTTATTGCCTAAATCTACCTCAGGCTGAAGGAAGGAAGAGTTCAGGGTAACATCAAACCATGCTCAGTCTGGTAGCTAGCCCTACCAGAACAGGAGAGGGCTCTCTCCGGGTCAATCTCAGCGAAAATTAATCAATAGGGCTTGAGATGATAGAAATAAAAGCTAATTTTAGGCTAGGTATATAAATAAAGGAGTTTGATTTTGATTTTGGGGGTTTTCGTTGGATCAAAGGGAAAGGCAGTTTTGGGTGCGGGGATAAGGCCTAGTTTTTGCAGAGTTCTGATTGGGGCAAGGAAGGCAAGTGTTTTGATGCTTTAGATTGATTGAATGGATGGATCAGACTAGTGGGGAGCTGAAGAGGGCAAGAGGGTCTCAAGAGTCCTCCTCAAATAGATGAAAACATGTAAAATTAAACAAAACTAAAGGCAGAGCAAAGCAAGCTATTAAATTCTACCTTTAACACTGATTTGCTTAATTTTAGAAGAAAGGAGAATGAAAATGGTACACATAAACATCAATGAACTTACAAATACATGGAGGAAAACACCATCAAAACACAGGGCCACAAGGATCCCAAAGAGGGCTGCAAACCCTGGTCTATTCCTTTGCCAAAATTGCAGAATGAATGTACAATGAAGTGCTAAGAAATCCCAAGTGTCCAACCCTGAAAATGTCTAAGAAAATACATAATATAGAGAAGCCTAACCCACTCCCATGCCTCTAGGGGTTGAGCTCATCATTCTAGGAGCTTTTTCAACCATATCTAAACTAGGAACTAAAAAATAGGCAATGAAAACAACTTGCCTCTATATGCTAGGAAACTGATCCATTCACTCACATTTCACCTTTTGGTGAATGAATCTTCTAGAAAAAGTAAAAATGTGCCAAAATTAAATCATGATAATAAAATTACATCAAGGTAGATCAAGATTTACAAGAAAAAGTGAAACTGGCCAAAACTAGGCAAAATTCTGAGCTGCTGAGTGAAAAAAAGGAAAAAATCCTCTATGCGTCGCGCCCAGAATCTCTACGCGTAGCACAACTTTGGAGTTGTTTTTGAGGCCCTTCCCGAAGTCCAAATTGAGCTCATGATAGCTCGTTGGAAATCCCGACCTGTCTACTTTCCCACCCTAATGGAATTTCTAGATTTGGTTTCCATTTTCCCCTCCAAAACTTCAATCTCCCAACACTGCTTCATGTGGGTGAAAAAAGTGGCATAAAGGCCATTTTCAAGGTGTTTTTGACCCCTTAGGCAACCCAGAACTTGATGAAATACTTAGGCCATTCCTGAGCATGCATAAATTTTCATAAAAAATGTAGAAATACCAATTTTTCCTCCAGAGGATATCCCAATTGTAAGCGCGTGCAAGGTGGCGCTACACGTCGGGCAGAAAAACCCGTTTTGAGACCAAAAAATAAAAAATGACAAAATTTTCTCCAAATTCCTTGAAATTTGGACTGAAAGTCCCTCATCAAGTAGTATTCTCAGCCAAATAAGCTTCAGCCAAGATTTTGAGTCTATCATTCCTTTTACGCCTCCTCAGTGCCCTCCTTAACCTCGCTTTCAGGATTTTGATTTTCGCTTTGCAAACATGTGTGCGTGCCCAATAGTGGTTCTTCATGTGTCTGAGCATATTATTCTCCTTGTTTTCCTTCTCCAACAACTTCTCAATATGAATGTTGACTCTCTCAAGACAAGTCTCTCTATTGGCCTCAATCTCCCGCTCAATAGGTGTCATCTCGGATGGGCTTCTTCGGGCAGCTTGCCGGTTCTCACGGATGTTTTGTAACTCCATGATCGTCTGCTGATCCTCTAACTATTTGTTCCAATGATCCAAATAGTTTATGACCCATTGAGCTCTCTGCAATTTCTCGGTCAATGTGCTGATCTCAATTTTCTGCTCCTGAATGATCTCTCTCAGCTTTGAGCTTGGGGAGCTCAAATCCACATCAATCAATGTGAAATCAGTATCCTGACCTCCTGAAGGGCCTTCCTCCTGCATAGGCCTCTTTCATCTTTCTTGTACCTGTACCTGTGCTGATGATGACGGAAACGAGACCCCTTCCACCCCTGGTGGACATAGTACTTATCAGGCTTCTGCAAATAATGATCTCGTGCCTCTCTGATAAGTAACAAATACTGGCACACTGATGATAGGCTCTATCTCGGGACCTTGAAACTAATGTGAAGGCTCACCTGCATCATGAAAAATCCCTGGCGGAGGCTAAGGGGCTGTAAAGAAGTCACGGGAAATGAAATCCTCCCATGTAATGCCCTGCAATCCAAGCTGATGTATGACAATGATCTTGATGAGCGCATAATGATAAATGTTGTTGTACTGCTACTCGGGAGTCTTCTTCTGCACAAGAGTAGTCATCCTCTCTATGTTTCAGCACATGAAATATGGAATGTTCATCATCCTGACTCTCGTGAAATGCATCAACAACCTAATGTGGTATGCATAGAGGCATGAGAATCGGCCCTCACAACTGAAATATCCGATAATGAGTCTCATCAATGGCGCATAGGATTCCTTCAGGAACCGGAATGGGAATACCCTGCTGAGCTGCCTCACATAGCCAGGCCTGATGTATGGCTCGTAATGCACTCTATCCACCTGCTATCTTTTGTTGCACTCCTCACCTACATTTGGTATTCCTGTTGCCTGAGAAATGGTTTCTGGTGTGAAGGTGAAATTTACACCAGCAAGAGTCACCTGACCATCATGAAAATGTAAAACAAACAACCGAGCCAACTCCTGATGATGCTGAATCTGAGCAATCCTCTCACAATACTGATAGCATGACTACTCTCGGAAACACACCATGGCAAGTGGGCAGGCCTGCAACTGAGTCAATGAGGTGGGATCTTCCCTCACGTGTTTTCCTCCTTTACGAGGCCTTCTCGGTGCATGCAGCTCTGTGGTAGAATCACTGTCTTGTTCATATGATGAATCTGTGTCCGTCATGGTGTCACAAGTTTATGCCAAGTGTATGCTGATCTGTATGTGGTGAAAACAAAAATTTGGTGTATTTGCCTCCAATCACCAAATGTATGCCAAGTAGGAAGGGACTGTGGGAAAAAAGGGACAGTGGGTATAGTGGACTGTCAAGTGAAATTAGAATGCAATAACAGTCACTTGACTGTGTTTTAGGGATGTGGGGTTTGGGAATTAGGAATTTTGCAAATGATATGGGAGATGGTAGGGTTTTAGGGATAGGGATAATAGGATTTTAGGAATAAGTGACATGAGTGATTTTATAAGGGAATAGGGAAAAAGGCAAGGGATATTAATGATATTGTGACAGTGAGGAGGAAAAGAACCACAGCTGGGGAATGGGATTTGAATTGATTGGCACCACAAATCAAACTTTTAAATTTAAAATACAAACCCTAAGGAGCAGTTTTTGATAAAAGATAGGGTTTATATTTTCAAACTCCAAACTTTCAAATTCCTCCCTCCAAACAACACCCAATACAAACTAAAATCAATGGCAAGAGCTCACAAACTTACTTGGAGCAAAAGAGATTGAGTCGTTTTGAAAATTTGATGAAATAGTGGAAAATTTTCACTTGGAGGCTCTGTGCGCCATGTGCACAACCCAGTGCGGCACGCCATGTGAGTGCATCGTGCACGTTCAAACCAACATTGCGAATGGCAGCTCTATGCACCGCGACCTCCCGGTGCGTCACGCCTTCTCCCAACGCGTCGCGCACTGATCTTCAACACACAGTCCGGCTTTAACAAATGATTTCGCTTCTCCACAATTGAACTCGATTTCTCTGATGTCTCCTTGAGTGAAAATGAATTGATAAATGTGGAAAATATCTTATATAGTGAAGAATTTGATTTTTGTTTTGCAAAAACCCACTTTCTTATGTTTTGCTTCAGCACTTTTTCCCTTTTTAATACAAACTCTGTTTTTGTTTCCATTTTGAATTTTTTTTGACTTGAATGACGAAACTCTTGTCTATTTTTTGCAGGGATGATTGGCACGGAATTTGGCAAATGAGGTCAGGGTTGCGCCTGAAGATTTTGACAACTGAAATTTTTTGAAAATATACATGGCATTTATTACAAAAGACAAAATGACGATTTTTATTGAAAACAGAGTTTTGAAGAAAAGTCAAGATCTTAGATTATAACGATGAATTTTTTTTTAAATGAAAACTTATTTTGAACCTCCCTCTGGCCTGTTGGCATTATTGGACACTTTGAAGACTAAATTCGTGAAACCCTAGACCTAATGACTGAAATGACTCTTTTCCCACCAAAAGACCAAACACTGACTGTCATTGACTGTAAAATGATTTTGATGGGCCTTGATGAACAGACCTACGCTAGCAGGTAGATGACATGAGGGACATGAGTGAAAAGACCCTTCTGTCAGAAGATGGATGCTCCTAAAGGAATGCAGATGATCGAACTGAATGAGACACCTAAAATGAAATGCAACAAAAGAGATTTTGATCTCTGACGGAGGGATGTATAGACCGACTCTAACAATCACTTTGGAGCTGGGATTTATTGATGGAGTATTCCCAGGATCACTTCTCATTTGATGCACTTTGTGAGCAAAGAGGAGGTGAATAAGATGAAGTTGTAGATGGAGACATCTATTACTGTGGTGTGCTTTTTTTGACTTGGGTTTCCAAGCATGAGGAGAAGGACTTTCATGTAGCACTTGGTTCATTCCCCTTAATGGAAGTGTGCCAAACTATTATTGAGGATTCATTCATGGGTCCATGTATCTTCTTGCTTCCAACATATGGTGAGGGATTTTTCTTGCATCCTCTTACCATATTTTGGTAGTGCATTGTTGGGCCACGAATATGACCACTTTTTAACACATATTTCATCCATTTCTACTCTTCTTTATCATGTAATTTATCATAATTTCTCATATAAATCCATTTTATAACTATTTATGCTCTTATGGATAAATATTATTTCTTCTCCTTTACTTTTAATAAATTGATGATTATTATGCATAATTTTATCAATGATGGTTCATTAATATATTTTGTAATAGCACTCACCATTTTAGCCTCCAAGATATTTGCTAGATTACAGATTTGATCTCCAACACATCATTCAATATTCCAACTAAAAATTCGCAAGAATAAGAAGTGACAGTTTTTCGGTTAATATTCTGGGAAAATGGAGAAGAATCTGGAAAATCTGAAACATGGGTTTTTTCCAAAACGGACCGAATTAACTTCACCAAATATTGGTTTGCCAAAATTCGGCCTGTATTGAGAGAAATGGAAGGTTCTTTGGGCACAATTTTCTCAGATTTACTATTGCGACCATCTTCCAAATTATCTCAGCTTGCAAATCCAAATCTGACTTGTTCCTATTGAAATATTGATGGAAATTTATTATCTTGCTGATCAAGTTGTTGGGGACAATCTAATATTGTTATGAGGGATCATGTTTACTATTTAATTTCTCCTCTTTTTGATTATAAAAGGAGAGCATGTATTATGTATTGGAAGAATGATGGAGGATGGATTGAATTTCTTTTGTAACTCTATAATTCCTTGACTCTTGTGATTGAAGAGAAACTGATGTAAATGCTATTTGTGTTTGATTAATACAAGAACATGTTTCTATTCCATTTATTAACTCTGGAGTAAAGCCCAGCGGCGTTTCACTGGTGGCTGTTAGGTATCTGTAATTTATTAGCAAGATTGGCAGAGTCCTATTATAGAAACAACATCGTTTCAACCAACTTTGGGATTATGGGATCTAGCCCTCCTGAATCCGGAGAGGGATCTCTCCAATAAGTGCAAAGATGGATTTGTCTTTGAAGTTTGGGGTAATGATATTAGGCTAGTTATGAATACCATGGGTTTTTCTTTTTTTTTGGATAGTTGAACATGATTGTTGTTAGAGGTGAAAAGTCCCAAAGGTAAAGAGGTTCAAAAGTGAGAAGTTGCAAGCAACCAGAGTAAGCTTTAGCCAAGATGAAAGATAATTGCAGGTTTTCAGTCCATTGGGCTATGGAGTCGTAATAGGATTTAATTGGAACAACAAGAGGCAAGAGTGGTCTATGGGGCAAGTCATCTATGCCTAAGGATCTCTTTAAGGTTTGATTTATGGAATGGAGTGATACATCAAGAAGGGGAAAATAAACAGATGAAGAACAAAGAGTAGCCCAGGATCTGGTAAGTACTTTGAAACTAGCCAGCCTTTGATACACTTCCAATAGAAAACATATAAAAAACAAAGGGAAACTTGGAGGCAAATTTTGGAGTAGAAACTAGCGGGCCGGGCTCACCACAAATCCTCTCATAGATCTTCTTTACTTGGCTACTTCCAAGACAATCACAGAGATTACATAGAATGGCCTAAGATCTGGTAAGTACTTTGAAACTATCAAGCTTTTAACACATTCCAAGGGAAACAATCAAACAATTATGCAAACAAGACTGGGACCAGGGCTCACCATATCTTCGTTAGTTCATCTTCACACAAAATATACTGAAAGTAACATTCAAAAATAATATTCAGTTAAGACAATAAGACGAGGGAACGCCAACATTCCTATGCTTAAACTGAATTAAATCATTTTCAAATAACACAATTGAAAGAAAACATTTAAATAAAGATTTTTTAGCCAGAGAGGGTTACTGGTACACAATAGGTCCTAACACTATTTAAACTGTTCTTTACAGTAGAAGATGAAACATAATGAAAACAGAAACAAAATCACAAGTTACAATGAGAATAACATCACCGTCAACATAGACCAGGATCCCATAAATCAGCTTGTATTGATGGTCCAAACCAGTTACAATCTTCAACTCTAGTGTGTTAATTCACCTTTCTTTCATAACCTAACTTATCTGTTACAAGTAGAGCTCCAAGAGCCATTGAATCACTATTTACAATCAGGAGCCTTCAGCTCAGTTACAATTACGATGCTTCAACAATTACATTAGCAACCAAGCCTTTTCTCATCTTCTACAGAAGTATTTATAGAAGAATGAGGGGGTGAGATCTGATAAAAGATCTCAAATACAATTAATATAGACTTAATGGTTCTTCGGCCCTTGGGGGGCTCAATGGTGAAACTGTACAGGTGTTTCACTGCATTAATTGATTTACACTCATAATTTAAGCTCGGTGGGAGCTTTTGTTGACCTTCGAGGCTCTGTGTGATGCTAGGGTTACTTTGCCGCTATTCTGTCATTAAATCCCTTGCAAAAGTAACTCTTCGGCTGCGTCGAGGAAAAATATCTGATCCTGCCCAATAAATTATGTTCCTATTGAATACTTTGAGGCATAGGTGGCGCTTTAGTCGTTGGGAAGAATTAATTTGCCTCCATGTGTGGCAGTGGAGAGGTTTCCTGATAAAACACTTTAGGTTTTCCTTTAAACTATGTTTTAGATTGGGGATTAGGCTTCTGATAACTGTCTTAGCCATAATCCTCTCTAATCTGTCCATTAATTCTCTGTTCTAGTTCATCCGGGTGTTTGGCACTGATAATATTTGACTGTGCCTATTTCATGGTTTTCTTGCTGTTGTGTCAGGTTGCGCAGGGTTTATAAGGCATCAATGCCTGAGAAAAGATGGATGAAACGTGCATTTCAATCCTGCGGGTGATTTCCGTGGATGAATCAAAGATGGGAGGGTCGTCACCCTCCTTCCTTGAATCTTCTTTGGAAACCACAAACAAATGATTTAATCCCTACAAAATGCGAAAACTCATTAAAAAATCCTGCTTTTATAGGCTTAACTGCATCGGAAGAGGTGTGGAGGAGGCAGGGCCGTTGGATGGCATCATCCAACGGTCGGGATTTAATCTCAGAATGGTCGAAAAAGCATGGGGGAAGGAGGATTAGATCAGAGCCGTCGATTCGCGTTGAGATCGACAGTTGGGGATGATTGCGGGGGGTTCGGGTGTACGGAGGAAAAATCTTGGGGGTATGCCCCCGTAGTGAAACTGCGCCATTGATCTAGATCAATTTGCACGGTCAAGATGGAATCAGGGGATGTTGAAAGTCAAACGGAGGGAATCTGGGTGATGAATTTTGGACCGTCAATCTACAGATCAGATCGATGGTGGAGATGCGATTGCTGCTGTACGATGGCCTGTTTTATCGCGCGCGCACCTTTGTTATCCATCGAGTAACATTGGCGAGCGTTCACCATTGGATCAGTGGGCCCAGATCAGACAGTTGCGGTAAATTTCACTGCATGCCCTGGCCCGAATGTTAATGCGAGGGGATGGCGGTTTTGAAAGGTATTAGACGCAGGGCTAAGCTATGAATCACCGCTGCATTGGGAGAAATCACCCTCAAGGCGTGTGAAAGATACCCCGCCGGTTTGGAAAACAACTTACGGATTGGGAAGGTCCACAGGAATGGCGAATGAACCAACATCTCAGATCGACAGTGGAGATTGTTCCACAACTTATATGGGCGAAAACCTTTGGAAATAATTTAAAACCCAAAAACATGATTTTACAAAGGTTTTTCAATGTTTTGGGTGGAGAAATATTATTGGAAAGGATAAGCGCCTGAGAGGTTTAGCATTTGGTTCTGGCGCTCGGGCGCATGGACGAAAAAAGGGTTAGAGGCTTAGCCCAAGGGGGCTTAAGCCCAAAACATAGAAAATATGCGTTTTCTATGGTTTTTGAATGTTTTTTTGAAGGAATTAAAGGTTTCGGTAAGGTTAAAAAGTGGGTTTTTAACCTTATAAAATGAATTTTGATGAGGGGAAATAGCAGAAATGTGGAAATGAGGGATTTTCATGGGGAATGGAGGGGTAGAAAAAGAGGTTAGTTTGGAAGAACAGGAATGGAAAAAAGGGGTCTGCAGCAGTATTTGACTTTGGATTTTTTGTAGGATTTCAGAGGTTTTTAGGATATAAACAGCAATGTGGGATCTAGACAGAGGCATGAGGCCTTCAAGAGTCTTGAAGAGCCAATAGCTTTTTGGTAAGGAAAAATTGTTCCTTGAAGGCTCAAAACAAATTTATCCACCTTTGGTATAATCAAATTTTACAGGTGGCTAACAGTGGCTCCACTTGGGGATGGTGCCTTCTTGAAGGCATCAAGAATTCAGACTTGATTTCTCTGGGAGGCTGACTTGTGCCTGATCCATTATTTTCTCTGGGAGGCTGACTTGTGCCTGATCCATTATTTTCTCTGGGATGATAACCATGTGCCTCATCCTTTGGATTTCTCTTATTTTTCTGGATGATCTTGCTTTGCTATGAAAAATAGTATCAGTTATGAAAGAATAATGGACTTCATCAATACAACTTCCTACCTACCCAATCCTACTGATCTAACATTTTTTCTTCGTCAGAGTGCACTTGGATTGGAAAACTCTTTTCACAACATTTTATTCTTTTTGAAAGCATAAAAACTAATATGATTCTACTCCTTATTTCTCCCTGAACTCAGATTAAACAGTTGAGCTCAGATATTTCTCTACCTAATCTACTGTCTGTTGGGATTAAACTGTCCAATAGACTTTCATTCTCTAAATTCTACAACAAAAATTTAAAAACAGTCAAGTCAAGATTAAGCTGTTTGACTTGCTATGATCTATGGCATAAAAACAAGATGCACATAGATTATTATTTGCAAAAAATTAAAACCAAAATGGAAGGCTTAAGATCTGAAAGTTTCTCATCATGGTCTTCTCTTTTTTCGCAGCTCTATTTTTGCTTTTGTTTGAGCTGTCTCTTCCTTGTTTTCTTATTCAGATTTCGGGCTAATTGGAACCAGATTTTTACATCCCTTGACTCATAAAAGTAAAAAAGATTTGAGTCATCTCTTTTGGAAACTTATGTTCAGATTTTGAACATGTTTGAACCTTTAATTTCTATCCTGATCTATCTACTGATAAGCCAAGATTAAACAGTTTGGAAAATCAAATTCACGAGCCTATCAGCAGAAAAATTTAAAACTAATTAGTCAAGATTAAACAGTTTGACTAACTAGAAGTTTGTTTTTGAGGAGTGGCATTTGAGCTTGCACACTTTCAAATTTATTTCTCTTTTCCTCATTTTTGACATGGGGCTTTACCTTTCTTATTTTCATTTCTGCCCTCTTTTCCTCCTTTTCTTTGTTTTTGTATTTTTTGATTTTTTATAACCTTGAATGCAATGGTGGATGGAATATTCATAATGGAAAAATATAAAAAAGACTTCAAAACATAAAATGTATCAAGAGAAGTAATGCTTAAGCATCCTGCCATTGACAGGACGCCCAAACAATTCTGTTCCATCCAGTTCCTGTAAGAAAAAAGCATTATTACCAGCAACTGAATGAATAGAGTAAGGGCCAAGCCATAGGTTGTCAAATTTTCCATGCTTTCCCTTTTCTTCCCTCCTTGAGTCCCACTTTAAAACTTTGTCCCCCATCTTGAAATTGTTGGACTTTGTTCTTCTGTCAAAAAGCTTTTTGATGCTGTCATGTTTCTATTATGCTTTGTTATACACTTCCTCTCTGGTCTGCTGAAGATGAATGGTCTGATTTATTCTTCTGGTCATGTCATTTTCTTCAGTCTGCAACTCTTGAATCAACTTCATAACTGGTACACCAAGGCTATTCGGAAAAATTGCATCAGTACCATACACAAGCTGGAAAGGTGACATAACAATAGATTTCTTCAAAGTTAATCTGTCAGCCCAAAGTGCATGGACCAGCTTTGTGTGCTAAGACTTTTTATTGTCCTCCAACAGTTTTTTGATTATGTTCACTAAGCTTTCGTTTGAAGATTCTGCAAGTCCATTACCTTGAGGGTAGTAGGCTGTGGAATGTCCCAATGTTATTTGATATTTATGACAGAACTCAACCATCCTCTTTGATCCAAATGTTGCTGCATTATCAGTGATAATTTTGGTAGGACAGCCAAATCTGGAGAGAATGTTAGTCTCCATAAATTTTATGATAACTGAATCATTGGCCTACCTACAAGGAATGGCTTCTATCCACTTAGTGAAATAGTCTGTGGCAGTAAGAATCCACCTATGCTGGGCAGAAGATGGTGGATGGATTTCTCCTATGAATTCAAGTCCCCACTGTTGAAAAGGAGCTTCAACAGTGACTGGATGGAGAGGCAGGGGTAGCAGTTTTCTTTTGCCTTCAAACAGTTGGCACTTATGGCAGGAAATTATCATCTTGTGTACATCATGAAAAAGAGTAGGCCAATAGAAACAAGCCCTCAAAATTTTGTTGGCTATTGACTTCCAATACAAATGACCCCCACACTCTCCTTCATGGAACTCCTGCTTAACCTTCTCTGCATCAAACTCAGGAAAAAATTTAAGCAATAGACCACTTGCATTCTTCCAATAAAGACATTTATCTATAATGCAATAGTTTCCTACTTTCAGCTTCAAGAACCTTGCCTTTGTTTTTGTCAAACTAGGAGGTGTATTTAAATTGAGCAAAACATAAACAATATCAACATACCAAGGAGAATTCATAAAACGGTCTTCAACAATGGGAGTTGAGAATTCTTCTTGGTCATCTAAAGCATTAATCATATGAATATCAAGAACTTCACAATTTGATTCAGCCATTAATCTAGCTAGACCTTGGCCTTTGATGAGCTTAGTGGGTTTTATCTCTAAATCATATTCGAGAATAACAGCAATCCACTTACCTCTCTTACCATCTGGGTCCTGTGTTAGAATGTCTTTAACAACCGAATTAGGGACAAAGGCAATGATGTGTGAGTGAAGGATGTACACTCTGAAGTCTTTCAATGCTTTAACCAAAGCAAAAGCTTGCTTTTCCATAATATTATACTTCAAAGGGGCATCCCTCAATGCCTTGCTAAAGAATGCAATAGGCTGCTCTTGTCCTTGTGGATTTTTCTGTAAAAGGACAACAGCTATGGTATGTTCTGATGCGAATGAGAAGATATAAAAATCCTTTGAAAAATCAGGACTTATCAGAACCGGTGTTTTGGTTAATGCTTGTTTCACCAGCTCAAAGGATGTCTTTGCTTCCAAGGTCCATTTTACCCCTTGCTCCTTCTTCAACATGTTTGTGATATTCCTAAGGAGCTCAGCCAAGTTGGGGACGAACCTTCTCAAAAAGTTAATCTTTCCAATGAAAGACTGCAACTCTTTTATGTTTCAAGGATGAGATATTTTCAATATGGCCTCAATCCTCTTTTGATCTATCTTTATACCCTCCTTAGAAATAATGTGCCCAAGAATTTTACCTTCTTGGAGACCGAATAGTGTCTTCTTAGGGTTTAAGGATATTCCAAACTTTCTGCATTTCTCGAGAACTGTTCTCAAATGTTCTAAGTGTTCTTCATTTATTTTTGAAAACACAGTTACATCATCAAGATAGATAATGATGAAGAAGCCTAGTTCTTCCAAGAATGCTATGTCCATGGCTCTCTGAAAGGTTGCTCCAGCATTCATTAGACAAAAAGGCATTTTCACATACATGAAAGTGCCCCATGGTGTAGTAAAAGTTGTATTTAATTGATCAGCAGGGTGAACTAAGATCTGATTATACCTTGAATAGCCATCAAGCAAAGAAATTCTTTTAGACCCTACCACCCTTTGTAAAATATGATCCATTTTTGGTAAAGGGTAGTTGTATTTCAATGAAGCTTTGTTTAAATCTCTAAAATCTATACAAAGCCTGATTTCTCCAGTATTCTTCCTAACAGACACCAGATTAGATACCCATTCAGAATATCTAATAGGGACGATAATACCAGCATCATACATCTTCATGATTTCCTTCTTAACCGAAGGCGGCTGTACAGGGTTTATTCCGCGCAGTTTCTGTTTGAATGGTTTTTGGTTTTCTTTAAGAGGGATTTTATGCTTTATTATTTCAGTGTCATAGGACTTAAGATCGTCGTAACTCCATGAAAAAACATCAGAAAATTCTTTGAAAAGCTCAATGTATTTGAGTTTAATGTGAGCTGGCAAAGTTTTGGACAGTTTGATCATTTTCGGTTTTTCCTCACTGCCTATGTTGCACTCTTCCACTTCAGTCTCCACAGGTTCCAGTTTAGGTTTTTTGGCCACATCATTAAAATAAAACAACTCTTCTAAAGGTGCTAGACCACATGGCAAACTTTCATATTTAGAATGCAGAGTTTCTAATTCCTCTGTTTTTGATTATGCACTCAATTTTGTTTCGTTTCTAAGTTTGCTAGTCTGAAGGTTAATATTGAAAAGCTCAGGAGAAGGCTCTTCTTCACCAAGAAAATTTTCTTCACTGCAGTCTGTATCATAGTTTGAGTCTGAGCTATGCAGTTCAAATTCATTTCTGAATTGCATGAAGTCTTCTATTTTTTTATCTCCATCAAACACCTGCCAATATTTTTTGTTATCAGGCACAGCTGGTCTAAATTTTATCTGAGTTGAGCAATCTTCGGTCTCATAAGACATTAGACATGTCCTAGCTGCAGAGGATAAATTGTGGGCTATAAGATTTTTTTTTCTCAGGACAAAACTCAGGTTGGAATCCTCAAATGTTTTCAAAAGATCCATGACATCATTTCGATAGGCCCTAAGTCTGGGATGATTTGCATTATACTCCCCATTGACCTTCCTACTGATTAATTCAGAATCCCCATATACATTGATTTTTCTGGCTCCTAACTTTTTCAAGAGATGTAAGCCTAAGAGAAGGGACTCATATTCTGCTATGTTATTGGAACACTGAAAGTTTAACTTGCATGAAATGCATTCTGTGTGTTGACTTTCAGTGTTAGTAATCCAGACACCTGCACCAGCATTAGTTCTAGTGCATGACCCATCAAAATACATACTCCAGAGAGGATCATTTTCAGTTTTATAAGTTTGGTGAATGTCCTCTGTATGATTTGATTCCTCAAGTTTTTCAATATGTTGAGGAATGTTTTCTTCGCTGTCAAATTTTAACAGCAATGGACCTATGACTTGTAAATAAAGACCTATGTTTTGCTTGCCAATGTTTTCAAGTGTAGAAAACTGTTTTGACACTTCAGTGTTGTGCACCTCTTCCTCTCTACCAGCCATTAATCCTGTTAAAGTGATTTATTTAGTAAGTGTTTCATCATTAAACATGATAAAATAATCAAGGCTTGTACTTACAGAATACATAGGAGAGTTTTGAGGCATGTATTGACTTGTAACCATGTATTGCATATGGGACTCCTTGTAAAGTCTTCTAGTCTGATTGAAAATAGGGATAGTCGCATAAGTCATGTCCATTTGCATGGTCCCCTGTAACTTAGCCCCCCAGGATCTTGATAATAACATTCCATACTTTGGGGGTACATCAGCCACAACAATATCCATAACTAAAGACTTGGCTGGAATCTGGGCTAAGTTAACACAGAGGTCTTTGATCAACCCTAGAAATTTTACTCTGCTTGAAGCAAAGGAGTATAGGTCTTTGTAAGGTCTGGTGATTTCAAGACCTAGGCTCTCCATTGCAGCTTTTGGCATTAAATTATGAGAAGACCCTGAGTCATGCATAGCGTTGTGTAGAATCTTGTCATGAACATTTAAACTCACATAAAAGGGAGGAACCGGTCCCTCTTGATATCTTCCTTCAATCCTTGGACCAAAAATGAGTTCTGGTTGGTCATCATTAAGATTGAGAGTGTCCTCATTTTCTTCTATGTTTAGAGCCTTCAAAATTTGGGTTTTATATACATGATGGGCAACTAATTCAGTCAAGGGAACAGAAATTTTGATCTTTGAGATTTCCTGTTCTAGGCTGAAAGGATTTTGATTCTTTAAAGCACTTGTTTCAGCCTTATTAGTTGTCACTTTATCAGCAACAATAGCTTGCTGATTTGTTTTATCTACACTTGACACAACGGT
Source organism: Pinus albicaulis (assembly GCA_034641835.2). Taxonomy (NCBI): domain Eukaryota; kingdom Viridiplantae; phylum Streptophyta; class Pinopsida; order Pinales; family Pinaceae; genus Pinus; species Pinus albicaulis. The sequence continues at coordinate 49,543 of JAXQQM020062695.1, read as the reverse complement.
TTTAATAGGAGTACTAGCTGAAGTGTTAGTACTACTAATGTTTGCACTCTGTTTTTCAAGATTTTGAGTGTCTTTCTCTTTACCTTTACCAGAATTAACAGCCATTGTTTTATCCTTTTGTTTGATTGTTTTAGGCTTGGTTGTAGTGTTGTTTTGAGAAGATTTGTCAGAGATTTTGGTGTTGGGGGTTTGTTGACTGGTCTTGCTTCTAAGGTCATATTCTTTTTGAGTCTCTATGACAACATTTTCCATGTCTTGATAATGATTTTCATCATCATCTCTTTTGTCATCATAAGGTGTGTATAGACCTTGTTTCTTATCAGAATGAATCTCAAAGTCATCATTATCTACCTCCAAAATGTTTATATCATTATCCTCTATTATTTCATCTGTTTCCTCAACCTCACTTACATAGTTTTGATGAAAGGGAGGAGTGATCTGCTGATCATCTTCCCTAGGTCTCTTTGGAGGTTGGTTCCTTCTAGCATTTTGATTCTGGTTTTGATTTCTGTTTTGAGAAGCAATTTGATTTTGGCTTTCCTGTGCTCTCTCAAGAATGCTCAATTTTCTTCATCATTTCTTCCATCATTTTCTCCAGTTTTGAGTTTGAAGTGGAAGGTGTGCTCTCATCTCTAAAAGAGACTCTCTTCTCATTTTTCATTCTTGCTCTTTTCTCCATTAAGTTGAGTTCCACAGAAAGAGCACCCCTTTGCATATCTTCAAGAGTTGAAAAATCTCTTTCTCTCGGCGAATAGGTCATATCATAATCAAATCCTTCAAGAAATTTGTTTAAGGCTGAGCCCTGTGGAGGTTTTAGTTCTGGGGAAAGTGCATTGTACACACTGTTAAATCTAGTACAATAAGCTTGTACACTTTCCCCTGGGTTCCTATGGAGATTGTTATAGTCAGCAAGAACTTGGAGAGGATTCTTCTTTACTTCCCATTTGTTTAAGAATGTTTGATGGAAACCTTGGAGATCATTAATACTATTGGGGGTTAAGCCTTTAAACCATTTTCTTACTTCTCCCCCCAGACTCTAAGAAAATAATCTAATCTTGACAGAATCATTATCAATTTCATTTCTGTCAAAGTAGTCATTCATCTTATCCACATGTTGTGATGCAGTTATCGCATTGCTAGCATCATACAATGGGATTTTGGACTGATAGTCCTATGGAAGGTTGACTAATGGTACAGGAAGGACTAAGGGAGCATACCATGCTACCATGATATGTGGTGGGGGTGGGTTTACAAGGGGTGGATTGACAAGAGGAGGTGTGGGCTGAAATGGAGTGGTTTGAACAGTGGATGAAGGATGAATAGAAGTGGATGGAACAACAGTAGATTGCTGAGCTGATATTGGATGAGAGACACCTAATTTAAGAAGAAAATGCAAATCAGGAGGTGTTGTTCCTCTTCTACCAAAATGTTCACTTGTTTCAGGAGATGAAAGTGAAGACTCAAAATCTAGGTGATCTAAATCACTAAATGACTTAGTCCTAAAGGGATTAACTAAGTCAGCTTGTGATTGTTGTACAACTGAAAAATTTTCAGGGACTGAATTAGCTCTTAGGGGTGATCTGAAAATAGTTGAAGATTCTATCTTAGGATACTTCCTAAGGATTCTTTCTGGGTTATCAACTATCTCACATGGATCAGGGTCGGGACAGGCTCTAGTGTGAATCTTTCTAGGAGCCACTATGTTGTGTTTTTAGACCCAAATAACAAGAAAAGTTCAACTAGGTATGACAGTATTTAAGAGGTTAACTAATCTGTTTTCACAATTTTAATCCAACAGTCCTCTAACTAGATTTGAATGATATTATAATGATAAGGGTTCTTCCCAATGGAGTCTTAAGGTCTGTTCAGGATTGTGGAGTCACCAGGTGGAAAGTTTAGAATGTTTTCTAAGAGGTACACTGTCCACCACAGTGCTTGAGAAATATCCTTTTTCAAGGATATCCGGAAACACAACAAACGCTAACTAGGGATTGACTGGGAGGGCATTCACTAGATATTTCACCTCCAAAAGAGGATGAGATCCGGAGGCTACCTGGCCCTTTCCAGACTCTGTCTAAGAGTATAAGGTAAAACACAACAAAGGAGAGTGGAATGTAGGAGTAAGTGTTTTACCACCAATCTGAAATATTTTTGGTATTTTCTGAGTTAGTTTTTATTTGTGTGATTTCTAAGAATGTCGTAACTTTTCTTCAAAACTTAGCTACGGTTGTGAGACAAAGACAGTCTACTCTTATGGCTAAGCTAGCTGATTTTTCAAGGTTAGATAAAGTTTTATGAGAATCCTAGGGTCGACTTAGTTTGTCACTGATTCAAACAAGTTTCGTCATGATTACCATTTCTTGGTAGTGCTTGAAAAAGCTGCTTTTTACTCACAAGGTCTTATGAAGGTTTTGGGCTTTTGTTCCCCAGCGGAGTCGCCAGAAATGTTAGGTATCTGTAATTTATTAGCAAGATTGGCAGAGTCCAATTACAGAAACAACATCGTTTCAACCAACTTTGGGATTCTAGGATCTAGCCCTCCTGAATCCAGAGAGGGATCTCTCCAATAAGTGCAAAGATGGATTTGTCTTTGAAGTTTGGGGTAATGATATTAGGCTAGTTATGAAGACCAAGGGTTTTGTTTTGTTTTTGGATGGTTCAACATGATTGCTGTTAGAGGTGAAAAGTCCCAAAGGTAAAGAGGTTCAAAAGTGAGAAGTTGCAAGCAACCAGAGTAAGCTTTAGCCAAGATGAAAGATAATTGCAGGTTATCAGTCCATTGGGCTATGGAGTCATAATAGGATTTAATTGGAACAGGAAGAGGCAAGAGTGGTCTATGGGGCAAGTCATCTATGCCTAAGGATCTCTTTAAGGTTTGATTTATGGAATGGAGTGATACATCAAGAAGGGGAAAATAAACAGATGAAGAACAAAGAGCAGCCTAGGATCTGGTAAGTACTTTGAAACTAGCCAGCCTTTGACCAGGAACTTAATGAAAACATAGAAGAAAACTAGGATCTGGTAAGTACTTTGAAACTAGCCAGCCTTTTATACACTTCCAATAGAAAACATATAAAAAACAAAGGGAAACTTGGAGGCAAATTTTGGAGTAGAAACTAGCGGGCCGGGCTCACCACAAATCCTCTCCTAGATCTTCTTTACTTGGCTACTTCCAAGACAATCACAGAGATTACACAGAATGGCCTAAGATCTGGTAAGTACTTTGAAACTATCAAGCTTTTAACACATTCCAAGGGAAACAATCAAACAGTTATGCAAACAAGACTGGGACCAGGGCTCACCATATCTTCCTCAGCTCATCTTCACACAACATATACTGAAAGTAACATTCAAAAATAATATTCAGTTAAGACAATAAGACGAGGGAACGCCAACATTCCTATGCTTAAACTGAATTAAATCATTTTCAAATAACACAGTTGAAAGAAAACATTTAAATAAAGATTTTTCAGCTAGAGAAGGTTACTGGTATACAGTAGGTCCTAACATTGTTTAAACTGTTCTTTACAGTAGAAGATGAAACATAATGAAAAACAAAAACAAAATCACAAGTTACAATGAGAATAACATCACCATCAACATAGACCAGGATCCCATAAATCAGCTTGTATTGATGCTCCAAACCAATTACAATCTTCAAGTCCAGTGTGTTAATTCATCTTTCTTTCATAACCTAACTTATTTGTTACAAGCAGAGCTCCAAGAGCCAGTGAATCACTATTTACAATCAGGAGTCTTCAACTCAGTTACAATTACAATGCTTCAGCAATTACATTAGCAGCCAACCCTTTTATCATCTTCTACAGAAGTATTTATAGAAGAATGAGGGGGTGAGATCTGATAAAAGATCTCAAATACAATTAATACAAACTTAATGGTTATTCGGCCCTTGGGGGGCTCAATGGCGAAACTGTACAGGTGTTTCACTACATTAATTGATTTACACTCATAATTTAAGCTTGGTGGGAGATTTTGTTGACCTTTGAGGCTCTGTGTGATGCTAGGGTTACTCTGCCACTATTCTGTCATTAAATCCCTTGTAGAAGTAACTCTTCGGCTGCGTCGAGGAAAAATATCTGATCCTTCTCAATAAATTATGTTCCTATTGAATACTTCGAGGCACAGGTGGCGCTTTAGCCGCTGGGAGGAATTAATTTGCCTCCATGTGTGGCGGTGGAGTGTTTTCCTAATAAAACACTTTAGGTTTTCCTTTAAACTGTGTTTTAGATTGGGGATTAGGCTTCTGATAATTGTCTTAGCCATAATCCCTGCTAATCTATCCATTAATTCTCTGTTCTGGTTCATCCGATTCTTTGGCACTGATAATCTTTGACTGTGCCTGTTTCATGGTTTTCTTGCTGTCGTGTCGAGTTGCGCAGGGTTTATAAGGCATCAATGCCTGAGAAAAGATGGATGAAACGTGCATTCCAATCCTGCGGGTGATTTCCGTGGATGAATCAAAGATGGGAGGGTCATCACCCTCCTTCCCTGAATCTTGTTTGGAAACCACAAACAAATGATTTAATCCCTGCAAAATGAGAAAACTCATTAAAAAACCCTGCTTTTATAGGCTTAACTGCATCGGAAGGGGTGTGGAGGATGTAGGGCCATTGGATGGCATCATCCAACGGTCAGGATTTAATCTCAGAATGGTCGAAAAAGCATGGGGGAAGGATGATTAAATCAGAGTCGTCGATTCGCACTGAGATTGACGGTCGGGGATGATTGCAGGGGGTCCGTGTGTACGGAGGAAAAATCTTGGGGGTATGCCCCCGCAGTGAAATTGCGTCGTTGATCTGGATCAATTTGGACGGTCAAGATGGAATCAGGGGATGTTGAAAGTAAAACGGAGGGAATCTGGGTGATGAATTTTGGACCGTCGATCTGCATATTAGATCGACGGTGGAGATGCGATTGCCGATGTACGATGGCCTGTTTTATCGTGCGCGCACCTTTGTTATCCATCGAGCAACATTGGCGAGCATTCACCGTTGGATCAGTGGGCCCAGATCATACGGCTGTGGTAAATTTCACTGCATGCCCTAGCCCGAACATTAATGCGCGGGGGATAACTTTAATGGGCGGGGACGACAATTTTGAAAAAGGTATAGGGGACGCGTGGCAACAAGCGTATGGAATCGCTGCCGATTGGGAGAAACCACCTTTCGCCCCAAGGCGGTGTGAAAGATACCACACAGGTTTGGAAAACAACGCACGGATGGGGGGGGTCCACAGGAATGGTGTGTTCTGCACCGTCCGATCTGCGGGGCAGATCGACGGTGGAGATTGTTCCACAACTTATATGGGCGAAAACCTTTGGAAATAATTTAAAACCCAAAAACACGATTTTACAAAGTTTTTTCAATGTTTTGGGTGGAGAAATATTATTGGAAAGGATAAGCACCTGAGAGGTTTAGCATTTGGTTCTGGCGCTCGGGCGCATGGACGAAAAAAGGGTTAGAGGCTTAGCCCGAGGGGGCTTAAGCCCAGAACATAGAAAATATGCGTTTTCTATGGTTTTTGAATGTTTTTTTGAAGGAATTAAAGGTTTCGGTAAGGTTAAAAAGTGGGTTTTTAACCTTATAAAATGAATTTTGATGAGGGGAAATAGCAGAAATGTGGAAATGAGGGGATTTTCATGGGGAATGGAGGGATAGAAAAAGAGGTTAGTTTGGAAGAACAGGAAAGGAAAAAAGGGGTCTGCAGCAGTATTTGACTTTGGATTTTTTGTAGGATTTCAGAGGTTTTTAGGATATAAACAGCAATGTGGGATCTGGACAGAGGCATGAGGCCTTCAAGAGTCTTCAAGAGCCAATAGTTTTTTGGTAAGGAAAAATTGTTCCTTGAAGGCTCAAAACAAATTTAGCCACCTTTGGTATAATCAAATTTTACAGGTGGCTAACAGTGGCTACGGGCTCGACCCTGGTGGATCGATCTGCTGTTTGTATGTCTATCTTTTTATTATTGTTGTGAGATAGTTCATATTTTCTTTTATTATAGTTTGCAAGTTAATCGGTTTGCTATTTAATTTCTTATGGATATTGGCGTGTTGCATTGGTGAATTGCGTTGTTGTACCTTTTTAATTTAACAAGAATCTTAATTACTTGTCTTGTTATGCTTTAACAGAGCTACGCTGTTCAGTATTTGATTAATTTTCTATTTCATTTCACTGTTGTCCATTAAATATTGTTGTTCAATAGAGTTTTCCATGCGATTCCATTAATTAGAATTTTCTGTTCAGATTTATTAAATAGGATTCGTTGTTCAATTCCTTTAATTACAGTTTATTGTCCATTTACATTGCCGTTCATTTCCATTGATTGATTGCAAAGAGTTTGGTTTTGAAAGATTTCTTAGTTTACTTTCAATAGCAGCTTTATTTCAATTTCTATTTCCCTTTAATTGCTTTAAAGCAAGACTGTCAACTGTAGAGAACACTGGTTATTGCTTCCAGATTCCCAGAATTATTGTCTTGTTTCAGTTTGATTTCAATTCCATCAATTTCTAGAGGAATGAGTTATCGCTACTGTATCCTTTATTGATGTTTTCCAAGCGAATGATTGGATTTTAGAGCATTTGAGTTCATGTTATTGTAATTAGATTTCTTTTCCAAGCATCCATTTACTCTTGTATTTAGAACACTGTACTACATATTGCAAGGCATTACTCTTGAATAAATTGCCACCTCAGACTGATTACACTCTTGAAATAAGAAATCGTACCTGGATTGATAATTAATTTAGGATAAATAGGTGTTAAAAAGATACCTTTTATACCTCAACATGCATTGCTCCACAAGATGGCAAGTTATTCATTGAGCTCCATGATCTACAGTGGGTCAAATTATATGATGGAGACAACCATCTCTTATGTGGCCTTGGGAAAATATGTTTTTCTTACATATATGTTCATTTGATTCATATGATTAACCATGTAACAAGAAATAATTTTCCATGTATTCTTCCGAAGCAACAGTTTGTGAAATTGCGCTGTGAAGACTTGGGAAACTATTGGTACTCTTTTGCATCACATAGAAACTTTAGTATTTCCTTCATGATGATGGTAGTCATGTTCTAAATTGCTGATATTGCTTTTATCTTGATGGGAGACATGATGCTGAGTAGCGACACATGATTTGGATGTGTGCTTTTTGGAAGTAGGTTCCCACATTTTCTGCAGTACATGTTCTAATGGGAACATGGGAAGAGTTGTGGCCACCATGATCAAACACTTGTTTCTCTTGGAGGTGGGCCATGTGTGTGATGGAATACCTTATGATGATACCCTTCTGTCCATCACATATGGAACATTTTGGGCTAACTTTTTTTACAGCGTTGGAGGGAGGATCTTTGCAGATCTAATCTTCATGATGCCACTTGAGGGCAATATCTTTGTAGCCCAAGATCAGTTTGCACTCTACACTTATCTTAAGTGGAGAGGAGAACAGCGTGGGGTAGGCTATCTTTTCTACCATGTGCAGATTTTCAGCCCACCTATTTTGCGGGAGCTCAAGGTGGAGGAACATTTTCAAGAGTTGCCATGTTGGGAGGTAAATCATTTTGTGTGGATGATTTCTTGGGGATAGAGAATCCACATGGGAATGTTGTTTCCCAATAGATTTCGGATCCCATGCCTCAAGGGAGCCTCTGGGCAGCACCTTATTGCCTTCTTGAGTACTCTACTTATTCATGATGATAGTTATTCAACTAATTTGCATGCTTGCGAGAGGCAATATGGAGATTCATTGTTGACACAACATCTCATTATTTGGAGGAGGTCATCATATGTGGATGATACAGTAGGAGGAGGGGACATCCTTCAGTTCTATCCTTGCAGTTGCTTGAGGACAAGCAACATTTGGGAGGGGAGGACTGTAATATTTCTAATTAGCCCAAGCTAATAGGAATATTTCATTTTTTTTAATTTTATTTATTTATGAATAAAATGTAAAGGAGGACATGAAAAACTCCTAAAACATAAAAATAAATCGATGCCCAATGTGAACAGAGAAAAATCAGGGCTTTATTAATAAAAGCCATTTGCGTGTGAACAAGTTTGAGCCATGTGATCCAGTCAACATGATCAAATCACTAAGCAAACCAAATACATTGAACCACTTTGAAGACCCAGCGTAGTTCTAGAAGAAGGATCCCATGTGAAAGGGGGTTAATTCATTTGAGGTGGTTTAGGGTTTTGCACATCCTCATCTTATAAAAGGAAGGAGAAGGCTCAAGGAAAAGGTTGTTGATGATATTTTGATTTTGAGATTGCTTGAGCAACTCAAACTCTCTTGGTTGTTTAGCTAGAGAGAGAGGGATTTCCTTTTTAGGAATTCCTCCCCCCTTCCTTGAGGGTCTCTTGGAGGAGATTATGCCGCATTGATCCACTATCTGGCACTTTGGCCAAGCTTCACGTTACATCTATAGTGTTGATCATATTGTGGGTTGAGCTGTCCATGTGAGCTAGAACAAGTGGAATCAAATCTATTCAGATCTAAAGAGTTCTATTGCATCTTTTCAGTGGGGAAGCCATCTAAAACATTGGCAAGAGTGCAATAGCTATTTTGACCTCTAGATCCTTATCTTGGCATGAGGCCAAAGAGTGCATCACTTCATCAGCATAGTTAGCTTTAGAAATTGCGTTATTTTGTAGGCAGAGTTGCAGTGTTTATTTGCTAGCAGTTTGGAGGAGATATCTCTGGTGAAAGGATTCCTTCCTTCACTAAGGTGATCCGTGGATTGGCCAACCAATCCATGTTCTATTTTTAGATCTGATCTGCTATGTGACATATTCTTCAGAAATTTCCGAAGTTTACTACAGATCCATGGTGTAGATATCATATATATTCAGTGTCCTTCACTTTTAGCCGAGATCCCCAAGGGGAATGTACTTAAAAGTCATTTTTGCATATATATCCCATTTATATCTATCCTTTTTCCCTCTGATCTGTTATAGATCTGAAACTTAATGAAAAAATGCTTCATATTTCTGAAAATTACGCTGTCTAGTTCATTCTCTATTTCTTGTGTCATAAAGCTCCTTTTCTTCAAGTATAGATCTGTATTTTCTAATGAAAGATATTTGAATCATATTCTCATATTTTCATACTATTATCTATGCATAAAATCACCAAACCCTTCTGAAAATATTCTCTCTAAGCTTCAAAAAATTTCTGCATACTCCAAGTCATGGGAAATCAGCAATTTTAAGCCTAGTCGGGAATGGAGAATCTAGTTAACATAGAAAAACCCATTGTTTTTTGCTAAAATTTGGCATGAGAATCCATATTGACCTAATATAACATATCCCAGAACCATGACCCTTATTTTTACGCACATTTCTGAATACAATCATTTTAGGGCATGAAAAGCTGCTTTTCCTCACCATTTTATGAACAAAAGCAGAGTAAAGGTTTTTGCAGTAATTGTGTAGGTTTTAACCCTAAACAGAAATTATCTACACATGAATCTTATAGTAGAAAATAAACAATAGCGAGAGCATAAAACATAAAACAGATAAACACAGAGATTTTCCCCTCGATCCCAAATCGGGACAACCAGCTTAATTTTTCATTATATACCTTTTAGTGTTACAAAACATATATATAAATGTCGAAGCATACATAAACCCCAATCCATTAACCCTGGATTAGAACATAGCCGTAGTTCCCTTGACCGGATCTACAAAATACCAGGGGTCGAAAACCATTGTGCCCCAAAACCATGTGCAAACTCATGCACAAAACATGGGTGGGTCTGCCTATGAGTGGGTCCGTACACCAAACAAATTTTCGCTGGGGCACTGCCCCGGACCCCAACAGTGGGGGCTGCTTCCCCACTAGTGAACCCCCTGCTGCACCCAACACAACGTACAATGCGTGGGGCTAGTCGTGGAAAGAATATAACACATACCCAACATTCTCCCACTTGTTGTTTTCTTTCCACAAGGGGGCACAGGAGAGCCTAGTCATTGGACCAATTCTTCAACACCCATTGTTTCTCTACACCAAGAGAACTTCTGAGTGCTCACAGACTTCGTCAATGCATTTGCAACATTCTTCAAAGTGTCCGCCTTTACCAGCAACACCCTTTTAGCCTCAACCATATCTCTAACAAAGTGATATTGAACATCAATGTGCTTTCTCTTTGAATGATAAGCAGGGTTCTTAGCCAAGAAAATTTCACTTTGGCTATCACAGTCTATCCTTATAGCTTGCTTTACCAACACCATACTTGAACACAATCTCTGCAACCAAACTGCTTCCTTTCTTGCATGTGTGGCTGCTATGTATTCTACCTCTGTAGTTGAAAGAGCCACTACAGACTGTCTTTTACTCATCCAAATGGTTGCGCCTCCAAATAGGCTAAACACATACCCTTCTTTGGTCTAGATCTCCAGCCCAGTCTGCATCAACAAAACCACGAATGTCCAACATTCTTTCCAATCCTGGTCTTCCCTGGTAGCACAAGCCATAATCACTAGTGCCACGTAAATATCTGAAAACACGCTTCACTACCATCCAATGCTCCTTCCCTGGGTTTGACATAAACCTGTTCAATAATCCCACTGCATGTGCAATGTCTGGTCTAGTACAGACCATTGCATACATCAGGCTACCCATTACACTTGCATATGGAACACGAGACATATTCTCATCTTCTTCTTGTGTCTTAGGACACTGTTCAGCAGACAGCGTTACAGCTATAGGAATAGGAACATTCACTGGTTTACTATCCTGCATATTGAACCTCTACAATATAGTCTCGACATACTTCCTCTATTTTAACCAGAGCTTCCTCTTTGCCCGATCTCTCTTAATTTCCATGCCCAAAATATAGTTTGTAGCACCAAGATCCTTCATGTTGAATTTGGAGAATAGTTGGGTCTTTAAATCTTGGATAATTTATTTGTCATTTACAATCAACAACATATCATCCACATACAAGACCAAATAAATAACACAGTCACCAATTAATTTAAAATAAACACAGTGATCCTCCTTGCTTCTTGTGAAGTCAAGTCCCCGTATATACGTATCAAATTTCTGATACCACATCATTGGTGACTATTTTAAACCATACAGAGACTTCTTCAACCTACATACCAGTTCTTTCTTACCCTTCACCATAAAGCCTTCAGGTTGCTTCATGTAGATCTCCTCTTCTCTAGATCCCCATGAAGAAATGTTGTCTTCACATCCATCTGTTCTATCTCAAAATCAAATGCAACAGCAACAAATTAAAGTAATCTAATACAAGTAACCTTGGCAATAGGAGAAAAAATATCACCAAAATCAATTCCTGGCACCTGGGAATAACCTTTTGCTACCAACTGAGCTTTGTATTTCTCCACCTTGCCTTCTACATTCATCTTCTTCTTAAACACCCATTTTCTCTCGATGAGCTTCCTTCCAGTCGGCAACTCCACCAGATCCCATGCCTCATTTTTGTGCAAGGATGCCATTTCATCAACCATGGCCTCCTTCCAAAGTTTTCCATCTTCTGAATCTACTGCCTCCCTGACAGTTCTGGGATCATCATCAGTTATAGTTAAGGAAAAACCTAAACAAAAAGCAGATGGACTATACCTTTCTGGTTGCCTTCTTTCTCAAACTGATCTTCTCAAAGCTGGAGTTTGTGGCTCTTCCTCTTCTGAATCTTCTTCTGCTGTAGAGTCTGAGTCATCCTCCTTTAGCTCAAACTCTATCTTCTCAGTTTCCTTTGCTAGGACTTCACGTGTAACAACATCTTTCGCCTCTCTAAACACCACATCTCGGCTATACACAACTTTCCTTGTTTCTGGGTTCCAAAGCTTGTAACCCTTTAAACCATCCTTATACCCAATAAAGATGCACCTTTCAGATTTATTATCCAACTTGGTCCTTTTCTCCTTTGGAACATGTACAAATGCATCACATCCAAATACCCTTAGATGTGAAAGAGAGGGTTTATTACCAGTCCATACCTCATGTGGATTCTTATCCTCCAACGCTGATGAAGGTGATCTGTTAACTAAGTAACATGCAGTCTTCACTGTCTCTGCCCAGAATTCTTGTCCTAACCCAGTACCACTGAACATGTTTCTTGCCTTTTCCATCAGTGTTTTGTTCATTCTTTCTGCAACTCCATTTTGATGAGGTGTGTATGGAGTAGTCTTCTGCCGTGCTATGCCACACTTCTTACAAAACTCTTCAAATTCCTTCTTGCAGAACTCCCCACCATTATCCGTTCTCAGTGACTTTATCTTCTTCTCTGTCTGGTTTTTCACCAGTGCCTTAAATTCTTTAAATTTGTCAAAGACTTCAGATTTCTTCCTCAAGAAATATGTCCATGTATTTCTTGAGAAGTCATCTATGAATGAAACATAGTACACAGACTTTCCCAGTGATGGAACTGACACAGGTCCAAACACATCATTATGCACAAGTTCTAATATCTTGTTCGCCCTCTTAGCACCAGAAGGAAAACTCACCCGATTCTGCTTCCCATATACACAATGTTCAAAGAAATCGAAATCCAGAGAGAAATTAGACATACCTTCTACCATACCATTTCTATGTAGTATCCGAAGGCCCTTCTCTCCAATATTTCCAAGCCTTTGATGCCATAGTGTGGTCTTTTCTCCAGAGACAGCTAAGCTTTCCGCTCCACTTTCAGGAACCACAGACCTGTTACACCCATCAATAACAGTGCTACCTTGTAGCTTGTATAGAGTTCCAATCCGAACTCCCCGCATTAATACCAGTGCTCCCTGAACCATCTTATAGGCATCTTTCTCGAACACTGTTTTTACACTTGCATCATCCATCTTGCTTACATAAATCAGATTTCTGGCCAATGCAGGAATATGCAGAACACTAGGAAGTGTTCTAATCCTTCCACCTTACAGCTTCAGCTTGACCTTTCCATGTTTGACGATTCTGGCCTTCCTATCATCCCCTAGGAAGACATCACCATCATATTTCTCATACTCGTAGAACCACTCCCTATGGGGAGTGAAGTGAAAGGATGCACCTAAGTCAATCAGCCACGACTCATGATCTACATGTGTACTTGAAGAAGAAGCCAAATACACATCCCCACCTTCATCCGAGGTGGTTTTTTCCTCTGCAGAAGGAGTATCATCAGATCCCTTTCCTTTCTCAAGAGCTTTAGATCTGCACTCCTTTTTGTAGTGCCCTTCCTTTCTGCATTTCCAGCATACCTTTACAAACTTTCCAGGAGATTTAGATCTCCCTCTAGATTTGGATCTCCCAATCGAAACCTTATTCTTGTTTTTGTTTTGTGACCTTCCTCGTACAGATAAGGCATCTCCATTTTGACCCTCCATATTTCTTCGTCTCGTTTCCTCCGACAGCAAGGCTGAGACAATGTCATCAAAATTCAAAGTAGCTGTATTGCTACCTATTGCAATAACCAGACTATTCCACAAGTCTGGTAGAGAACACAACAAAATGATGCACTTATCTTCATCTGAGATTTTAATATCAACAGAAGACAATTGACTTACCACAGTATTGAAGGCATTCAAATGCTCTGTCACTGAGTCTCCATCCTTCATCCTCAGGTTATACAGCTTTTTCCGCAGGAACAACTTATTCACCAGAGACTTAGATTGATACAAAGTCCCAAGTTTTTCCCACAAATTCTTCGCCGTAGCTTCCCCAGATACATTCAACAATACTGAATTTGAGACACACAACCGTATTGTGCTCTTAGCCTTCCGATCCAGTTTCTTCCAGTCTTCATCTGACATTGCCATTGGTTTAGTACCTGGATATACCGCGATCCACTGATCTTTATCCACCAGCAGATCCTCAATCTTGAGCTTCCACAACTCAAAAATCTGACCATTAAATTTCTCGATCTCTATCTTTCCGCCGCTCGCCATCTTCTTTCACCGCAAGAATCGATCATGCAGATCTCCCACTGAATAGGTTCTACCTCAGGCCTGAGCAAAAAAAACCCTCAGCAGAAAAGGCGTCCCCATGAAGCCGAAACAGCTCTGATATCAAATGTAGGTTTTAACCCTGAACAGAAATTATCTACACACGAATCTTATAACAGAAAATAAACAATAGCGAGAGCATAAAACATAAAACAGATAAACACAAAGATTTTCTCCTGGATCCCAAATAGGGATGACCAGCTTAATTTTTCATTATATACCTTTTAGTGTTACAACACATATATATACATGCCAAAGCGTACATAAACCCCAATCCATTAACCCTGGATTAGAATATAACCGTAGTTCCCTTGACCGGATCTACAAAATACCAGGGGTCAAAAACCATCGTACCCCAAAACCATGTGCAAACTCATGCACAAAACATGGGTGGGTCTGCCTATGAGTGGGTCCGCACACCAAACAAATTTTCGTCGGGGCGCTGCCCCGGACCCCAACAGTGGGGGCTGCTTCCCCACTTGTGACCCCCCTATTGCGCCCAATCCAACATACAGCGCGTGGGGCTAGTCGTGGAAGGAATATAACACATACCCAACAAATTGGAATTAGTTTCTAAGTATTTTTAAACATATTTTATGATAGATGAAGCACACATCCCTGAAAAATGTGTTTTTCAGGCATGTCTTGCTGAGTAATCCATTTTGCGAACATTACATTTTAAAATTCCAAAAAGACAAAAGTGAGACAAAATTGATGTCTGGCCCAACCTTTCTTGCACTGTCTTGGCTAGATCATTAACTCCAGTACGACACCGACTGCTTCGTTGTCCTACTATCATACTGTCTGGAACTATTTTCATGGAAAAAAGTTGCTGAAATATCTTATCCTTTTTCACATGTAAGAACCATCATCAAAAAACAAATTCCTAAAAATATTGGGCTGTCTGTTGTGTCATGAAGAATGGTCGAAACTGTTGAGAATAGGGGTCAAATCATACATTCAATTCTCCCATTTGAAGACACCTGTGTAATATATAAGAGAGGTTATTGTAGATAAACCCTTTTTGAACAAAAACCTTTTTCATTTTTTTCGAATTCATCTTCAACTTGCCAAAACATCTGCCGCAAGATCATAACTAAAACAAGAAAAACGGAAATATGAAACAATAGGGCTGAAACATGGCTTTCATTATCCCAACTGAAGACACCTGTAGAAATTTTGGGAGAGTTTTTTTTTTTTCCACCCGCACTAAATAAGAACCTCTCTCAGTTTTTTAACTTTCATCTCCAGTTCTTCATAACGGTCGCCGCAAAATCATGTCTTAAAATAGGGAAATCAGAGTCTTGAAAAATGGCCCTCATACATGTCGTCAATTCTCCCTGGTCCTGACACCTATGTAAAATCCAAGAGAGGTTTTTGTTCATTTCACTGTGCTGGTCAAAAACCTCTATGAGAATCTCCAATTTCATTCCCATTTTCCTGCTGTACATTTTTGAAGATAATGTCTCTGCCTACAGACAATGTGAAAAAACACCTTTTTTCCACAAATATCTCTACTTCTGTCAACATCAAATTTTCATATTGATTGTTCACCATAGAAAATATAAACTTGTATCTTCCATCTTCGCTTCCACATCCTCCAAGTCTTGATAAATGAGAGGCATAACCAGGAATTGGAGCACCTAAATTTTGATGTGCAAACAGTGAATCTCCTTGTGGGAATCTCTCTGCTGTTCAATTCCAATCTTCCCCCTCTCAATGATCAAACCCATCTAAATAAACATGTTGGATATTTGGGCATGCTAATTTGAGATTAGTCATTGCTCGATAGACAACCAGAGAGAGTGTGCGCAAATATGTGCTGATGAGTTGCACACTTGTGAGAGATTCACAATTATCAAGAATTAGAGTGATGAGCATTGGGTAGCCTACCCCCTCACTGAAGAATTTGCAAATAGAATTGATCAATTTCCTCGCACTATGTTAGGTCACCATTACGAGGTTGAAGACACTGTAAAGCCATTGTTGTCAAGCTCGGCTGCTTCTGAAGTACCAAATTCTGTAGTTCACTTTAAGTAATATCAATCCGATGTCAGTAGCCATCAAAAATCAAGTTGTAGTGCCTCTAGAGAGATATTTGGGAAGAAAAAGATGCACAAAGAAGATGAAGACTTGGAAAAGAAACAAAAATTTCCCGAAGTGTTTCTCATCACACCTGAGCTGCACAAATTTTTTTGCACGGATCCCCATTGAGATCTACAGCCGAACTTTCATGGAAAATGCACAGCCAGATTTTGAAGGGACGACTCGACGGTGAGCGGTATTGTGAGGGTGGGTGCGAGCATATCCTCTGCCTGCCATTTGGTTAAGAAAGAAAGAAAGAAAGAATTTTTAAAGTCCACGAGACTAAAAATAGCCTATGGGACAGATTGCTTCTCTATCTGACTCTTGTATTCAGCCATTTTCCTGTGAAGTTTTACAATTACCACTCCCAGCTTATCGACCAACTCTTCGCTGAATAAATTATCCCAAGAATTAGCTGCCAGAATACCTGAATAGTTTTCCTTGGTGTCTTTGAAGGCCTCACATTCTAGAATGAAATTTTTTTCTGTTTCCACTTTTTCGGAGGAGCAAAAAATACATATTCTTTCTTCCCACATTTCTTTTAGCCTTTTCCAGTGCCCTGTTTCACAACGGAGTTGATGATAATTAGTCCTTAATTGAGCAATAAGAATTTTAGATCTCCAAGAAATATTAGCCCCTATGTACGCCTTTTGTTGATGGTTGTGCGTGGGGTTAAACTCTTCCATGTAGTACTTCTTCTTTCTCTCTAGCTATTTCATCCAAGTATGTTTGTGGAATTTATCCATAACAAAGGTTTTTATCTCTTTACTGTTTGTAGGACACATGCTCAAACAAATACCCCATTTACTAAACCATTTGTTATTTTGTCGCATCCAAGTATTCTGTCTTTTGCACAATCTGTCACTAATCACAACCTTAGGCCATCTACCCTCTTCCATTTGCTCAATTTTTTTTAGATACCTTATGACTCACACCATAGAAATTGCTTCAATAGGATCAGCCCCTGTTTCACTTAGCAGGATGGCATAAGGAACTGCACTTTTAATTTTGAATTTGTTTGTAATCAAATGTTTCTGAATTTTTTCAATTTGTTTCCACTGCATCTTGGTTGTGCTGCTGGCCCACAGTTCACAACCGTAGAGAATCACCGGAATCACTAGAAGCCCAAAAAAATTTAGAGTGGTTTTCCAGTCCCACATCTCTGCCTCTCTACACTTGTTTTGAAGAGCATAAAATGCTTTCCAACCCCCTAAAGTTCTTTTCTTTCTACAACCATCCCAACTTAAATTTCTGTTGAAGTCAATTCCGAGGTATTTGTATTCTACAACTTCTTCTAGAATGCTGCCTTCAAAATAGAACTTATGTTGGTTATGCTTTCTTTTGTTAGAGAAAACCACTACTTTCGTTTTGCTAATATTGACTTGCATCCCAACCCTTCTACAAAAATGCTCAGGGGAACGTAAATGCTCTTGCAAACCAAGAGCCGATTTAGCAATCAATATAAGGTCATTTGCGTACAAAAGAAGCCTGATAACGAACTTGCCCAAATGGATATCGTCACCCCCTTGCGAATTTAGCCACTCTTCAATCTTGTCAATATATAACCCAAAAAGGGTAGGACACAATGGGCAACCTTGCTTGACCCCGATATCGCTTCTAAAACTTTCAGAAATGCCAACTGAAGTTCTGATTTTGACTTTCACCTCTTCATACAACCTATGCACCGCTGCTCTCAAATGCTTGGGAACCCTAAGTTCCTCCATTCTGCCCCAAAGCTTATCCCTAGGAACCGTGTCAAAGGCTTTTCTGAAATCAACAAAGCAACATAAAACTTCTTCCTTTTTTTCCCAAACTTTTTCAATGATGTGCCTTAAAGTTATACAATGATCAACTGTGGAATGTTTAGGTCTAAAACCCGCTTGCCCTTTAGCACGTTTATCTCTTTCTTCTGCCCACTTTCTGATTTTCTTTTCCAACATGCTTCCAAATAACTTTGCAAATAAGGGGTTTATCATTATGGTTCTATAGTTGGAGGGATTATTGACTTCACCACTCTTGAAAAGAGGTATTGCCATACTAGTTGTCCAATCTGTGAGGTGAAAGAATTTTTAAGCCCCACTTTAGATACTTTGCTTGGAGTTCATCTAATTCTTTTGCTTTTCCAGTGCCCAACTTCTTGATACCCTTCTCTACCTCTTGCACCGTGAAGAGTTTTGTGTCTGTGTTGACCAAGGGAGGAGGGTCAACCTTGGGATCCTGCTCATAAAGTTGTCTTGCATAGTCAAACCATTTAGCAGCTGTAATATTGTTTTCACTTTGCACCTTTTTTGATTGGAGCTCCTTCCAAAATAATTTGGGGTTATTTTTCCTGAGGAAGATTAGTTCTTCTCTCCTTGATACCATGAAATCATCTTTTTTCTTTTTTACTGTCTGCTTGTAAGCTTTGAGATTTATGCTATCCGTGTTTGATTCCTTCCACCTTCTCCTTGCCTTTTTGCATTCCTCGTCAAACCAAGCATTAACCGGAAAGCAATTTGTTTCAGACTTTTTAATTTTTTCTGTTTTGCACTCCGCAAGTGCACTTTGTATTAAATGTGTTAATCTGTGACTATGAAGGCCATGAGATGGGATTTCCTCCTTCTTGAAGAGCCTCTCTAGCATCATTTTGAAGGTATTACAATTCTCTGGATTCAAAAAAATTCTGCCCTTTGGGGGGTTTTGTTGAACACACTGATTTTTTGACCCTAATTGCTTCTTTCCGGTCCAAGAGAAACTTAAATAGATTGGCTTGTGATCTAATTTTAAGTCCCAAATTTGATCTCCAATCAACACTTCCTCCATTTTCTCACACAAAATATGTGAGCAAATTACATAATCTACTACACTTGCTCCATTGTAAGTATTGCAAGTGAAATTATCGGACTTTTCCCATCTAGTCAAACCATTACAAATGACTAAATCGAAAGCCCCACATAGCGTAAGCAGTTGTTCTCCAAAGAGATTGCAGCCTTTATCCTCTAAAATTCATTCCCACTGATGATTACTCTCTTTTGTAAGCCAGATAGGGTCACTGTCTTCTTTACAACAAATAATGCTAGCTTGTTCGCCTGCAGTTCTAGCATTGAAATCCCCCACTATAAGGACTTCATCTAGTTGAGAATATATTGCAATATCTGTTTTTAGGGCTGCAAAGGGATCTTTGTGGTCAAGCCCTCTACTTTTGTAGATTTTTGAAACTTGCGGCGCAAAATAGCATGCTGCAATTCTAATGTGATTTCCATTTTCTGATATTTTAAGCCAAACAAATTGCTTATTTGGGTCTTCTTTTTCTAGCTGAATGAAACAACCTTATTTTTCTCTTACTAATACCATGATACCCTCGTGCCCTTTTCCATTCCCTGCTGCCTTGTTCCACACTACTATCTTCCAGTACCCTTCAAACAAAGGTGTCTTACACCCTTCATGCTCATGTGTTTCTATGAGGCAAATTATGTCTCTACCTTCCGCAATAGGCCCTAACCTAGGTCCTTGTTTCCATGGGTAACCCCTGCAGTTCCAACAAAATAATCTTAAGGAAACCTGGGTAAGACTTAATTGCTATTTGTTTTGACATGCAAGACTCACAGCTGAGTCTTTGTCCCTGCTTTCCCATAATGACCTTGCTTCCTCATTTCTTGCTAAAGAGTTTGCTGCCTCTTCTTTGTTATCATTTTGTTGCCTTGTTTTGGAAGGAGGTCCAAATTGCGCAATCACGGCTTTACCTTTATAAATCCATGCTCTTTTTCCCTCATCTCTTGCTGCCATAAATTTTTTCATTTCATCCCTCCTTTCCTCTTGTTGTTTTACAGTTAAATCTTCTTCTAGAAAAAACCGAGAACCCCTTAAGAGTTAACCCCTTAAGAGTTGCTTCTTGCTTAGAATGATATCTTTATCATGCAAGTTGGGCATGATGAATTTTATGGGCCTGGCTCTCTCACCGTTAAGATTACCTACTCTCCATGCTTGACATATTTGTCCTTGCCATTGGAGCTTGTCTTTCAAGAAGTCTCTTGCAAGGTCAAGAGTACATTCATTTTTCCCATACTCTTTCACCCCTTTAATAATTATGTTTGTTGCTCTATCCAGTCTTTCCTTGTTTTCTCTATCTTGCATGTTGTTAACCTGAATGTTTGTTTCTTCTTCCCTCTTAGCAGAATTGCCAATAACTTGAGCCCAAGTTTTGGAAAGTTTTGTGGGATCTCCTTTCCTCCCTTCTCTTTATGTTTCTTCATTGTTGTCTATTTGAGCAACTACTTTCCCTTATCCTGGGATGGTTTCGCATTCATCACCTCTGTATTCTCCACTGCAAATTTCTTCATGTTTTGTACCTCCACTTTCATGCATTGCCATTCTGTTTTCCATATTTGGAGAGCTTCCTGCAGTAATGCCACTTGTTCCTTAATGGATAGGATTTGAAAACAACCCATTTCAGACCCCCCCTCCTCCATTAAAATTTGACACACCGAGGGCATCTGAAATTAGATTTTAGTCGTTGATTTTAGTCAAATGTCATCCTTCATAGCCTAACATGCATGAGGTTTAGCCAATTTCACCAAGGAATAGTCGAGCAAGGTGCTGTCGCGCCGAATTGGAGCCAATATTGTCTCTCAAAATTTTCATCAACATTTCGATTCCCATATGTACTGTTTTTCATCACTGTTATTGTTAATAACTTCCACATGGTCAACAACTAAGTAGACTGAATAAAATCTGAGTCCAACTAGCCCATGAGGTTCAAAAATCCATCTTTTGCATTCATTCTAGAAAGGCTGAAGTTCTAGATTTGGCAATTGTCCCCAAATTTTTTAGGACATCCTCCTTAGTCATTCCTATCCCACGATCTCGGATTGAAAGTATATATATTTTTTAATATCCAAATTTATCTTGATGTCAAGCTTGGTGTTGTCGCCTTCTCCAGCTTCTGAGTTAAATCTTCTGCAACTTTTTGGCCTCTTCCAGCTCAAGCAGGTCTTGAGCTTTGGTAGTTTCTCCCTTCTTCAGCTGTTGAATATATACTAAGAAAATGAGCTGCCCTTACACCGGTTGCCCAACAATCACATAATCCTGAGCCATCATCTAAAATGAAATATCCTCTGATTATTTGAATAGAATTTAAGGCACTCCCTACTTATGAACAGGCAGATTCAGATTTTCTGGGCTGCCACTAGAGAACTGAACTCTAAACAGACACAACCCTGCAACAAAGTTTTATGCCTTCCTCAATCAAGCTATTAGATAAGCATGAAATCAAAATTGAATCCTTGATGTGCTAGTCATTTTGAATAATCAACTGATCTTGGGCTTCCATATTATATCTACCATTAACATGATAAATAACCTCTATGATAAAGAACCTCTTTGGTAGCCTTGACCACAATAGTTGATACTAGAGTAAGTAACAACTCCTGTTCTCTAGCGGGGTCACTTTGCAAAATCACATGGTAAAATGATGCAGACACTCCTGGTCCAATTCCAGGAGGCAAAACACATTTGTTGAATATTCTACGAAGACAGATCTTCTCAGAACCATGTGGACCTTGCAAATGGATAGTGTACATTACTTTTGGAATAAATATTGAACAGATATCTGTAGGCAGATATTTGCAACTGAATCTATTCTCCTTAAAAAAAAAGGATTTAGTTCTTTTCAAAGGACATATTTGACTTCTCCATGCAAGGATATCAACTATCCCTCAGGTAATTTACGTTCAAATTTGGAACCATTATCATATATCATAACACTTGAAAATTGTGGAGGGGCATCTACCATGACTCTGCAAGCTAATCATTCTTCAAAAGAATCATATACACCCCTGATAATAGGGATCATTTTAGCTTTGACATGTTCAATAAGATCTTGTATAATAATAATAACAACTCGACATGGAATATAAAGTATAACATCTCTAAGGTTCATTGATGGAGTCTGGCCATGCCAACCAGTGGAAGACCTTCCCATTTTTTCCATAGTTAATAATATTAGCAGGTTCATTCATGTCATAAAACTACAATGTCAAAGGTGATGTATTGTAGTTATTTATAGAAATAATGGAGTTTTGATGGCCAATTTTCTTTCCTATCCAATGGTAAGAAGCAATTTAGAGAATCCAAATAGGGGTGTGAGAAAACACCGCAATATATCAATCTTCAAAGAAGGAAAAGCCATGAGTGGATCCAAAGAGAAATCTTCAACATCACATTGAATCAGATAACATTCTCCAATCTGCAGTAACTGATAATAGCTCAGACTTTGACAACCAATTTCCATAAGGACTTTCTTGAATCAAGGATTCCCCTCTAGTCTATTTGGCTTCTACAATGATGAGCTGGAAACCTATCTTCAGGAAATCCTTAGATCAAACCATGTATCTTCCTAATTAATACAATGGTTCCCATCTTTCTATTTGTTGGCATGTGGAAATTTTGTCTCATGCATGTGGCTTGCAGAAGCAGATGTCACCTTCATACTTATTTTTGTAGAAATCCGACATTGAAAATCGACTTGTGTACAATATAAAGGTTATCATCTTCACCCTCATAGATTTAGTTCATGGCTAGCCAGCGATAAATCTAATTTCATTTGGAATAAAATTTGGTAAAGAAATTTTCAAATTTGTCCCATTTTCGCTAATGAATTTGAAAATGTGAAAGACAAAGTGTAAATTTAAAATTTATCCCGTGCCAACACCAGCAATGAAGGATTGCCCGCTCCCTAAGGGAGGGAGATAAGGGTCCCTATTACCTGAAATTGTTGTAGTAAAGTATAAAACTAAATGATAGTTATACTCTGGTTTTTGTAGTTTAATATTTTTTTTAAATTAAAAAATAGATGGGTATTAGAAAAGATTACAAGGTATTTGGATTGTGTAGAGTTTGTAAATGAAAAAATTATGGAGCATTTAGATTGCTTAGAGTTTTGGATTGTGTAGAGTTTGTATATGAAAAAATTGTGAAGCATTTGGATTGCATAGAGTTTACATATCAATTTTATAATTTGAAAAATTATTTTCACACCTAAAAAAATATGATCATGTCCAAAAACCCCAAAACATAAAAGAGTTAAACTACAACATCTATAAAATGATGTGTCTGGGTGTTTTGAGAATTGAAAGCAGATTCCTTTATGGTTTTCAAGCTCCAGTGGTTATCAATTATTGAAGATCTTTCCAGATTATCCACGGTGTTATAGAACATTTGTAGAAGTTTTGAATCCCAACAGGGATCCATCTTTAGGACAGGTTTTTGAATGAAGGATTGAAAGAAGGATTTAGGTTAGCATTAATAGTGAAAAAGAGGAAAAACAAACCTTGGAGTGACCTATCTCTCTGTACCGAGAACGAGATAATATGTGAAATACGTAGAAATGGAAACCAATCACATGGGTTCTCGGCTCACCCTTACGTAACATCGTCAACTTGGAAACGAAGTACAGCTTGCCAGGGAAGCACATGATGAGAGTCGCAGATCTGCATCTGCTGGCCAGTCTGCAATTTCTTCCTTTGGATTTACGGTGACAATAGTGGCAAGTTGGTATTTATAATTTTGGTGTACTTCCAAACTTTGATTCCAATCGATGACATGGTGGTCACTCGAAGGCTATTGATGCTACTCATACAAGTTGAGCCAATGGTTTGAATTGTATAGCTATTCTGCTGAGAGAAATTTTTGAATTGCATAGTTATATTATTTAGAATTTCATTAACTATTGTTAATACTAAAAATTATGTAATTTAATTAATAACGGATATGGGTTGTATAACTAAAATTTGGTAGATATTTTTAAAATTTACAAATTTAAATTTTTTATCCTACAAATTTGAGTTGTTTAACCTATAAAATTTGAGCTTCGAAGTTTTTAAGGGGTTGAATCCATTTATGTATTCAAAAGAATATTTTTAACAAAATAATGTTTTGAAAAAAGAAAATAAAAATCTTGCTCTAAATTGTATTACCCCATTGTAGCCAAAAAACCATTTCATCTATTAGTTAGGTTTGTCCCTAAAAACGTAGTTTACAAACCTGCCTCTACACATTAAAAAATTGATTTATTTTATTAGCACAACCATATAAATGACATAACCATCAATCCAAAAAAATTATCAAAACATTTATTTCCTCATACATAGGACGTCTAAAGTTGCAAAAAAAAGTCATAACAATTAACTAAATTATAACTTTATTATTATATTATTAAAAGAATTAACAAATAAACAACTTAAGCATATATACTTTTAAAATAATATGTAACAAGGATTCACCCCCACTTTATCATCGAGATTGATAATGTGTAATTAGGTTTTGTTACAATATCATGACTTAGCAATACAACATGTCCAAAAAACAATAATTCATTTCATATGACAAGTGTTCATATATATATATATATATATATATATATATATATATATATATATATATATATATATATATATATATATATATATATATATATATATATATATATATATATATATACACTAATGAATTTAATTAGAATGACAAAAAAGATTCATAACTACATTGGAAATAAATCAAAAAAATTTGGTTTCTATATACTATTAAGATATTCTAAAATGGTTAAATCCCTATGAAGAACCTAATAATAATTTCTATCTTCATTATATATATATATATATATATATATATATATATATATATATATATATATATATGATGATGATGCTGATGATTAATGTTCACTAAGACCAATGTGGCATATCGCACCTCAAGAAAAGAAAGGAAAAGAAAAATATAAAGAATCTAAGGGCGGTTCTTCAAAATCTTGTTTCTATGATCAAAGAGAAGGGAAATAAGTGCTCCAAGATCGCTATAAATGGGATCTCTTAATAATTCAAGAAGATTGGAAGTGTGGCAAATGTTAGGGAATTAATAGCGGATGTGAGTAAGAGTCGGGTAGTCTAAAAGGAAATGATTTTCATCTTCCACCTGCTTAGTATCACAAATCTGACATGTTATCACTCTAAATTTTTCAAATTTGTTTGATAGGGTCATCATAAGCTTTAGCTTGTCTCATTAGGTTAGATCATTCATTTGATGAGAAATTCACTTAATCATGTTTATTATAGGTCATAGACACTTCATTAGTCTTGTCATTAGGGTCATATCCACAATAATCCACCTTGGGTTCACTTGAATATTCATCAAATTTAAGAAATGAGCCACTTGTCTAGTTTTTCACAGTTTCATAGTGAATTCTATACAAAATAGGCAGATTTTGCTACGAAACTACCTAAACGATTTCGTAGCGAATATGAGGATTTGTCTATTTTTTGAATTTTTGAGCAGTCAACCTCAAGAGTCGTTTCTGGGAAAATAAAGGTGAATTATAAGAAACTAAGAGAGGTTATTTTCAAGCACAAATTAGAGAACATTAAACTATTTCACTTTTCTCAAAGGTGCTACAAATTGGGAGATTCAGAGATGTCTTACGGCTGTATTTTTAGAATGCGTTTTTTTCCTGTTTGAGACATGTTTTTAAAATGCAGTTCCCAGACACCTGAAGATGTTTTTCAAAAAATAAAGAGAGGTTTTTATTCACCACGAATTGATCTACAACAACCTCCTTTAGTTTTGCAACAAATATCAAGAATATGGATGAATTCATGGATGAAGATGATGAGTTCATGGATGAGGAAATTTTAGAGGCTCTTCATGACAATCCCTTTCATCACCAAGAAGAAAGGGTAACCTCTCTCTTGGATGAAAATGAAACCCAAAAAAAGTTTATTTATGAAAATCATGTTACATATTTTGATTTTGATGAACATTTGCAGCAGACTTGTCAGTCTTTTGATGGTCATGAATATGAGAATCATTTCCAACAACAGGAGGAAATGATGAAAGATAGTTGCTATAATGTTCAGGTAAAGGAAGAAATTTATTTTTCATGTCACTCCTCGTATTAGCTTACAACCAATTAATAAAATTATGAAAAGAAAAGTTTAGATAATCATATGGATATGCTTATTGAATCATACGAAGATTTAACTTTAGAAATTCCTATAGTACATGCTAACGTAGCTCCTTGTGAAAGTGTCCAAGAATACTCCAATTATTGCTTCGTTGCAAATGGAAACAATGGTCAACAGATTATTCATTTTATATTTTAGAATGGTCACAAGAGTTATAATGAAAACGTTGAGCAAGAAACAACATTAAAGGATCATACTTACTCTTATTTTCTTGCTGGTCAACAAGAACTATTTGTGCATACTATCAAAGATCCTTTCACAACTCTGCTAGAATTTTCAATAGAAATGAATTTCATAATGGTAATCAGTTATGCAGACAAATTCAAATGGTGGAACAAGTTATGATATCTCAGGAATGGATTTTTGATCAGAGAAGTGGAATTCTCGTTCCAATCTAGTACCCAACTTCTTGATTGGCTTCATTGGAAGTGTGAGATCAATTGATTTGGCTCTTATTGCTGAGAAAGTAGAGTAGGATGATTTTCATATAAATAAGCTTGAGGATTAAGAATTTTTTCAGTTTTAGTTTTAAACTTCAGCATGTCTACTTTCAGTTCTTTAACAACTATTGGTTTTTCCAGTGTTGAGGTTATAGGTCAAAGAAGGTTGCAAGTTTTCATTTTGAAGATGGGAGCAACCCAATGGAGGTGGGACTGGAATTACTAGTTATTTATTGTACCACAGGGGCACACCATCCCCGGTGGAGCCACTATTATCACTCTCAATTTTTCAAATTTGTTTGTTATGGTCAACCTAAGCTTCACCTTGTCTCATTAGGTTAGATCATTCATTTGATAAGAAATTCACTTAATCATGTTTATTATAGGTCATAGACACTTCATTAGTCTTGTCATTAGGGTCATATCCACAATAATCCACCTTGGGTTCACTTGCAAAGTAATAAAATTTAAAAAATGAGCCATAGTTTAGTTTTTCATAGTTTCGTTGCGAATTCTATGCAAAATAGGCAGATTTTGCTACGAAACTACCTGCAATTTCATAATGAATCTGAGGATTTCTCTGTTTTTTGACTTTTTGAGAAGTCAACTTCAAGAGAATTTTATGGGCACACAGAGGTGAATTATAAGAAACTGAGAGAGTTTATTGTCAATAACAGATCAAAGAAAATTAACCTCTTTCACTTTTTTCAAATATGCTACAATGTGGGATATTAAGAGATGTATCTCAGCTCTATTTTTAGAATGCATTTTTTCCCTCTTTGAGACATGTTTTTCAAATGAAGTTCCTAGACACCTTGAGACGTTTTTCAAAAACCCAAGAGATTTTTTTCTTTAGAACAAGCTGACCTACAGCAACCTCCTTTGGTTTTGCAACAAATATCAAGGATATGGAGATATGAGATCATTTATGAGCCCTATATTTCAGAAAAAATAGCTCTGTTTTTATTAATAGAGAACTTGCTGAAGGTGAAAATGTTGTTTCTTAAGGAGGATAAGAGGTAGTTTGAACCTAATTTTCCTTAACATACTTCATCATATCATCTTGCAGACCCAAAAGTGAAATTTTTAAGAAAAGGGAGGATATTGGGTTTTTTCAGCAAATTAGGCAATTTCGTAGGGAAGCCCAGGCTTGAAGGCCAGATTTCGCTACGAAACCGCTGTCGGTGACTTTTTTCTTAAAATAATAGCTATGGTCAAAATTAAAGTGGGATTTTTTTTTATTTAGCTCATTATCCACAAGGAATACCCTCCAACAGTCAAAAAGGTCAAAGGTTATGCAAAAGGTGGATTTTGGAGTTTGCTACGAAATGAGTGCTACAAATTTTTTTGTATATGACTGTTTTAGCAGTCAACTTCAAGTTTTCTTTCTGACCAAATGAAAAATTATTTTGGAATAGGAAAGAGGTTTTTCTTCAGCATTGTCCCATCTACAAACTCCTCTCTCAGTTTCTGCAAATCCGTCATGGTTTGGAAATTATGCACTAATCTTTGAAGCCTATTTTTAGAATTTTCACTAACCAGATTTGTGAAAAAATTGTAAAATTTGACTTGCAGGAGATCCATCTCAACATCCACGTGGCATAATGACACATCAGAACTCCAGTAAACTAAGAAAATTAGTTGTTTTGAGTTGATAAGGGTTATTAAAATGATTGTATTCAAACTTTGAAAAACAGAAATATCCCTAAGAAGTCTTCAAGTGATGTAATCATATTTGAAATAGGTCTCTGAGGTGGGAATTCGAAGCTAGCGAGGTGGAAAATCATTTGCATGAGTCCTCAATTTATAAATGAGAGATTTTTAGAGTTATAAGGGGTTGGAGAATGCTTTTGACACAACTACTATAGTAATTTTTTTCATATCAATAATAGACATATAATGACTAGTTCCTGCTTCACCTAAGATTCTTGATATGTTTCAATGAGTCTATGTGTTTCTTTATTATCTTTCTTCCAGTAGTATTGATGTTAAATTAAGCATAATTCATGTCATACATGCTATGGCTTCCTCTTAGCATTAATTTACTGATTATCCCTATGTGTGAATGTTGTTCTATCATTGAAACATAAAAAGCCTCAGTTTCCATAAGTAGAAATGCTTGTCATTGATTTCCTTTTACTGACTCCATGAGCCCAATGGTAGTTGAATATTCCTCATTTTTCACCTGCAATCACATACACTAAAAAAATGATAGGGTTAGCCATTTGTGTTAAGACCCAATTGAGTAAATCCTTTGATAAGTTGAGAGAGCCCTCTTAAGCTGAAGAGGATAATCCTTAGTCAAAAGTTGGTTTGAAAGAGTTACTCTAAGTTTTCTGGCGGAGCATCTCATCAGTACCAATTTAGAGATAACATGACAGATTCTATCATTACAGATAGTCTCGGGAATCGATGATCACCTAGTCTGACTTCGAAGTTCATGAGAATTAGTTCTAATATTAGAGACATTCATTTTTTTCTTTGTGTTGGTGTCCCATGTTTTGATATATTGGAAAATCAAAAGACAAGGCAACATAAGAACCAATATTTAGAGTTCTAGGATCTAGTCCTCCTGTTCTCAGAGAGGGATCTCTCAAATTTTTGCAAAGATATATCTTGTTTGCTTTTTAGTATTGGTTTTAGACTAGTTATTAAGTGCAAGTGTTTGTTTGTTTGGTTGGTTGGTTGAAGGACATAGCAGAACATGAAAGGTCTAGGAAAGATAGATAGAAAGGGGAAATGTCTGATTCATTGTGCAATGGAGTCAAGAAGAGGTTATTACAAACTCATCAATGGATGTGGGGTATCAAAGGGAAAATCTAACTTGGCCACAGGATCCTTTGGTTTTTTGGAATGAGATGGACATCAATGATTTGGAAAGAGAGTTTGAATTCTCAACAAAGGGAATTTGAAAACATAACTTGAACAATAAAGAGGTATTTGAAAGATAGGGCTAACCATAAATTCTACAAACCACACTTTAAGAAAATAATGACTTCAAAACAACTTTTAAAATGAAATCTAAGATTCGGGGAACACCCTATTTCCTCAAAGATTTTATTTCAAAGGACTTATAAAACATAAAATATACACTGATAATTGCAGTCATAGAAGAGGGAACACCTAATACATCTATGATCACAACTATAAAGACCTTTAAGCCAACTGTTCAAGCAAGGACAAGGGGCAAGATCAGAACACACCTCCTTGGTTCACTGTAAACAAAGGAACTTCAAAGGGAGACTTCAATAACAGCCTTTAAGTGGCAGCAGAAAAGTAGGGAGAACCATAAATCATGCTAAAACCAAATTTTCAAACTATCAAGGAAATAAACAAGCATGAAGACTAAAGAGAGAGATTAAAGACTCTAAAATACTTCAGTAGAAGAAAACATAAAACAGTGAAGGATGAACAGGTTTGAGGTGCTTCCAGGAGTCATTTCTTAGCCTAATAATTTCTATCCTACTGTAGTAAGAGATTATGGAACAGAATGAAAATAGGGGAAAACATTAAACAGTTCAGAATACTTCACCAATAGCCAAGCTTATGGATCCAATGATAGAGCCTTCTCAAGAACAAGCATGCAACAACATCATCAGGGCTTTCGAGACTTCAATTTTTTCTTCAACTTCAATAGACTATATATTATTTCAAATATTTTCAGTATTACAACTAGTAATCAAACAACCAACCAACCAACCAACAATGGATTCCTCAACAAGTTTTTATAGAGGAATGAGGAGGTCGAAAGAGAGAAAAGATCTTTTGAGTTCAATTAATACAGTTAATGCTTCTCAGACTTTGAGGGGCGCAAGGGAGAATTTTATAGATATTTTGTTGTATTAATTGGTATACATTAAGTATTTCAGCTCGCTGGAAGCTCATGTTGACTTTAAGGCTTTGTGTCATCTTTTGCAATAACTCTGCTGATATTTTTCATTAAGTTCTTTTGGAAGAATTAATTCTTCGGCTGCGTGGAGGAAATATCTTCTATTCTAGTAATAACTAGGCCTCTTTTGAATGCTTTGAGGCTACAAGTGTCTTTCTGGTAGTTGGAGAGGATTCAATTAGCCTCTGATGTGGCGGTGGAGGCTTTCTCGGACTGATAGATCTGATTGTCTTTCTTTAATCACTGTTAATTTGCTTTAAATCTATGTGTTAGGCATAATCAGGCCTAAATTTGGTCTTATGTTCTTTAATTGTGTTCAATTTAGTGGCTTAGGATTTTTAATTGACAATTTTTAGCCATAATCCACCCAAATTGGGTAAACAACCTTTAATTCTTCATTTCTACTGTGTCTTGTTGATGTGAAGGTGCGCAAAGGATTTATATGGCATCAGTGCTCATGATGCACCGATGAAACATGGCGTTGAACCCTTCGTAGTAGTCTTCTTTAAGGAATGAAGACCAGGAGGATCATCATCCTCGGCTTTCGTTTTTCTTTTGAAATATTTGAAAACTTTAAAAACCTGCATAAAACCAAGAAAAAATTAAGAAATCTTGCGTATTTTGGGTTAGACTGCTTCAAATGTTGTGGGGAGGAGCGTGGCCGTTGGATGATGAGCATCCAATGGTGGAGATTGTGTGCAGAGGTTAAATGGAGGCGATTCATGAAACGGTGGAGATTTTTTAAGTCAGATCCGTTGATCTTGGATAGATCAACGGTCGAGATTAGCTGTGAATATACAAAGTGAATGAGTCACTTTATAATAATACAGGCGCATAACATGAATAAATACAAAGGAAATAGGTAAGAATATCCTTTGGTGGAGAAAAAAATGTTAAAATGGAATTCAGGGTTTCTGAATGGTCGTGGGCCATCGGATTAGATCAGCACAACAAGATCAACAATGGAGAAGACGTCGGGAGGTCACCGATCGTGGGGGAGAAAAAACAAATAATAAATCACACCTGAGGAAATCTCTGATGTGATTAATTGAGAGCTGTTGATCTGAATATTAGATCAATGGCGGGGGATGAATCGGGAGATCGACAATCGGAGTTTGGGAATAAAACCTTAAAACGCGACAATGGAAAATATCCGATGCGATTACATATGGACCGTCGATCTGCAGATCAGATCGACGGTGGAGAAAGAATCAAGAGGTGGTCACGATGGGGAGAAGGCTTTGCGGAAGTGGAATAAGGGCTGTCGGATCTGGATCTGGCGAGTAGATCCAACGACGGAGAACTCATCAGGGGATCGTTGATCGGGAGTGGCAAAAACAACGTGAAATGTGCTCTTTGGAAATCTCCGGTGCAATAAGCACTTTATGGGTCTAGTGCCTAGTTCTAGGGTGTGGGCATATGTGGGGAAGTGGTTTAGGGGGCTTAGCCGAAGGGGGCTAAATCCTGTAACACAAAAATGTGTATTTTTATGATTTTCAATGGTTTTCAAAGGAATTTGAGGGGTTCGGTAAGGTCCAAAAAGGATTTTTAAACCTTATAGAAGGGATTTTATGGAGGGAGGAAGGGAATATATGAAAAATAGTGGAATTTCATGGCGAATAAAAGGGGTAAAATGAAGGTTATTTTTGAGGTGGAGGGAAAGGAAAAAATAACTTTTGCAGCAGTCTTTCTTCATGGAAAATAACAAAATTTCTAAGTTTTTTGGAAAGGAAACAGTAATGAAGATTGAAACAAGGATATGATGTCTTCAAGATTCTTCAAGAGATAACATTTTAGGAATAAAATTGTTTCTTGAAGGCTCCAAAATGTTTTGGCTGCCTTTTGATATAACAAATTTTATAGGTGGCCAACAGTGGCTCCACTTGGGGATGGTGCCTTCTTGAAGGCATCAAGAACCTCAGACTTGCATTCTCTGGGAGGCTGATCAGTGCCTCATCCATTGGGCTGCCCTCTTTGCTTGGATGATCTTCTTTGTTTTGAAAACATATTAGCAGCCATGGAAAACAATGGATCTTTCATCAACACAAGCTTTCTACCTACCCAATCCTACTGATCTAACATTTTTTCTTCTTTAGAGTGCACTTGGATTGGAAAAATCCCTCTCAACATTTTATTATTTTGAAAGCATAAAATATATTCTATTTCTACTCCTTATTTCTCCATGAACTCAGATTAAACATTTGAGTTCATATGTTTCTCTACCTAATCTACCAATCTGTTAGGATTAAAAAGTCTAACAGATTTTTATTCTCTAATTTCTAAAACAGAAATTTAAAAGCATACAAGTTAGGATTGAACAATCCAACTTGATGCTAATCTATGGCAAAAAAACAAGCTGCACATAGATTATTATTTGTAGAAAATTAAATCAAAATGGTGAAGGCTTAAGATCTGAAAGTTTTAAGCACATCCTTCTCTTTTCTTCAGCTCTATTTTTTAGTTTGTTTGAGCTGTTTTTCCTTTCTTTTCTGGTTCAAGTTTTGGTTATATTAGAACCAGTTTACTTCTATCTTTGACTCAAGATTTAAAACAAATTAGCATCATTCTTCTTTTGGAATCTTAGGTTCATATTTTGAGCTTGTTCGAACCTTTATTTTCTATCCTAATCTACCTAACTGATAAGCCAATGATTAAGCTGTTTGGAAAATGTAATTTCACTAACCTATCAGCAGTAAATTTAAAGTTAGTTAGTCATGATTAGGTTGTATGACTAACTAGAAGTTTGTTTCTTAGGAGTGGCATTTAAGCTTGCACACTTTTAGATTTTATTTCTCTTTTTGATATGGTGCTGTACTTTTCTTGTTTTCACATTCTGCCCTCTTTTCTATCTTTTACTGTTTTTGTATTTTTCTTTTTCTTTCAAGACAAAAATCAACAACTAAGTAAGTGCTCAAAGCTGAGCTTTATTTTCATTCCTATCTAACCTAATCTAACTTGGAATATTTACATGTTTAGCTAATGAACTCTCTTTTATAGCACAACCAATCCAGCAAATGATTCCATGATTGGTACTTATTCATCTCTCTGGGCAGGCTAGACAGACAAGGCCACTCCCATTCCTTTTGTTTTTTAGCAGCAGTGCTAAATAATATTCTTGCTTTTGGTAATACACTACTCCTAATGACCTTTATCCCTTATTCGAATGCCTTTAAGAAGTAAGCATAGGGATCTTGAAAAAATACCTGGTTGTGAGTATTTGGAAGATATGTTTCAACTAGAATTACCTTTTCTTTCTCCACTGGATCAAGATAAAGATTATTTTGAGAAAGAAACTTTTCTTCATCTTCATCATTATCTGAACTAGAGGTTTCATCATATATTGCAGTGTTGTCCTCTTGTAGTCCTGGTATGCTCTGATTCAGTGGACTGTACTATGTGAAGAGATCATCATGTTATTGCACATGGGTATCTCTTATTACATCAACCCTTTCAAGAGAAGTCTCCTTATCTTCATCTTGCTCAAGAAATTCCTCTTTCTTCTCAACCTCAATATTACAACTAATAGATTGATGATGCCCAATTATGTGAAAGCTATTTCTGATGGATTGGATTTGATGATTGCTTCTTTCAAGCTGATGATAGTGAAATTTATGACACCAATCAATTGTTGGTTGCCCTGCATGATGAGTTTATGTTTGGAGCTCATCATCATCATTAGATTGATCAGAAGTTTGAAAAATCATTAGTATACACAATTTCACCAATCAAGCATATTGGGTTATCAGTTTGTTTTTCTTTGAGCTTTTCTATAGCTGTGTTTTCTGATTCAAAACAACAAGGTTCAGTAAGTATATGAGCATAAGTGTTTTGTTCAAATGAAGGTTTGGAGGTTGGTTGTCTGTTTAATATAAGATCAATATCTTCTTCTGTTAAGAGAGAAGGAATTGTCTTTTTTCTTAGGACAAATGTACAACGGTCTTCTTCAGCCTCTTCTAATGGATCTCCATTTGAGTTTGCAGGGAAATTTTGAGGTTTATCTTGTTTTTCCTGGTCTACCTTAGTTTTAAACAACTCCTCATGATTTTTGTGACAGTTATTTAGAATATGGGATTCAGGAGTTGTTTCTAATAGATTATCAGGATGCCACTCTTCTTTAATAATCTGAAATGAGTCATGACATAAAGGCAGAGACTCTGGTTGTGTTGTCTCTTCTCCTATTTCAGATTTGGTGAGTTCAAAATGGCTTATTTTTTGCTCAAGGCACTGCTTACTATTAGTTTTTTCAATTTGGTCATGAAGTTCTCTTAATAGCATTGTACAAGATATAGGTAGGTAATTAGAAATTTCCTGACAACCTTCTTCATTTCTCTCTTTGTAATCTTGTTCATCATACATACCTTATAGAGTTTGGGTTTGTTCTTGATTTGAAAGGAGCGCGGGCTACTCTAGATCATCAATATTTAAATTAGCCTCATTCCTTTCAATTATTTTCCCAAGTATGTACACCATCTTCTCAATCATGATCAATAATTTTTCTTTATTTTTTTATCTATAATCTTGCTCACCTTCTTCTATAAAGTCTTGATCATCATTTATATATTTCTCATTGTCTAGGTCTTGTAATGGTTGAGTTTTTGTTTGACCTGGGAAAAGCATAGGTTGCTCTGGATAATCAACATATATATCATCCTCATGCCTTTGTAATCTTTTATCCAGTATGTACACTATATTCCCAATTAGGTTCAATAATGTGTCTAGTTTAGCTTCTCTGTCCATACTTGGATCCATGTTTGTAATAAGCGGTCACTGTATCTTTTTAACCAGTTCAGATTCTTTTACTAGTGGAGTCATTAGGTCTTTTTTAGGAGTGTGGAGTCACCAGGTGGAAGATTTTGAACTTTGTTGTCCACCAAAAGCATGATTGGGTTTGATCAATGCATTCCCAAGAGAGTCTACAAGGAGTGGAAGGATAATAGGCCTACTAGAGGCCAGTGGAGTCACCAGGTGGAAATTTTTTAGCTTTTGTAAATGTAAAATGTTTTATGGTTTCACCACCATGTTCATTATGAAGCGAATCTAAAATATTTTTGGGTTTTTCTGAGTTTCTATGTTTGTTAGAAAGACTAATGAGTCTGTAAGAGCTTGCTAGGCAACTATGAACTCAGTGGTCCCACTGTGATCGCCATTATGTTGGTGTCCCGTATTTTGATAGATTGGCAGATCAAAAGACAAGGAAACATCAGAACCAATCTTTAGAGTTCCAGCATCTAGTCCTCCTGTTCTCAGAGAGCGATCTCTCAAATTGTTTGCAAAGATATATCTTGTTTGCTTTTTAGTATTGGTTTTAGACTAGCTATTAAGTGCAAGTGTTTGTTTGTTTGTTTGGTTGGTTGAAGGACATAGCAGAACATGATAGGTCTAGGAAAGATAGATATAAAGGGGAAATGTCTGATTCATTGGGCAATGGAGTCAAGAAGAGGTTATTACAAACTCATCAATGGATGTGGGATATCAAAGGGAAAATCTATCTTGGCCACAGGATCCTTTGGTTTTTTGGAATGAGATGGACATCAATGATTTGGAAAGAGAGTTTGAATTCTCAACAGAGGGAATTTGAAAACATAACTTGAATAATAAAGAGGTATTTTATAGACAGGGCTAACCATAAATTCTACAAACCACACTTTAAGCAAATAATGACTTCAAAACAACTTTTAAAATGAAATCTAAGATTCGGGGAACACCCTATTTCCTCAAATATTTTATTTCAAAGGACTTATAAAACATAAAAGATACACTGATAATTGCAGTCATAGAAGAGGGAACACCTAATACATATATGATCACAACTATAAAGACCTTTAAGCCAACTGTTCAAGCAAGGACAAGGGCCAAGATTAGAACATACCTCCTTGGTTCACTGTAAACAAAGGAACTTCAAAGGGAGACTTCAATAACAACCTTTAAGTGGTAGCAGACAAACAAGGAGAACCATAAATCATGCTGAAACCAACTTTTCAAACTATCAAGGAAATAAACAAGCATGAAGAATAAAGAGAGAGATTAAAGACTCTAAAATACTTCAGCAGAAGAAAACATAAAACAATGAAGGATGAACAGGTCTAACGTGCTTCCATGAGTCATTTCTTAGCCTAATACTTTCTATCCTACTGTAGTAAGAGATTATGGAACAGAATGAAAACAGGGGAAAAAATTAAACAGTTCAGAATACTTCACCAACAGCCAAGCTCATGGATCCAATGATAGAGACTTCTCAAGAAAAAGCATGCAACAACATCTTCAGGGCTTCTGAGACTTCAATTTGTTCTTCAACTTCAACAGACTATATATTATTTCAGAGAGTTTCAGTATTATAACTAGTAATCAAACAACCAACCAACCAACCAACAATCGATTCCTCAACAAATTTTTATAGAGGAATGAGGAGGTCGAAAGAGAGAAAACATCTTCTGAGTTCAATTAATACAGTTAATGCTTCTCGGCCTTTGAGGGGCTCAAGGGAGAAGTTTACAGATATTTTGCTGTATTAATTGGTATACATTAAGTATTTCAGCTCGGTGGAAGCTCATGTTGACTTTAAGGCTCTGTGTCATCTTTTGCAATAACTCTGCTGATATTTTACATTAAGTTCTTTTGGCAGAATTAATTCTTCAGCTGCGTGGAGGTAATATCTTCTATTCTGGCAATAACTAGGCCTCTTTTGAATGCTTTGAGGCTACAGGTGTCTTTCTGGTAGCTGGAAAGGATTCAATTAGCCTCTGATGTGGCGATGGAGGCTTTCTTGGACTGATAGATCTGATTGTATTTCTTCAATCATTGTTAATTTTCTTTAACTCTGTGTGTTAGGCATAATCAGGCCTAAATTCTGTCTTCTGTTCTTTAACTCTGTTCAATTTAGTGGTTTAGGATTTTTAATTGACAATTTTTAGCCATAATCCACCCAAACTGTATAAAGAACCTTTAATTCTTCATTCTACTGTGTCTTGTTGATGTGTAGGTGCGCAAAGGCTTTATATGGCATCAGTGCTCATGATGCGCTGATGAAACGTGGTGTTGAACCCTTCGTAGTAGTCTTCTTTAAGGAATGAAGACCAGGAGGATCGTCATCCTCGGCTTTCATTTTTCTTTTGAAATATTTGAAAACTTTAAAAACCTGCATAAAACCAAGAAACAATTAAGAAATCCTGTGTATTTTGGGTCAGACTGCTTTAGAGGTTGTGGGGAGGAGCATGGCCATTGGATGATGAGCATCCAATGGTGGAGATTGTGCGCAAAGGTTAAATGGAGGTGATTGATGAAGGGGTGGAGAGTTTTTAAGTCAGATTCGTTGATCTTAGATAGTTCAACGGTCGAGATTAGCTGTGAATATACAAAGTGAATGAGTCAATTTATAATAATACAGGTGCATAATGTGAATAAATACAAAGGAAATAGGTAATAATATCCTTTGGCGGAGAAAAAAAATGTTAAAATGGAATTCGGGGTTTTTGAATGGTCGTGGGCCATCGGATTAGATCAGCACAACGAGATCAATGGTGGAGAAGACGTCGGGAGGTCGCCGATCGGGGGGGAGAAAAAAGAAATAATAAATCACACCCGATGAAATTTCTGATGCAATTAATTGAGAGCCATTGATCTGAGGATTAGATCAATGGTGGGGGATGAATCGAGAGATCGGCAATCGGAGTTTGGGAATAAAACCTTAAAATGCGACAATGGAAAATCTCTAATGCGATTACATATGGACCGTTGATCTGCAGATAAGATCGACGGTGGAGAAAGAATCAGGAGGTGGTAACAATGGGGAGAAGGCTTTGCAGAAGTGGAATAAGGACCGTCGGATTTGGATCTGGCAGGTAGATCCAATGACGGAGAACTCATTGGGGGATCGCTGATCGGGAGTGGCAAAAACAACACAAAATGCGCTCTTTGGAAATCAAAGATGCGATAAGCGCTTTATGGGTCTATTGTCTGGCTCTAAGGTGTGGGCATATGTGGGGAAGTGGTTTTGGGGGCTTAGCCGAAGGGGCTAAATCCTGTAACACAAAAATGTGTATTTTTATGATTTTCAATGGGTTTCAAAAGAATTTGAGGGATTCGATAACGTCCAAAAAGGATTTTTAAACCTTATAAAAGGGATTTTATGGAGGGAGGAAGGAAATACATGAAAAATAGTGGAATTCCATGGGGAATAAAAGGGGTAAAATGAAGGTTAGTTTTGAGGTGGAGGGAAAGGAAAAATTGGCTTTTGCAGTAGTCTTTCTTCATGGAAATTAACAGAATTTCTGAGTTTTTTGGAAAGGAAATAGTAATGAAGATTGAAACAAGGATATGATGTCTTCAAGAGTCTTGAAGAGATAACATTTTAGGAGTAAAACTTTTTCTTGAAGGCTCCAAAATGTTTTGGCCACCTTTTGATATAACAAATTTTATAGGTGGCCAACACTTTGTGCTAGTTAACATAGAGAGATAATTATGGTTATCAAGGTTGGGGTTGATCACCTCCTTATATTATCTTAGCTTCCTTTTACCCTCCAAATGCTTAGTCTCCCAAAACTTATCCTTAAAATTGGAGGTAATAATATCTTTGACACTATCTTTTCTTCACGTACTGATCTACTCCTTAATTCCCCAATGGTTTAGCAAGCATTGGGCATCCTTATGTCACCCATGCTTGAGGTGAAGGTGGGGGTTTTGAATAAGGTTAGAAGAAAATTTTGGGAGCCTTTTGGATTCCATACTGTAAATCTTCTTCTTATACATCAGATATCAAAACATAACCATACTCTCAATGGGGGAAAAACCAGCTTCGATGAAGATTATAAGATATGGAGTGTTTCCCTTGATATTTAGGATGTAGGTTATGAATTTATTTTGAACCATCTCAATATTCCTCCATGAATCTCTGGATATATTGCAACCCCAAAACTCACATCCATATAAGAAAACAAGGGTGACGAGAGTCTCAAAGAGGAACCTATTTTTACTCCAAATGTAAATATCAACAGACTTACAATTGTTTTCAAACTCATAATAATATTTTCGGCCTCCAATAATCCTTTTCTCGATGCTATAATTCCAGTTGAGTTGATGAGGAAAGTCAATACTCAAATATTTATAAGAATAAACCTGCTCTAAGTACTGGATATTATAAACGAAACTACCATGGGTGATCTTTTAGGATCTAATGATCATGACTTTAGTCTTGTCGATATTAACTATCATACCCATCTTGGAGTAGTAGACATGAAGTGTCTTAAGATACTTTATATATATATATATATATATATATAGAGAGAGAGAGAGAGAGAGAGAGAGAGATCTTTGGATTACAAAATTTTTGTAAATAATGTAAATAAGTAATAAAAAATACGAAGAGACATTGGAATATGAATTCCAATAGTCTCTCTCTCCTTGTATATATTCATGAATTTATCTTAATGAAAATCACTCATTTTTCATGGAGTTACGCAAACCTAGCATGACATGGTATTAGAGCTACATGTGCCATTTACACTTTTTATACTATGTAACTCTTATCCACTGCCATATTCTATGTCATTGTCCTCTATCCCACTCATTATTCTATGGATTTTCGTCTATCTCTTTGGTTGATTCATTAATTAAAACTTTGGATCCTCCTGTTCTTTGATGTCGTTGTGTATATATGCATTTGGAATTGAAACTTGAAGACTTGTTGTGAGTTTAATGTCGTGAATCCTATTGAATCATTGAATTGGAGCATCGTAAAACTCCTGCTCTACAAAGGTTGAGTGGTTGAATTAATCCTGTGCAATGTATGGAGTAGTCAGAATGGTGAGGATATAATGTTTGGACCTATAAAATGTATTGAGTACTTGTATAAGAGTTTAAATGTGTGTTGGTCTTGATTGGTCATTGTTTAATTCATGTTTTGTGCATTTGAGCTCTACGTTGAAACAATATTTAACCCTCTTCACACCCTGGTCATTAAACTCATCGAATACTGTAAATTGTGGTGCATGGTGATGCTCTTTGTTGTGCATAATTTTTTCTCTACATAAAGTTTATTGGTTGGAATGTCCACTCTCTTCGTTGAATATGCTACTCCTGCAAGAGCTTTATGTTGCATTGATTAATGGTGTACATTGAGTTCTCAATGGTATGTGATATGTATGGAATATGCATTCAATGACATATGCTATGCATTGAGTTCTTGGTATATGCATTGAAGGTTGTATGGTATGCATTGATTTTTTGGCATATGCTTTGAAGGTCATATGGTATGTGATATGTTATGGTTCATATCATATGATATATGTTAAAAGATATGATTTATATATATTATATGCAGTGTTTGATTATGTTTTGAGGCATACTTTTGATATGATATGTAGTGTTGGTTTAAATTATATATATATGAAATTTTGAGTGTTGAATTCCTTGTTATACATTCAAACCATTTGGTTAATATTTGAAGAGAGACATGTAGGATGCATCTCTATTAAGATATTCTTTTAGCAATAATTGTATATATTCAAGGATCAGCCAATTTTTTTTCCAGAAATTCATTCACTCATCTCCATAGTTGGAGTAGTTCTCTCATGCAAAGATAACTACCATGTATGGTCTAGGAAGATAAAGCATACACTTATTTTTAATGAATTTTGGAAAGGATTTTGTGAAGGAGAAGGTGGCAATCCTCTAGAAAAGCACACTTCCGATAAGGAGCTTGTCGTATGGGAGAACAAGAATGACAAGGCATATGCCTTGATTGCAGCATCGAGTAATGAAGAGTATATTCCTCATCTTTCACCTTTAACAAATGATTCTGAAGCCTTAAATAAGCTTACATATTTATATGACCTACACTCTAAGCTTGAAGTGATCCAATCAATGATCAAAGTGTTCAATTTAGAGTTGAAATATTATGATCCCCTTGCCTTAGCCTATGAAATAAGGGCCATTATGCATGATATAGAAGCTACTGGTGTTAAAATATATGTTCATCTCACAACTTTTTTCAAGGCACTATATCCCACTAATTCCCCTTCCCTTGAGTCATTACAAGATAGTGGAAAACTTAAGGAAATTTCCTTTTACTCTATTGTGGAGTGTTATGTATATTTTATTAATTATTAGTTAGATATAGTTATCTTAGGTTTTATTAAGTGAAAGGGCATGATTAAAGATCATGCCTCTTCACCAAGGGACACCATGAGGCTATATTTAAAGCCTCGGTGATTCCCCATTGTAATCATCTCTCATCTTTTATCAATAATAATATATACTTATAAAGTTTACCAGAGTTTTTACACTCCATTGGTATCAGAGCCATCGCTCTTCGGGATCTGTGTGATCACCCAGAATTAAGGAATTACAAGAAATTCCAGAATTGCAGATTTTTTTAAAAACCAAGTGCTTGTGGGCAACAACATTTGTTTTTAAAAAAAAGAAGGAAGAAATATATATATATATATATATATATATATATATATAAAATAAAGAGAGAAGGAAAGTTAACACAAAGGGGGAAATAAATTAAAAGAAAAAAAATAAAAATATATATATATATATATATATATATATAAAAGAAAATAGTTCCAAAAGAAAAAGTAAAAAGAGATATATATATATAAAGAAATACGTACATGTGAAGACAAAGTAAAATTAAAAAGGAAGAGTAATTGCTCGTGGTTTACAAGCTCGTGGTTTTTGGGCCCATGGTAAATGCCCATGGTATTAAAATCCATTTCCCCTTTTCAAAACAAAGTGACTTAAAAACAACGTGACTTTTCAAGGTTAACAATTTTTTTCCCCATAT
The DNA here is from genome assembly GCA_034641835.2 of Pinus albicaulis. Taxonomy (NCBI): domain Eukaryota; kingdom Viridiplantae; phylum Streptophyta; class Pinopsida; order Pinales; family Pinaceae; genus Pinus; species Pinus albicaulis. Next base: position 7,383 of record JAXQQM020062695.1, on the reverse strand, counting down.
ATATATAATTCAAATAATAAAATAATAATAATAATAATTATTATTATTATTATTTAAATATATATATATATATATATATATATATATATATAAATAATAATAATAATAATAGAAATTATTATTATTATTTCAAAAAAAATTAATTTAATTAATTAATTAAATATTAATTAATTAATTAATTTAAAAAAAAGAGAGGGAAAAACTGGCAGAAAAATATTCCCCACCTCATACACGTCAATGTCTTCATCGATGTCGATGGCTGAATTCCAGAAGAAATTGGTGGATCTTGAGAAACAGATCAATAATAATTCATATGACTTTGGAAAAAGATTAGTCGATCTTGAAGGTACAGTTGCAAGACACTCCAATGACATCAAAAAGGTTCATGATACGACAAATCGAATAGAAAGACAAATGTGGCTAAATCATTACGAGGTCACAGAAAAGCATAGCGAAGCAATGAACAAGATGACAGAACTCTTTAATAAGCTAAATGATAAGATAGATAAGTTAAGTCAGACACAACTTCCAATATTCCCAAATGTCGAACATAATCAACTAAAAAATTCAGCTAATTTAGATCATCATCATGAATATAACATGTTTGAAAAAGAGCAATTAAATGAGGTTGAATTGGAAATCAGCTCACATGAAGGCTATAGTGTTGAACCACCTAGAAGTAGAGACTTTGAAATCAACCATGAAAGTTATAGAGCTGAGAAACCAAGAGAAGAAAATGCAACTCAATCCACTTATAAAGCCAGTAATGCAACAACAGAAGTTATTGAAAACTTTTATATAAATGAAAATCCAATGGAAGAAAAAGAAACAACGTTGGTGAAGGAGCCACATAAAGAATTTAACGTGACTGTTATCACAGATGCAACAACAGACATAGTCGTTGAAAATGAAAGAATCCATGAAAATACAGTTTCTTATAAACATCAAAATGTTTCATCCCCAGAATTGAAAGAAAAATGTGAAGAGATAAACACATTTGAAGCCACTGATACAGTGCCAGAAGCTGTTGAGGCCTTCGATGTTCACGCAGATATGGTTGTTAAGAAGGAAGCGTTTGATGATGAGGAGAAGTTGCATCGAACGATAATTTTTGGTAACTTACCTCTAAATCTAAAGAGAAATCACGAAAAATCACCAGAAGAACAAGGAATAGTTAGGAAACACGAAAAAGTCTTCCAAGACCTGCCAATAAAAATACCTCCTAATAAGGAACATGAAAATTCAATAGAAGTCAAGAAAGGACCCGACCCTATCAATATCAAATCTTGTCGCTATCCACATCACCAAAAGATTGAACTCGAGAAGATGCTCCACGATCTTTTTAAAATGTGGGAAGCAAGAGCTCGCCACTCGAGAAGCCCAGGCATTCGTCAACATTGTCCATTATTACGTATGCTTTGAGGACAAAGCATCTTTAAGAGAGGGGCAATGTTATGTATATTTTATTAATTATTAGTTAGATATAGTTATATTAGGTTTTATTAAGTGAAAGGGCATGATCCAAGATCATGCCTCTTCACCAAGGGACACCATGAGGCTATATTTAAAGCCTCGGTGATTCCCCATTGTAATCATATCTCATCTTTTATCAATAATAATATATACTTATTCAAGTTTACCAGAGTTTTTACACTCCATGGAGAAGTTTGTTGAAAGAGAGAAAGGTTTTAGGAAGAGGATGATAATTTCTTAGTCTTCAGAAGAAGTTGTATTTCTTGCATAGAAAGAGAAGAATCAAGTACATGATTCTTCTAGAGGAAGTAGTGGCAAAAGAGGATGTGGAAGGAAGAATAATAGAGGCATGGGGGGTAGGCATTACCAAGGAAGAAGACTCGATCTTCATTGTGTATGGTGTTAGGGTCCTATATTTTATAGGATAGATTCATAAATATCTGTTGATTTGTATAAATATGTTGTAAATAATGTTTCATATTTCAAATTATTTCCAAGAAAAAGAAAAGAAAAATAGAAAAAAAATAGAAAAAATATAAAAAGAAAAGAAAAATAGGAAGAAAAAGGGGATAAAAAATAAAAAATATACAGTTGTGAAAGAAAAGAATAAAATAATATAAAATGAAGAAAATACCCTGAAATAAGTGAGCTAGTCTAAATTTCACTCAAACAAACAAAAAATTATGTATAACTTTAGAAAAATCAAAAAATAAGACTTGCGAGTCTAAATGCAGCATTAGAGATAAGTTAGAAAGTTTAATGAGGGTAAATCACAACGTTTAAGTGCGATTAGTCATCTAATAAAGTGAGTTTTGGATTGTATTGATTAATTTTGATTAACTAGTTAAATCGTGCCTTTAATTGCGATTAATTTAATGCATAAAGATTTTGGACCCGACATCTTGTCGCTTTGTGATACAATTTACATAACTTTCAACAATGATTATATGACCCACCCAGATCAACGGCAGACACACCACTCCATGCCCCCCAAGCCTGTTCGATGGTTATTCAATGTGGGGGGGGGGGGGGGGGGGTCGCAGGAGGTGGTCTCCCATATACCATTTTTTCTACGTGTCACCCCTTCATCCACTTCGCACCCCCCTCCTAAAACCCTTTACCACCACTACCCCCCTTCGGGCTCCCCCTAATCTGCTTCCACTTACTGCTTGACTACCCAACGTTGACCTTCCTCCTACCGCTCCACTCCTCCATTAACACATATCAAACGATTCCCCTATACTTGAGGGCCATTAGGGGAATTTTGAGGTCTAAAATGGGCCTCCTAAGGAAATTATAAAATAATAATGGAAATAATAAATAAGATTTGATTACATCATCAAATTTTAGAGGGAAAAATAAAAAACTACTTTTTCAACTCATATTTTGAACTTATCTCCCTAAGGTTTTACTCAAATTTGTAGCGGGAATAATCGTTGGATGCAAAATTTAATTCCATGTCCAAGGAGTACCCATGTTGTATAATTTTGATGGACTTTGCTACACAAAAAATGAGAATAACATAAAAAACATGATTGCAATCACGTTTTTTATGTATATCTCATTTTTTGTGTAGTAGGGTCCATCAAAAGTATAAAACACGGGTACTCTTTCGATGAGGAATTAAATTTTCCATCCAATGAGTATTCCCGCTAGAAATTTGTCTAAACCCTTAGGGATATAAGTTGAAAATACGAGTTGAAAAGGTAGTTTTGTTATTTTATTATTTTTTAATCTCTTTGCTTTTTTACTCCAAAAATGGTGAATCATCCTCCATGGTTGACATCATCATCTTGAATCCTATTGGTTCTTATAAATTTTATTTTAGCTGTACATTTTTCTTAGGAGGCCCATTTTAGACCTCAAAATTCCCCTAATTCAAGTTTCCCCCTCTCCTTTCTAGTTAGAAATTAATAGTTCAATAATAAATCTTTCCCTCCCCCGCTCCATATTCTCGTTACAGTTATCCATTTCCCATTTATTTTCACTCCCCACTCCATGATAACGGTAATTTTACAATAGATTTACTCACAGTAAAGTATAAAAGTCCCATATCTCAAACTACTAAACCCCTTTTCACTGTAAATTTTATTTTGGAAAACACTATAACTCTCTCAAAGAGCACGATAGTTTCCACACAACCAAGGACCATGTTCAACTCCTCATCCAGGTGTTCAAAGAAATGATTCACCACGTAATTATAGTAAAAATAATTCATCTGAATTATGTCTTCAAAGAAGAAATTCATGCTTAAATAAAAACCCATGATAACTTCAACCATTGATTTCGACCACCAATCTCTAGTTGCCCAAGTATACCAAGCCACAAAGAGCAATTTTGATTTTGATCTATACGAACCCCATTATTGGCTCAAACAAAAACATATCGACCTTAGTGATGAATTGGGATTTTGGGACTCATTCGTGCTCCAATTCATATTTCCCAAACCTATTATTTACCTTCGTTTATAACCTACTACTAATTCAGCTACATTCCCAATCAAAGGGAAATTGTGGCCCACAATGGCAAAGTTCTCTTTGCCATTAATGGTGTTTCAATATCATAAATGCTCCAGGTCAAAAATTCTAATCCCATGCAACCCTTTCACCGAGATTTTCTCATGGAGATATACAAAATACTTGATTTCCTGGAGAGGGCCAAAATATTTGAGACTTTCTGACCAGAAAATGCTTAATTACCCAAAACAAACCCTCCTTATCCCTCCTATATGTTCCCTAAGATGAGCAGGAAAATAATCTCCATGGTTTCATGTTTATTAGGTTACCTCTTTGACTAATGGGTTGATCAAATAATTTTAGAATTTCTTTCAATTTTTTCTGCAAGCAAAAAACCCCCTATTCTCTTTTGTTACAGTGAGTTTTTAGCAAAATGAATCCATGAACAGTTCATGAAGTTTCCAACTAAAGGAGTATTCAAATATGCATGTGTCTTAGTATATTTATTTCTCTACTATCAATCAAACATGTTTTCTTTCCACCTATAGAAATTAGACAACCAAGGAAACACTCAATCCGTTATTCACTGGACTTCCCTCGCCCGAAAGAACAATACTTAATTCACAATCAGTGACTTTGTAGATCAATTTTTACATCTGGTTTCCAGTTTATTAAACAATGATGAAGAACCAAGAATAAACCCAAAGATCAAGAGAATAATGCACTTAAGTGACCAAACTATGAGAAGGGATTTCTATTTATACCAAATTTATACAGACATCAGAGTGTATGGGTGTGAGTTAACCCCATACAAACTCCCCAATTTTGTGCCAATTCACATCTTTTCCTTGGAGTACATTAGGAAGATGATCAACATGGACCAACTACATTTTTTGGTATCAAAGAAGAAGGAAAAATTCAAGATAAAGACTCAAGTTGGCCCCTTCATATGCAATGCAAGATCAGGAGGACAAGATGTTGATGCCATTTTTAAGTAAATGAATTTCAAGTACAATTTTACATTGTCTTATGATAATTTCGGAATAATTTCAAAATTAATGGTAGAAGAAGGGTATGATCCTTATGCCTACACTTCCAGGCCAGAGATAGAACAATATATGAATCAAGAAGAGTGGTCAGAGATTACTTTACACGAGACCGAAGAATAGGTACTTTCAACTTCAAAGACTCCAGTACCTCAGGAAAAACATGAAAAGAGACTCAGGGAAAACATTTTCCCTTCAAGACATACATTTTAGCAATGGATTTCAAAGTGTACAACAAGAGACAAAATACCAAAGACATGGAAGGCATCAGTTATGACTTACTGATTACACATGAGATCATTCATTTGTTTCTTGTTAAACCTACCTTCGAAAAGTATATTGAGGTAGATGAGACCTATCGAAGGTTAATTAAGTCACCACTTCCAGACGAAAAGAGATAGGAAAAATTATGTGAATTACTAGAGTAGAACAATGTTGTTGCTTTTGAATCAAAGAGAATGATTGAATTTTATCACAAATACAACATAAAATTAGGAAAATCTACTACTTATTACCAACAAGGGAATGGGTTAGCTGAGTGTTCAAATAAAAATTTATTCAACATCATAAAGAAATTATTGTAGGAAAGTAAAAATTATTGGCATAAGAAGTTGATTAATTCCTTATGGGCTGACAAAATTAGCACAACGAAATTTATCGGAATGTCTCCTTTCCAATTGGTATATGGAGTGGATACAAATTTTCCTACCCCCCTCAGAATTCATGTGCTAAAATTGTTGTAGGAATCAAAAGTAGAGAAAAATGACTTACATATATGGATAAATCAAACCATACATTTACATCAATATAGGGAGGAGGTCTACAACAAAACTCAAGTAATTCAGAACAAAATCAAGAAAACCTATGATAGAAGGAGAAAAACACATGATTTTAAATTAAATGATCTTGTTTTGAAGTGGGATTCTAGGAATGAAGACAAAGGAAAGCATGGTAATTTTTATAGTCTATGGAAAGGACCCTTCCAAATAGAATCCTTGGGGGAAATAATGTATTCTTTTTTAAGGAATTAATAGTAGAAGAACTACCAAGTGGACCTGTCAATGATAGACTCATCAAACACTATTTTTCGCAAGAATAGAAAAGCTTTCATTCAGGTCATTGTGAATATAATTTTATTTTTTCTACTGCAAGTGTGGGTGGATAACATCAAATATTGAAGACCGAAGAGAAGGCCCTAAGTTTATGATGAGTTGCTACCATATTCATAATAACAACAACGAATTATTTAAGTGGCAAAATAAAGACATTATGCCCTATGGATCATGCTAGTAGTCTATGATGTTATTGCCACCTGACAAGGAGGATTATATCACCATTGGAGTCACTGTTATGGTCCTATATTCTATAGGATATATTTATAAATATCTGTTTATTTTTATCAATATGTTGTAAATAATATTTCATCTTTCAAATTATTTCCAAGAAAAATAGAATAAATAATAGAAAAAATAGAAAAAGAAAAGGAAAATAGAAAGAAAAAGGGGATAGAAATAAAAAATATACATTTCTGAAAGAAAATTAATAAAAAAAATGAAGAAAATCCACCCAAATAAGTGAGCTTGCCTAAATTCCACTCAAACAAATAAAAAACGATGTAGAACTTTAGAAAAATAAAAAAATAAGGCTTGTAATAAAAGTGAATTTTCATTTCTTTTGATTAAGTGTGATCAATTAGTTTAATCATGCCTTTAATCACGATTAATTTAATGTAATAAAGCTTTTGGACATGACTTCTTGTCGTTTTGTGATAAAATTTGCATAAGTTTCAACGGTGATGATATGTCCTACGTAGCTCAATGATGAACACACCACTGTTCACCCCACAAGCCCATCTGATGGTTATTCAATAGGGGGTTTAGAGTGGTGGTCTCCCATATATTTTCATTGCTACATGTCACCCCTTCATTCACTCCACAACCCCTCTCCTAAAACCATTTACCACCGCAACCCCCCTCTGGGCTTCCCCTAATCTACTTCCACTTACTGCTTGAATAAATGACGTTGACTTTGCTCCTATCACTCCACTCTTCCATCGCCACGTATCAAACCATTCCCATATACCTGAGCACCAAGTTTCCCCCTCTCCTTTCTAGTTGTAAATTAATCGTTCAATAATAAATCTTTCCCTCCCCCGCTACATATTCTTGTTATAGTTACCTGTTGTTGTGCAGATAAATCCCCTTTACGGACATAGGCGATCCCTATAGCCCTAGGGTGGTTCTAGAGAAAGGGAGCATGCTAATCCTTTGGATTCCTACTTTACTAATGAAACTAGGTTGGGATAGATGACCTACCTTTGTTCCAATGTAGTTGTCATAGCTTGTGGTATTGATCTCCTGATATTCATCTTTACACCTCGTGGTCCTTCAGCAATGATGCTCGGGTTC